>CM052545.1:74584772-74887882 GCA_028533065.1 Trachops cirrhosus
GGCCCGGCCGAGGCCACGCCTTCTGCTCTGTGCCTTTGCCTCTGTGGATGCCTGTACCCGTGGCACTCTGCACCTACAGTCCTGTGCACCTGGCCGCCTTCACGTAGCATGTTTGTGAGAAAGTGGCCGCCACCGGCTTTTCAGTGAGTCCTGTGTATGTGTCCAGACTTGAATACTAGCGGGTGAACCGGGAACTGGCCGTGTGGGTGGCTCGGGTGGGGCTGGGTGGGGCGGGGCGGACGGTGCACCCGGGGGCCTGAGCGGTGTCTGGTCTTCAGTGCCTCCTGCCTGGGCTCCTGGTGCATCGGCTCACCTTGCCAGCCAGTTTTCATGGACCTGGCTTCCTGCTTCCTGGCTGTTGTGACTCAATTAAGTCATAATGACAGACAGAGAAGGTCTGTTTCCTGGCAATTAAAGTAAGAGGAAGATTGGAACTTGATGCAGCCCTCCTCGCAGCCCGGAAGGACCTGACTTCCCTATTTTCCCTGCTCCCCCAGAGGGGGTCGGGGAGGATTTGACCGTCCCCACTCCTTGCTGGGGTCCCCAGCTGTGGCTGATGATGTTCTCTTCCTTGGCTGAATCTCAGGGCGGTTGTATCAAGGGCAATAATGCCCATTTCATTTCATTTTCAGGCTTCTTCTTCCCTCCTGGCCCATCCCCGATCCAGGGAGACAGGGAGGAGTGGCTCATTCATTCTGCAGACCTATCTCAAATGTCTGGTGGGGTCAGGGTGGAGGAAGGTGAGGTAGACTCAGGCCCACGTGGCCAGAGGCTTGAAGCTGGGAGCTGGAGCGAAGGCGGGAACTGAACAACCTTGGGCAGTGCATACAGGCAGAGTGGCCGAGAAGAGGGGCACATAGAACCCAGAGGACTGGGCGTAGGGAGGGAAGAGGGGACTTCGGGGTGGCCGGGGGAGGTGGAAAAGCTTTGCTCTGAGGCAGGCAGCCCCCCGATGTCCCATCAGGGCCGCCCCTAACCTGCAGTCAGGGGAAGAAGAGAGGTCATGGGAGTTGCTAACTCCATGCTCTAGATGGACTTGACCATGGCCTTGGGGGAAGCGTGTGGAGAGTCGGTGCTTTGCTGCCATCTCCCTGAGGTGCTCTGTGAGTTTCTCTTTATGTTTTAACCACCATTTAACCCATATTTGCTATTCAAAACAATGTGATATTAAAAAAGGTAAGCCCTCACGAGACTCCAGCCTCCGGGCCATGCATTTGCGTTCCTGCAGGTCTTCCCTGTCCTGGGCCCGGCTGGGCCTCGCAGAGTGGGGGTCTCGGACCACGTGGTCTGGTTCTCGCTTTTGGCTTCACCTTTTGTTTTTCTTTTTCTGTGTTCTTGTGTTCCTTGTCTTTGCATTTAGTTTTAATGCCTGTATAATAGTCTGCAAATCTAACATCACAATTTGCTCAATACAACTATTGAGTGTTAGGAACACGCTTTTAGTTTAATCTGATTATATAAGCTGTGCCGTGAAACATTTCCCCCTCCTTTTTACCTGCTGACCACACGGGGTGTTTCGTACCAGGATGGGAGCTGCTGGTGTTTTTCTAGTCTCTGGTGTCGTCTTCTCTTCTGCTCTCAAATTCTGTATCCTGGAAACGTGTGGTGGTTCCTCAATGTCGCTTCTGGCCCTGCCTGGCACCCAGCTGCAGCTTAAGGACTGCTTGTCCCCCTGAGTGGCTTTCCAGGTGCAAGGGGGAGTGCTGAGTTCTCGAAGGAGTCTCCAGCAGGCATATGTCCCTCTTCTCATCCTGGAAGGACCGCTGGGCACAGGAGGGTTGGAAAGAAGGGAACAGCCTGTGTGGGAGTCTTTCCAGGCGCTGAAGAGTCTTCCTCCTCCTGTAAACCCTGCCCCGCTCAGCCACACACACCCCTTGAGGGAGAAAAGCTGCATTGTGCTGCTCCCTGTCCCGATGGCCTGGCCTCAAGTGCCCTGACTTGAGAATCGCTAAGTGGCAGTGCAGAATGTGTGTGCATGTGCATGTGCACATGGCGATGCACGCACACACATGTGTGACGGGGAGGCTGAGCCCTTATCCCAAGAGTGCTCTTGTAAGTGACTCCTTTCGTGAGAGGAGGGAGGGCGGTGGCAAGCATCAGGGGGCAAACAGGCCACAGTGAGTGGTGCTTGAGGCTGTTACTCTTCATTCTCAAACCAGCCGTGATATTAAAACAGTGTCAGAAAATTCAAAGGCGTGACGGTGGCCTGAAGATGGAATATGTCTGACGTGTCCTTAAAGCCTTGGCCACTGGTCTCTGTCACCCTGGTGGCATCTGTTTTCTTAGGTCGTGTGGCATGAGGGCCGCTGAGTCAATGGACCATTGTTTTCTGAAGTCCCCAAGGCTGAGGCTTTGGGTTCCATTTTTCACCACAAGGCTGCCATAAACATCTTTGTACTTTTGCATATTTTTTTCCCTAAATAATAGTAACACTTGAACTGACTCGAATTTCTGATCTGCCAATGCTAACCCCTCTCCAGGTCCTTGACTCTCTGGTGAGGGTGGGGGAGAGGGGCAAAAATGTGCCCCCTTCCTGGTCGTCTCTCCCAGGTGTTTGCAGGTGGGGCAGCGCTCGAAGCCCATGGACTTGGCCTTCACTGTGGCCAGGGCCATCTCAGCTTGCTCTTCTTCCTCTGAGCCACACACTCCTCTCTTCATCGTCCTTCACTGCAAATCAAAGCTCTCGTTTTGGGGAGGATGACACCTCACTGCTGACTCTGCTTCTTGGGCCCCAAGTGGGCTGTGTTCTCCAGACTTCCCCGGCGTGTCATCTCCCATCTGTTAGTCGGTTCTTCGTTTGGGATGCGACCCTCTCTCTTCCTGCTCCTTCCTCCTCCCTTCCCCTTCCTGAGCTTTTTTCCCTGTCCAGGACACTTGGCTACTTCCTCTCCTTCTTCATGGATAAGGGTGGTCAGAAGTCCAGCAGCCAATGTCAAGTGGAATGGGTTCATGGCCAAGACGGGGGACACCCAACTTGTCTCTCTGCTTCTGGAATCCCCAGTCCAAATCCCAAGTCAGGGACCCTGCTCCTGACCCCCGTCCCCCACCTCCGGCTTCTCAGGGCTGCGTTCTGTCATGGATCTCGGGCGCTTACACCTTCCTGGGCCCCCTTCTCCTTAAAAAAATTATATTTTATAACTATATTGGTATAAACATGAACATATTACTTTTACATATTGAGACATTCCCTTCAGTCTAAAGCTTGTGTTCATTTTTCTTCGGATTTCAAAGGAGAATGTGCTCACGGGCCCCAGCACTGTGCCCTGTGCCCTGCTTATTGCGGCGGCTGAGCCCCTGGCTCTGGTCCTGACCAGTGGCTACAGCTCTTAGCCGGGGACCCGCCCTGAGCCTGGCCAGCTGCATTCGTCCCGGGTTTGTCCCAGCTCCAGGTCACCAAGGACAGGCCTCCTGACCACGGGCTCCTGTTTGCCTTTGGGGAGTTTCTGCACTAAGTGAAAACCTCCCCAAGCGAGTTGGACTTCCAGACGGGCCATAGAAGTCACTTTGCACTTCGGGGACTCGTGTCCCTCATCTGCAAGGTGGGGTGATGGGATCGCTTTACAGGTGCCAGTGACAGTGTAACGTGGCAGTGTGTATGCATGCGTTGTGTGTTGGAGGAAACGCCCGCGAGCTCGTGTGCTCTGCAGGTGTCAGTGGCCCCATCTCTTCATCCCTGCAGCTCTTGGCAGGCGGGGCTTAATGCAAATGCAGACTGAAAGGCGCTGGTGCGCTGCTTGTGCTCTCCATTGCCGACTTACAGACCACCCCTGTGGACGAACGTAGGAAGGTAGGGGTTTGAAGGGTGTGAGGCTGAAGAGGGCCTGAATCTCGCAGCATCTTGCAGGTCGGATAGTGGGATAGTGATGAGGTTTGGAGGGGGCTTTTCACAATGTGGTGTTTCTGCCAGCCGAGCCTGAACGTATCTGTGCCAGCCAGACTCTTGGGCTGCGGCGCCCTCTAGTGTTTAAGTCAGGTTTTACAGTCACTTCTACAAATTCAACTTCAGCTTGTGGTTGAATAACTGAAAATTGAGGACATTGCTTTTTAAAATGTCACATATCTTTGCAAACTATAAGCATACTCATACTGAGCCTCACTGCCAAGAGGGTTTAAGGCAGATTACTTAAAATTTTATTTTTATAAGTAAATAAAGTAAAGGCAGGAAAAACAAAGACATGATGAAAACATGATGAAGCCATGGATAAAATAATCCTTATGTAATTGCTAAGGGTGACATTGCTATGGTCTAGAGTAGCATAGAGCTTTCTGGATCAGTTCTGTCAATTCTCATTAGATCACATTGTCTGTGTGCCGTCACTGGTAGAAATGTCTGGGGACTCTGGGCTCCCCCCAAATGCCATGTGGCCAAGGCATCATACTGAGTGAAATTCTAGGTTTGTCCCTTGCTTTTTGCACGTGCGGGAGCTCCTCTCCTTAACATCGATGGGGTCTGTCGCCACCTAGTGGTTCTTCTTAGTACCAGCTCTCAACAGAACATCACGCTCCCAGGATCTGAGGCTGTGACTGTGTGTGCAGCCCATGTGGTGGAGGACCCCTCCCTGGTCTCGCACAGAGCATCGAGGGCCCTGGTGAGAAGAGGTGGTGGTCTTCCACAGTTCTAGGCTCAGAAGGCCCATCCCTGGGGCTGGTGGCGGAGAACATGTGCTTGGGGTCAGCGCTGGCTGAGGTGCACGCCAGAGTGCTGTGACTTTGTCCAGGTTACTCAGCATTCCCCTGTGGCCAGGTTTCCATGGAAATGGAAGCTGTTTGGGGAATCCGAGATAAAGCGCCCGGCACACAGTGGCTGTTCGTTGCATTTCACGGTGGACCGTGGATCTGTCGCCGATGAAACTGAGTGCAGCTTTCTGACACTGCCCCGTCTGGAATTCCTGGGCGTGGACGGTGGTTTGGGCCTGCTATACACCTGCTGTATGGAGTACATTTCTAAACGTGAACTTTTTTTTCTGGGTTACTGGGATTACTCCCAAAGTTGCAGATTTAATGCAGACAGTTCCGGCAGACCCCTCTGCACACCTAGTTTCTCCTATTGGTACATCTTGCATATAACCCTGGTGTCATCAAAACTTGGAAACTAATGTCGGTGCAGTGCTTGTAACTAAACCACAGGCTTGATTGTATTTCACTGGTTTTTCACAGATAACCCCCCTCCTCTTTTTTTCCTGTTTGAAGATTTAATCCAGAATCCCACAGTGCATTTGGTCTTCTCTGGTCCGTGCAGTGTGGAATGGTCTCTCCTTATTTTTAATGACCTTGACAGCTTTGGAGAGTTTTTGGCTTTCGCTAACAGACTGGGGTTTGGGGGAGAATGCCACAGTACGGTGGATGCTCATCGCATCGAGCCAGGGGCCCTTGACATCGACGTGCTGCTTTATCCCTGGGGATGTGGACCCTGGTCACTTGGAAAACATGGTGTCTGCCAGGTTTCTCCACTGTACACTTGCTGTGTTTTTCTTCCCGTAGTCTGTTCCTTAGAAGAGAGATGCGTAGTCCAGCCCACACTCAGCAGAAGGGGAGGGAAGCCCGTTTCTTGGAGGGGAGGTATTACATATATTATTTGGAATTTCTCTGTAAGGAAATTTTGTTCCTTTCTCCCTCATTAATTTGTTCAATCATTTACTTATACCACTATGGGCTTGTGGACACTGTTACACCCGTCTTCTTTGTCTTGGAATGGAGTAATTCAAGTTTCAAGTTTGGAGGGATAGTCCCTTGTGCTGGTTGGGGTTTGAGCAAAGAGTCTTTAACCATTTCTTCTATCTCTAGCTTTTTTAAAGCTCACAATGATGATTGTGTCTTATTACTTACTGGGATCTGGGCTCGGTGGGGTCTTCTGGTGCAGTGAGAACTAGGCTTTGTGTGGGTTCTGTTGGTGGCAGCCCCCGTGATACCCTGCGGTGGGGAAGACTTGCATGGTTTCAGGTGGGAGGGGCTCCGGGCTCTGCTCCCGCCCTGTGTGGGAATCCCGTTGGGCCAGTCACTGCCCCTGCCCCTCCCGCAGCTTCCTCTTCTACAAACCAATGTGTTTACACGTGGGCTTGCGTGTGTGAGCGATTGCACACACATAGTTATGAGTGTGGACGTGTGTGTGGGGTGTGATGGCGCACTTGTTAGCTGTGTACACCGAGACGTCACGCAATGGGTCACGTGACCAGTTCAGCGCCCCAGTCCCGCTCCTAGGGGTGTGCTCTTCGTTTGCCGATTTAATTAGTTTGCCTCTTCACACTAATGGCTTTTATTTTTCACTTTTTCTGGGAGACTCTGCCATGAGACCCCTCCGTGGGCCACTTACATGGAGGGGAACAATGCCCCACCCCCCACCATCTACCCCTTTGGGTTTCCCGTAGTTCAGATTTCACTCGCTTCCGTTAAACAGAAATGTGCATGATGCTAAGATAGTGTTTTTCTGGTTGGGCCGTAGGTTGCGGGGGAGGCACTGCTGTTTGTGTGTGTGATGTTTGCATACACATGTGTGTGCAGGTGAGAAAACATACAAGGAGAAAAGGTGAGGGGAGAACTGGGTGAAGTGGGAATTTGAGGAGCAGGAAGGAGGTTCCCTTTTGCGAGGGGTTTGTCCGAGACTGGGCCAGTGACACCGAAGGTACATGGACATATGATAGAGAGAAGACCCCCCTCCCTTAGAGGCGGGAGAAGGGGGCATGAGCAGAGTGCAGGAGTGGAGTTGCTCTGTGGTCGTCGGGAGGGGATGTCGAGGCACAACCTGCTGGTTTGTTTAGAAGGGGACGTTTGCAGGTGCAGTGGGCTTCTGGAGCGGATGTTAGGGATGGTTACCATGGCATCCCATCGGGGGTGTGGTGATCTGGGGTGTGGCTAACAGTGGGGAAGGCTGGTGGGCCTGCTGATTCAACGACATGGAGGTGCCTTTGAGACGTCACTGAGGAACTCATTCCCTCTTTAGAGTGGGACAGGCTTTAATGTAACCAGGGGATGGAGAGCAGTTTCAAGGTGCCCGTTCAAGCAGATCAGTTTAGGACATTGGGAGCTGTGAGGCAGACTGCACAGAGTGGCTTCTTGCACCAGCTGGGGGAGAGTTTCAGCTGCAGTCCAGGGGGGCCCTGCTTAGTTTTATGGCCCTAAGGTCAGGCAGGCGGGGCTGGGTGAAGGTGGCATTGGGGGGCCCTTCTCAGCTTTTGGCCTTGACATTGGAGGTATTGGAGGTGCTGAAAAAGCTCTGGATGGGTGGAGGGGGCGGAGAGGGACTTGGGGAAGACACACCTGCACCGTGTGAGGGTGGACTGGGCGGAGCAGCGAGGAGGCGGGGGCCAGTCAGGGGCGACTAGTGCAATCTGGCAGGCTGGGCCCCGGCCGTGGGGGTTCTTCACATCTGGCAGAGAGGTCAGTATTCCTAGAATTATTCATTTACAGCCTGCCTTAATCTAAATGAGATTTGAAGTAGTTGGTCATCCTCTTAGGGTTTAATTTTCTTTCTCTTCATTGGCTCATTCAGCAATTATTTGAGTAGCTAATATGGGGCAGGTGCTGTTCTTAGTACTCCACTTTCACATCGGTTTTCCAGTGCTGCGTAACAAGTGACCCCAAGTGTAGCAGCCCCAAACACCTATGACCGCATGTTTCTGTGCAGTGGGACTGTGGATGTGGCCTGGCAGCCAAGGAGGCGACTGGCTGGGGGTGGGCACCATCATCCGAAGGTTCAAGGAGGGCGGGAGCCATGTCCAGCCTCGATGGTGATTGGCCAGCGTGTGTTCCTCGCAGGCTGCTGGATTGAGGGCCCTGGTTCCTTGTCACCGGGGCCTCTCTGCAGGCAGGTCACGTTGTGGCAGCTGGCTCAGAGAGAGTGGGAGTGAGGGAGCGGGCCCGAGAGGGAAAGTCACGGCCATTGGTAAAGCGGCCTTGACCCAATGTCGGTATTCCCGGTGCCTGCGTCCATGAGATGCTATGCAGCCAGCCTGGGCATGGCATGCTCATCTTTTGTTTGCTTTAAAATAAGAGTGATTACTGTTTGCCATGTAAGAAGTGTGTTTTGGGCAGGATGTCCTAGGTGACCTTGGCAAATTATGAGTCACGAGTGAAGTGGAAAGAATAACAGCTGTGTCTGAGGGAAGGCGACAAAAACGCCCACTTATGGCTTGCGATGTGGCAGTGCTGACGTCCTGTACGTGCTTATCATATCCTCCCAAAGTCAATTAGGCCACAGCACGTGTCATTAACACTCAGTAAATATTCAACTCCCGTTCAGAGGGACGTGCTGCCCTCGGGAGGCAGGGATGGCCAAAAATGGGCTCCTCTGTCTGCCGCTCAGCTCAGGTGTTTAAATGGACCCTTACATCCAATGGGTGCGGGGTGAGGTTCAGTGCTGCCTTAGGAACGGGGAGTGCATGGAGCTGGGAGGCACCACTTGGCTCCACAGACCAGCACGAAAACGCCGTCCCCGGGGAAAACCGTGAACGCAGGGAGTTCGCTGGGTCGATGGAGGGACTCGGGTCATGTAGTCATGTGGTCACGGCTATGACTGATTGCCGTGGAAGGATGACACGCAGAATCGGCAGCGGGACAAAGGGCATGTGGTGTGAACTGGAGGAAACTGGGCGCAAGCTTCCGGGAGTCCTTTCCCAGGGGAGGGGCCCAGAGCAGGTGGCCCAGCACAGCCGCCAGCAGCCACGCGCGGCCCAGAGTCTTGCCCACGCGGCTCACAGTGTAAAATGCACAGTGCCCTTCAACGACTTAGTGTGGAAAAATCACATAAAATAGCTCACAAATAATATTTCAAACATTGATTTCATGTTGCAATAAGATCTGAGGTATAGTGGGTTAAATAAACGTTATTGAAATTAATTTCAGCTGTTTTTTGTTTATTTTTTTAGCTCTTCAATGTGGCTATTGGAACATTTAAAATTACATAAGGGGCTGGCATTGCACTTCTCTTGGTCAGTGCTGATTTAGGTCAGGTGCTGTTTTAAGCTGTTTTACCCTCCCTGAGCCTCTGAGGGAGATCCCATACTTATCCCATGGTATAGATGAGACTGTGTGCCCTGGCTGGTGTGGCTCAGTGGATTGAGCGCCAGACTGAGAAGCAAAGGGTCGCTGGTTCGATTCCCAGTCAGGGCACATGCCTGGGTTGCAGGCCAGGTCCCCAGTGGGGGGAGCATGAAAGGCAACCACTCACTGATGTTTCTCTCCCTCTCTTTCTTTCTCCCTCCCTTCTTCTCTCTCTAAAAAAAACCTTCTCTCTCTCTAAAAAAAAAAAAAAAGATGAGATGGAGGCACCCAGAGGGGATATAAGTTCACCCAGCTGTGGCCAGCTGTGGGTGAAGGGAATCTATCTGGGATCTGTCCTCAGGGTGTCTGGCTCCAGAGCCTGCCTTCTTGACCACTGCATTCTTGCCTTCCAATGTTGGTGCTTTCTAAGAAGCCACACACAGCCTGGGAAGTGGGAAATGAATGCTAATGTCGTAGGGTTGGAATGGCGCTGTGGCTCTGAGGGTGGTTAGCAGAGAAAAAGGTGAGCGTTCCAGGTTGGGGGATGGCGCTGCACGGGCCCAGAGGGGAGGGTGCCTGGTGCCAGGTTTGGGGGTGCAGACAGTTTGGGGTGTCTGAGTGACTTCTTTAGGGGCGATCCTGTAGGAGAAGCCTTGAAGGGGTTCTCGGGGGACATGAGACAGGCACATGGGCGACAGGAATCTGATCGTCCCGGGCTTTGTGGTAGGGTTGAGGTGCACACTGCTGGAAAAGGAGAGACATCGCAAGGGTAGAGGAACAGCAGCAGGATGTGAGCTGCAGTTGAGGGAGGATGGCTTGGAGGCGGCAGGGAGGCCTGTCATTCAGGAGGCTGGCCAGAGGTCCATGGGTGAGACCAGAAGAACCTGGGCACAGTGGGAGGGAGAGGAGAGCGTGGACTGAGGGGGCTTCCTTGATGTGGACCCAGGGAGATTTTGGTGCAGTGGAGGATGCCCTGAGGATGGGTCCTGGGTTTCTTGTCTCCATGCCAACTAGTCAATGGCGCCACTCAGAAATCGGCAGGGAAAAAGGGAGGGACAGGCTTCAGCATGGTGGGAGGGGCACTTTTAGACAAGATGACTTCCCGGGAGGGACCCACAGCTAAGACCATCCTGCAGGGGCTGGAAATAGTCATCTTGTGCCCAGAACAGAGAGATGGACTGGAACTCAGGCCAACGATGGCTATCAGCAATTGTGAAGCCCTACTGTGTATCAAACGTCCTACTAAGCCCGCTGCATATATTATCTCATTTAGTCTTTTAAATAACCTGTGGTGTATGATCCTAATTGTACAGAGGAGAAAATGGATTCAGAGAGGGTGACTTGTTTGCTGACGGTCACACAGTTCTTAACCCGGGGTCAGGGGTGAAAGCTCAGGTCTGACTGTCTCTGAGGTCACCCTCTTTCCTCTGTCACACTTACCCGGACATTTAAGGAGCAGACGACAGACACTCCACTAATGCAGAGCACAGAGAAAGGGAGGCCAGACAGTAATAGGAAAACCAGGAACAGGCAGTGTCCAGGACTCTGGAAGAGAAGTTTCCAGAAGAGGAAGTGTCGGGGGCACATGTTCCTCTGGGGGGAAGGACTGAGGAACACTCCTTGTCCTCGACAGTGGGGTGTCATTGGGTGACTGGAGTCCGAGCAGCTTCAGGGAGAAGCGGGGGGCATGGCTGTCAGTTGCAGAGGCCCAGGCTGGGAGGGGCGACCGCAGCGTGTTTCAGGAAAGCCGCCCAAGGGGGCTCTGGAGAGCACAGGTGGTCCACCCTGGAGGTAGTGAAGCAACAGCCCCCCACCTACTGGGGCCTCCACACCCTGTACCCAGCTGTATATTTATAATCTTATTATTTTTCTTAAAGAAACTGTTCCTCTTTCCAGAAAAATGTATATAAGCTTAAGGTCCCACAAAGCCTAGGTCTCTCCCTGGGAAAGGGGTTTGGGTGGAAGTGCGGATTGAGGAGCAGTGAGCAAATGAGTGGCTCCAGGTCCTGAGATCCAGGCCCGGCTTTGCCACTCGCCAGCCCAGACCTTTACTTTAACTTCTGGGTACCTCCCTTTCCTTTTCTTAAAACAAAAATTATTTAAGTGCCCACCTCCTAAAGTAGTGGCTACGATTCAATAAGATAATGTGCATGAAGGAAGTAGGACAGTGATTCACATGTAGCAAATGCTGGATTCTTCTGCTATCCTGTTACCTGATACTCTTATCACTAGGCATATTCCTGGTTGGTGTTCTCAGGATATTTTCTTCCCTAGGTTGTGTTCCTCCAGAGGTCTGTGGTTAGAGAGCACATGTTCTTCTCTTGAGTTCCCCCCGAAGTTTGTTTCTGAGGTCCAGATCTTGTCCCAGGAGGCATAGGGAATCATGGCATATTCTAGGAGAGAGAGATGTGTCCTAGGTGGGTGGACCTTGCAGGGCTGTGGCTGCTGACCCAGCCCATGGACCCAGCGGCCAGTCTCACCGTCCTGGGGCCCCATACGTGACGCACGGCTGTGGTGTGTGCCTCTGAGCAACCTCAGAGGGTGTGGCCGGGAATTCCACTGCCCATCAGATCTCCTTTTGCTGACCCCACTCTTGCTGGGAAACAGACCTTTCTAACTTGGAGTTAGTTGCTGAAGGGCAGGTCCCGGATTACAAAAGCAGCCTCTGAACATCTTCTAGGGCAGCTGGTTCCAGGCCAGCCCTGGGCTGAGACAGCTGGTTTTCGTCTGCAGGTTTCTACCCCAGGGCTTGGAGTGACAGCTTGGCGGGCCAGGCTCTGCTCCAGACCCTCCCTCAGGGCCCCTGGAAGCTTCCAGCCCTGGACTTCTTCCCTGCTCCCTGCGCAGCCATTCCCCAAGTGGCCACTTGATGGCGCTGTGGCTCCACCAGGCGCGGGTGGCGCCTTTGCTGGCAGCCCTGGGCTGGTCCTGCCGGGAGACTCCAGCTGCCTCTCTGCCTGCCGGAGGGGCACAGGCCTGGGAGCACAAAGCGGCTGCTCAGAGCCCTGTGCCTCCCCACTTACTACCGGAAGGAAGAAGCTGGGGTCCTTGGTGTTTTCCCTTCCTTGGCCTGGCAATTCGGAGGAACCTTGCCACTGACTTTCTTCTTAAATCGGTGTTTTTTTCTTTTCTTACTTGTTTTGATTTGTTTTCTTGCCTGCACGATGCTTCTGCAATTTTACCAATAGCTATTTACCAGGTCAGTCACCCCAAGCCCAGGGCATGGTGAAGACCTACAATTTAATTTAATTTCCACTCTGATTTTGGGGAGGAATTGAAGGGAGCAAGGACTGGGCTGGTCTGTTTCCTCTTTCCAAGCTTCGTGGTGATGGTGGCTCTAACTTTGCTCCAGAAACTCCCTCTTCAGGCTTGTGCTGGGGAAAAAGGTGTTTGGGCACAGAGTTAAGTGGGCTGGCTAGCGTGGAATGCAAAAGAAGAAAATCAGAAAGAAAAAAGGAGGCTTTTCAAAAATGAACGTTTTATTCGACGCCAAACATTCCGTGGCGCACTTTTGTGAAATACCGAGAAACACAAAGAAAAAAATAAAAAGCATTCATGATTTTTCACCTGGAAGTAACTTTTATAATTTTGGTATCTCAGTCCAAGATGTATTGTCATTGCATAGAAACGTCACCCGCTCCCCCACCTCAGTCCCCAATCTGGATCCTTTATTCATTGGTTTGGTGGCCTGGCTTTTCATGTAATACACTGGGTGCGTTTTTCCTTGGCACGCTGGCTTCCGAACGTGGGATTCACGTAGGTCCACTTTGGAAGTGCAGACAGCGCTCAGCGAGGTGGCCGTGTGAAAAGGGCTCCCTAACGCTGTGATTCAGACATTTGCATGAGGACAACTGACCTGAGGCTGCCTGGCATCAGGATGGGTTGGCGGTGGCTCCCCGTGAAGACCATCGACACCCAGTTTCACTTTGCAAAGTGAGTGGCCTCATTTGAATTCAGCAGAGCTCCGGCCTGGGAGCTGGTCTCCCAGAGCCTGCAGAAGCCTGGGGTCTGGGGATTGAGAGGCAGGGTCAGGGGTCACAGAACCAGGCCCTCGTCCCTCTGGAGGACTTGGGGACAAATCCAGGAGGCCCATGGGAGTTGAGGGCAGTGGTTCAGGCTGCTCCTTCTCCCAGGTCGGCCCTCTCTCCCTGGGGCAGGCGCAGCGGGCCAGCTGGGGCTGAGTCTCCCTGTGGCTCCCAGGCAGGGAGGCCTCACCCAACTGTGGGACTCAGTAAGCTTGTGGTCTCACCAGCAAAGGGCAGGGGTCGAAAAAAGCCTGGGGCCTGCCTCGGAGCACCTATCCCTGGGAGAAGGAAAACGTTCTTTTCTTTCTTCCTTTTTTCTTCCCGTGCTGCTTCCCTCACGCTGCCTGGCTGCCTCCTGATGGGTCCTGTGGTTTCTCAGGACTTTGGAAAGAAACTGCAGGGGACAGGGACAAAGGAGACAGGGCACTGCAGTCACCAGAGCCCTGACGTCCCAGGCGAGGCGGTATTCAGGTCCCCGGGCCTGCGGTGACCCGGGGGCATGGCACGCTGACCCGTGCTCAGCCCCTGGCTTTGCCTGTCTCTCAGCTCCAGCCTTCTTACCCGTCCGATGGGGGGATGCCTACCGACGCACGGGGTGGAGCAGAGAACGCTGAGATACGGGGTGGTAGTTTCTTCAAAGCTGGTAGTTATTAAATCCTTCCCAGGGGACGAGCACTGTGCTGAGGGCTTTGTCAAGATTATTCCAGCTAATCCTCACAAGACCCCAACACGGATGCTGTCAGGACCCCCGTGGTGGGGAGCAGAGACCCGCAGGTCTTCATCGGTTTGTGCCCAAAGTCACCCAGATGTGAAGCATTGGAGCAAGAACTGAAGCTTGACGCTGACCCACTTTGCTGACTGGCCGTGGCCCGCACCCCCTCCAACACCACCCTTTCCCGTCTCACCCGCCACCCCGTGGGTGCAGACGAGGAGCATCCGGTCAGGCCGCCGCTCGCCCGGCCCTTGCCCAGGACCCCTGGTCTGGAGCCGCATGTGTTTCTTCTTCTAGAAGTCAGGGGGTCCATTTTCCGTTCTAGAAACCGAACAGTAATCAGCCCTGGGGTTTTGAATACAGGAACAGAGCACTCAGTATGAAGGGGCGTGGCTGTGGTCCTTAGACGTGGAAGAAATGTTCGACCCGTGTCTTGGTTCCACGACCTCAGCACGCGCCTCCCTAGGCAGCATGTGCACCGTGCAGATGCACGTGTGTGTGCAGAATCCCGCCCTGGAGGTGGAGAGAACACAGGAGCTGGAAGATGTGGCCCTGGGTGTCACATGGGGTGGGACCGTGAGACAGAGCATCTCGCTGGGAAGGCGGGGGAGGGATGCGTGGGGAGAGGAGAGGAAGAGACAGCCAGGGCAGGATGAAGGGCCTGGGGTGACTTCTCAGGCTCCCTGGCCTAAGAGCCTTCTGTCTCCAAAGCTGCTTTGGTTCCTCAGATTCCTTTAAAGGGGAAGAAGCCCTTTCATTGCTGTCCGTGTGGGAAAGGCTTACCAAGGCCCTGCCTGAGGGGCGAGTGAGCGTCAGTTACCGCAGAGGGGATCCGAGAGGGAGCTGGAGTGCTCTTTCGGCCCCTCCGAGATGGAGAGCGTGACCATGGTGAGGATTGCCGCCTGCTGGAAGGCAGACCCACAGTGAACTCGGGGCCCCTGCTTGGCCAGGGTGACGCCATTTACTTCCTGTAGGGAGGGGCTTTTGATAGGCGTCAGCCAGAGTGGCTGCTCGATTTGATAACGGGAGTTTTCTCCCGAGGATCTTCCAACTGGGGCATCTTCCCACCCTGCCTGACACAGCACAGTGCGGTTTTGGAAGATTCACACACACATGCACACACATGCACACACATACATATACTGGTATGCACATGTACACATACACGCAGGCTATTCATGGAGCAGCCCCAGAGGAGGTGGGTGCCAGTCACCACCCGTGACAGCCAGAAGTGGCCCCCAAGAAAACAGAGAGGGCCCACTGAACCCCCACCCTCCACATTCCATGTGAGGGGCAGTTACCCTGAAAACTCACTTATGCAGAGCCCAAATGCCCCTGATGCCCCACCCCCAGGGGACTTGGTATTATCACTGTTTTAGTTATGTGATGCTGTGACTGGCCTGTGGCTTTGGGATGGAGATACTGGCCCTTGTTTTAGCTCTAAAACAACGTGCAGCGGTAGTTTTGGGAAGTGTGGATGTCAGCGTTTCCTTTCTGTCTCAGGTGGCGAGGCTCACCTTGTGTTGGCTCCGCTGTCCTGGGCAGGAGCCTCTGGTCTGCCGGTCCGGAGACCTCTGAGCCTCCCCGGCGTGCGTCATCACGCACAGCCTGCCTGTGGGTAGCAGGCACAGTGTTCCCCGCAGTGCTGTTTGTGAGGAGCCTGTGCTGAGAACAGCACTTCATAGAAAGCTGTGCAAGGCTGGCCTCCGGGAGCTTACAGTCGGACACTGAGTGTGAGTAGTGCAGGTAATAACTTCCGTTTACTGGCCACATTTGTGCCCAGTGAGTGTTCCGTATAGGTTATCCCATATTTCCCATGGTTCCGGAAGGCAGGTCTTATTTATGTCTTGTGAGTGAAGAAACACGTTCAGAGAAGTTCAGCAACTTGCCTTAGATCACACAGCTTGTTGGGAGCAGAGCTGGGAACCCGAGCCTTGTCTGTGGGCCCCTGCAGGTAGTGAGTCCCCTTCTGCACAGCATTGGGTGACAACCCACCTCAAGAGGTGTCCCTGAGCGATGCTGGCCGGGGAAGACACGCAGGCAGGTCTCAAAGAAACCAAAGGGCTGACTTGCTCTCACGTCGATAGCCGGCTCTGGCTGAGGATGCCGCTGGGTGGGACGGCAGCCCCCTCCCTGCCCTGGCTGCCTGCGATGACCTGGAGATGGGTGGAGAGTGGGGTTGAATAACCCTCCGGGCAGAGGACTCAGGGGCCCACGTTCGTGTCCCGAGACTTGATCTCTGCTGTCCGGCAGAGAACCAGCTGGGCGGCTGGCTCCGTGCTGTGGTCGGACCCCCTGGGGTGCCTGCCTCCACCGTAGGATCTCCACGCACAGAGGCCTCTAAGACGCAGCCCACTGGCCGCATGGCGACAGCCGTGTGTGTAACCCTGAGTCTGTTCGCCTCTGGACAGAGCAGGCACGGGGGGCTCACTGCCCCAGGTTTGGGTGTCAGCAGCCCTTCCCCAGCCTGTGAGTGCGGCCGGGTGGCCTCCTGCAGGCAATGGTTGCTCTCCTGATTGAGATTCCGCTAAAGTGTCTTTTCTCCTTGGATCGCTGGGTGGACAGCCGGGGGACCCTGTGTGTGTTTGGGACCTAACCTTGAGGTGAGTCCAGTTAGTCTGCACCTCCCACCCCTTCCCGAGACCCTTCAAGGCTCACTTTCTGAAAATCGTAAGCAAGGAAGAGCAAAAAGCAAAATGATTGTTTGTTGGGCAAAGCAGAGAGTGGAGAAATTTTCTTAAGCGAATTGCAGACTGAACACTTGTCCCACAGACGGCCCTGGGGTTGGGGTGTGGGTCTTACACTCGTGAACATCGTCACCTGGTGTGAGATTTGGTATGGCCTTTGTCCTTAAAAGTTAAAAGCTCTTACCTGTAGGTCTTCGTGGGAGAAATGTGTTCATTTGTTAATTTATTTCACAAGTATTTGTTGCACCGTGGGCCTGGCCCCCTTTGTGAGGATAAATGCCTGGGCGATAGTTCTTACAGAGCGAGGAGATGGACCGGGGCTGTGGTGAGAGGCTGAGAGAAGTCTGGGGGTACACTGAGGAATGTGTGCTCTGTGGCCACAGGGAAGACTTCATAAGGGACGTTCAGTGTAAGGGTGAGAGGTATTCAAAGGATGTTTCAGGGTAGAGGTGTGAGAGGAAGGGCATCTCTGGCAGAGGGAACAGCATACACAGAAGCTCAGAGGCTTGCAAGGGTGTGATTAAGGAACGGTAATACTAGAAGTTAGGTGTACACTGAGGCGCAGGTTTGGGGGAGGGAGTGTGAGCGGGTGCAGGGAAAGTGCATAGCTTGATGCTAGGAAGTAGTGCTCAAAACAAAAACAAAAACAAAACAAAACCCAGAAAACTCCAACAACTCTTACTATCTTTCTCATAGTAAGATAATAACATCACTTCCTTCCACCCCCTGGTCAGAATTTTTCTTCCTTCCTTTGTTAATGCATTTCTTTGTGATGAAATGAGAAGCTTCACGACGACGGTGGTCAGAGGGAGACTTGCCATAAATGTTACCTTTGGGAACACTGGGTATTGCTTGGTGCGTATTCATACACTGTGTTGCCTTGGACGAGTGTGGTACGTCTCCTTCGGGGAGTGGCTGAAATTCAGTGTGGGTTCGGCGGCTGGCTGGAGCTCGAGTTCTGGACACATGAAATTGTGGGTAACTGATGTATCTGGGGGGGAGACGGGGACATGTTTTTAAAATCGCATTTCATGCCCTCTCTGTTCCTGTGTACGCCAAGTGTAGGCGAATACCCCTCAGGTGGCCCAGGGCTTCGTTTCTCGGAGTTTGTAGGGGGTTTTATGGGAAGGATGCAGAGACTGGGGGGAGATCAGAGTGGATGGTGCAAAGAAGGGGTTGAGTGAGAGATACAGGAGTGGGCAAAAGTAGGTTTACAGTTGCAATACAGATAAATAATACGATTGTTAATAAAAATATTACAAGAATAAAGTCTGGGTTTTGTGTACTCACAACTGTAAACCTACTTTTGCCCAGCCCTGTGTATAACTGAGGTGCTGAAGACAGTCTCTTCTTTTAAATGCTTTTCAAGTTTTAACACCGAAACCCTCGTGGGAGGTAGAGACCCAGATGAACGACCGTCTCCGGAGGTCTGGAGACGTGGCCTAGATGTGCCTTCAAGGCCTGGCCTGGCCTTTTCTTGGAAGTCACCTTTAGAGATTCCAGAAAGTCCTGGGAACTTGGCCACCCGCTCCACCGCGATCACAGCACACGGCACCCCGCACTCGCGCGTTTCCAACGTCCCCTCCTTCTGAACGCGGGCGTCCTGAACAGTTACAAAGGACGCCTCCTGCCAGGCCTCCCGCTCCGTCAGATCGTGGGTCCAGGCACAGACCCTTCTAGCCAGAGAACATTCTCCGTTTCTTCCAGTTGGCTTCTGTGCGCAGTAAAAATTTTCCCACGATTTGGGCAGCTTCTGGGCTGCAACATCCTCGCGGTCCTGTTCTCACACCGTGTGCCGGGACAGCTCCAGCGGGGATGCTTTCCGTGAAGTGCCGAGTGTGGGTGGACAGGAGGGAACTTCTGATTCCTCCGTGGGGAGGGGTGGCAGGGAGAGAGGACGATGGCCGGGAGCCGATGGCCTGGAAGGCCATCAGGATGAAAAAGACGCTTCCTTGAGGCGTCACATAGCCACAGCACTTTTTCTGTGGGAGTTTGCTCGTGGGGCGGTTGTGTGTTAAAGCACAAAGAACCATCTAAGCCGGGCTGTCTCTGGGCTCGCCTGTCTGCTGCTGCCTCTGGGGCCACAGCAGCCGAACTGCTTCGCGGGGAACCTGCCCTCTGCGCCCCGCCCCGCCCCCTCCCCGGACTGAGATGCTCTTCAGGACCCACTGAGCGGCCACTCTGTGGGCTGCTGGCGGGCTGTGCAGAAGCCGCTGATTCCTAAATAGCAAAGGCAGACAGTTTCACAGTCAGGGACAGGCTGCCCCGGGGATCAGTCTGGGAGGCCAGGTGTCCTCTTTGGCTCCCCCTCTGTTTTCCAAGTCTGCAGGTTAATTAAGAGCAAAGGGAGAAAACCTGCTAGAATTCGTACTGTCTGGACTGATTTGGGTAACTTTGAAAGTTGATTAAATTCACTGAGACAGCTATTTTTAGGGTTGTTTCTGGATGGAATTGAAAATGTGAAGAATAATAGGTTCTTGTTTTCTGGAAACTGTGAATGGACTTACCTTTAATTGGGCAGTATGTCTGTAGAAATAAATCCTGCTTTTCCTGGGGTGTGTGTGTGTACCTGGGCCCAAGCTTCCTGGCTGGTATATCTATTTGTGCACAAATATATGCAGGACTATAAATAAAAACCACAAATGAATGCCTTGGACTGAAACACGAGGGCTGCTCTCTCTACTTCGTGTCGTGAACGAGGCAGACAGGTCTCCCTAGGAGACCAGCTTCGGGGAAGGACAGCCCGGGGTGGGGGGCTGGCAGAGGGCGCCCGGCTCCGGGTGCTTCTGTGTGGCCGACAGGCTGTTGGCCCTGTGCTGACTGTGAGGACGAGTCCTGACTTTGAGGCTCTAAGGTAATGCAGCGTATGCCTTAAAGACAGACTCCGAATCCTCCCACCTGCCTTCCTGTGGATGACACTCGGCGGTTTCCAAGGCCACCAGAAGACTTGTCAGAGCGGGTGGACTGGGGAGTGGCCCTCGAGAGCAGGTATAGTAATGACAGTGAGCACTGGCCGGGTGCCTAAGGTGTTCTGGGCCCTGGGCTAGGAACCTGTGAGGTGCGCCGTAGCAGCGCCAATTTACAAATAGGAACAGCTCCTGGGAGGGCCAGCAAATCACCGGTGTCATCCAGACTGAAATAGAGCCGGGGGAATGACTCCGGCGGCACTCTGCAAGCCTGCATTTACCCATGGGTGTTTTCCTTCCCTTAAAAGGGTTACATACCAAAAAAGACATTGAATACCTGCCTACTGGATGAGTGGGGATTATAGAAGGTGCCTTAAGAAGGTAAAACACACAGAGGACACTAGGGTAGCCGGTTATTTTGGGGCCCCGTAAATGGAGAGTGTTTGGAGGAGGGTAGGCAGCACAGTGGGGGGGCGTGTCTAACAAGTCACACCAGGTAAGGAACACTGTACCACCGTCATCTGGTAAGTGTGACGCGTTGAATGAGTGAAGCACCTGAACACGAGGTGACGGGAGTGAGAATACCAGCTGATTCTGGTGTCGGAAAGGCTGCTGTGTTGAGGGGAGAATGTTCGTTCCGTATTAGCTTTTAATGCGGACGGAAGCCCTTGAGTGACAGATTTCAGCACGATGTGGGGAGTGCTGGGCTGGGGAGGATCTCTCGTTACTCTTGTTGTGCGCGTCAGTCTGCCGCCTTGCCAAACCCATCCAAATAGGAAGCGAGCTACTTGAATCGTTCCCGCTACTCTCCTCCCGATGACCTGCTAGGGAAGCCTGCCTAGGTGACAGGGGTAAGGGCGTCAGGGGACAAGAGGTGGGAGCTTGGGGGGAATGAGTTCGCTCTAGTTGGGCATAAAATAAACGTGTGGTGGTTTAAAAAATCTGTACGTGTGCCTACTTCTAAATTAAAGAGTGATGTATACAAAGTAAACGAAATTTAAATGTACTGCTCGATGAGTTTTTACATATCTCTCCATCCACTAAGCACCGTCCAAATGAAGAATTAGAACATTCCCGGCAATCTGGAAGGTACTGTCTTGTCACCTGTCAGCCCGCGAGCCGCCCCGACCCCCGCAGATGACCACGGCACGTTTACCAGTGTTGTTACCGTCACAGGCGAGAAGGGTTGCAGCCTCAGCTAAGCTGTTGGTGGACAAGCCCATCCAACAGAGAAAGACGGATTCTCTTCTTGTGGAGATGTGTCCGGGTCTGGTGTGAGTTTGCGTTCCTAGGACCTTTCCGTGGCTAAAATATGTAGACGCCATATTTTAAGACAGCTTTTTACTCATTGGGAGGCTTCTATCTGGCCAGGTTTCCATCCTGAGGGTTTTCCTTTCTACTTATCTGACAAACTATAAATTTTATTTCCTTTAAGGGCAAAACCAACCTTCGAGCACATTTATGGCCCAAGTTTTAAGAGCCAGCTGCCCTTCCCGGCCTGTATCTCTGGTTAAACATGTTTTCTTTTTCTTCGAGCCACCTTCGCAGAGGAGGGGGAGAGCTGCGTCTCCCTCCAGAGCGGACGCCTGCCCGGCAGGAGAGAGGACGCGGGCAGCCACGTTTCATGCTGGACGACGTACCATCAGTGGCTCTGGAGCCCCCTCTCACGAACCCTGTTGCTTTGTTTCTCCTTTGGTCTCATTTCTCTTTCCCCTGCCTCTTTTAAAGTGTGGCAAATTTTGGACTTTGGACAGTCGATGGGTAGCAATCTGCGTGGATTTTCCCTGAGTCCCTTTGTTTCCAGGACTGCGGCCTGCTCTCCCGGGATGGGTGGGTGGAATGAGTTCAGCTGCCCCTTGAGGATGGAGCCTCAGCCTGCTGGGGGAGGCTTGAATGTCCTTTCTGTCCGCGGCCACCTGTCTTGTGTTTGGGGAGTTAGAGCCGGAGTCTCAGATGCTGTGACTTTGAAGTGATGCCCACTGAGGGAGTCTCCTACTCCTTGTCCTGTTGGGGAGAGGTGGTGGGAACCTCAGCTTGCTCTTGGAACACAGAGGGTTTTTTTTAAATTCATTATTTTTTATTTTTAATTGTGATAAAATAGCCATAACATAAAACTGACCATTCTAACCACTGTTACGTGTACCATCCGGGGCACTGAGCACATTGGCGTTGGCGTGTGTGCGACCGTCGCCGCCAGCCTTCTGCAGAACGCTCTTCACCCTGCAGAGCTGACGCCGTGCTCGGCGAACACCAGCTCTCCCCCCACACCCGTGCTCCCCCATGGCCCCGGCCGCCTCCCTCTGACGTCCACTTTCACCCATGTTGCTGCCTGGCCGGGATTTCCTTCTTTTTAAGGCTGAACACTCGTCCACGACGGCTTCACGTGTATTGAGCACTTCCCGTGTTCCTGATCAGGCACTTGTCTTGTCTGGGGTTGGGGGTGGTTTCAGTGTTCCTGCAGAGGAGACAGGCCCGCAGAAGACAAAGGCGGGCTCTGTGGGGAGGGCCCCACACAGTTCCTCATGCCCAGGGTTCCTTGCCCAGAAGGCTTTGAGGTGTGGTCTCATACTTCTCTCTTTGGGCAAGCCACCTTTCCTAGATTTCGAGAAATGCGATTAGGATTGTTTTCCTGGGCTAACGGCCACAGAAGGTAAAGGGGTTCAGCCATCGGCTGTTGGCAAGGCTGCTGGGATGTGGGGTCATTTCATCGTCCCCTCAGTCAGTTTTGTCTGAGCACTTTGGGTGTGATGTGCGAGGTACAGTTTTTGAGAGATTTAAGGCTCTAGAATACTAGTTCAAGAAAGTTGAAAATAGCAGGGAAGGCGAGCGAGCTGAATGCTGGTTCTGCTCATTCGTCCTGACACTCTGGGGAGGCTGGCCATGGTCTGTTCCTCAGTGTTCTCCTTGGTCACATGTGGAGGAGGGTCCTGCCCTCCCCACGTCCCAGGGAAAAGGTGGCTTAAAACACGCGTTACACGTGTTTCCCATCAGTTCGACTGGAGCTCCTGACTCACCCCCAGTCGCCTGTTGTCCATGACGAAGTGTGAGCCTCGTGTTACGTGCGTTTATCCAACTCAGCGCTTTGTCTCCAAAGGGCTCACCCGGCAGACTCGCTCATCTGCTCATCAAGTGCCCGCCAGCTGGTTCCCTGCGCTCGGCACCAACTTAGGGTTCTAACGAGAAAGGCGTGAACGAAATTTCAGATATTAAGTTGTATGTTGATCAGACTTTTGGGGGGGAGGATTCTGTGGAATCATACTAACAGGTTATTAGAATGACCAGAGGCTAGCTCCGATCTTGTCTATAACCCAACCCCTCCCTGCCTCCATCCTAAAAAAAAAAACATGGTTGAGTTTGACTCTTAACAACTCTTTGTCCCTTTTGGATGAGTGTCTAGTATGTTCTTGGCATGTGCAGGTATGACCTCCAGGTCTTGGACACGAACAGCCCCTCTATGTCTCCGCAGCGTCTCTGTCAAAGGGGCATGTCAGCGAATTCTGGATGCCCAGGGCTTGGTGATTTCAGGGCGCAGAGGGTGTGGTGCGGATGGCTTTTGGTACATATTTGGTCCAGGGGTTCCTGCTCTCTGAAGAACCCAGACATTCTCAGTTTATTTTGCAAATGGCACCTTCCCCTAGCGCCGAAACTGGGAGAGCAACAGGTAGTCCCTAAACCACAGCCCTGCATGAGGTAAGACTCGTGTGATGAACCACCGGAAGGCGGTCCTCACAGACGCACTTTTCTGAGTGGGGAGAATGATAGCATCCTGAAAATAAAGAGACGGGCAGAGATTCACGTGCAGGAGTGTTTTCGTGAGGTGATTTCTTGGCCAGAATAGCAGGAGACAGACCTGCTGCTCTTTAGAGTGCTGCTCCAAGTCATGGCTGAGAGAAAATAAAGGCTCTCACTGGGGGAGACTTGCCTCTAGCCCCTTGGGTCTCCGCCTCCCCATTGGTCAGAGGAAGGAGGTTGACCAGGTGCCCCCGTGGTTCTTTGCAGGAGTTTCTGCTTCTGACCCTGTGTTCCCGCCAGGGTTTGCCAGCTCAGCTCTCGGGCACACCCCCTCGGGCCCGTAGCTGGGTCTCAGGTACACGCCACTGGGACCAGTTTCGAGAGGGTGTTTAATACATAACCCTGCAGACTCTTACAAACCTTGCTCAGTAACACTTACTTCATTGCACTTTTAAAAATGAAAAAGAAAGAAAACGCCGCTTAGCAGACTCATGGCAATCGGGGCTGACAGATGCCACTCAGAATTTTATTATCTAAAACCACAATGATTTTCCAAATAACCTAAAAATATATAATCCAGCTTCAAAATAGTGTCCTGTAACAGAGGCCAGGGAACCCTGTAGGAAATGAAGTCAGAATCTTGGCCCCCGACACGTACGGGTTCAACGGCTTTGAACGCTTTTACGTTCTCCGAGAAATACAGGCGCAGGGAACCGTATCAAGTTGCTGACTGTGGCTGCCAAGGTCCCCGAGAGTGGGGAGTATCTTGGGCATCTCACCGTGGCACCTAAGCCAGTGTGAGGCCTCTTTTGGTCCCTGTAAGAAGCTCTGAACCATTCCACGAGAGCGTGGGTAGACATATGACAACCTGCACACATTTAAAAAAATGCAGCACCTTCCATTCCGCAAGTCCTGCTATAGTCAGGAGATTGCATTCTGAACCCGGGCAGGTGAGTGGTAGAGGCAGTGTCAAGGGAAACTGAGTCCCGTGATCTCAGCAGGGTGCTTCAGTGGGCCCTCACGTGACCGTGGTCCCCCCTTATCCGTGGGGGACGCATCCGAGACCCACAGTGGGCGCCTGAAACCGCGGACAGTACTGAACCCCAGGGGCACTGTGTTTTTTCCTACACACACACACTTATGATAAAGTTTAATTTACAACTTCGACCCAGTAAGAGGTTAACAACAATAACTGATACTAAAATAGAACAGTTACAACCATCTCTGTAATAAAAGTTATGTGAATGGCTTTGGGGCCATCATTAAGTAGAACAAGGGTGACTTGACCACAAGCACTGGGGGACCGTGACAGCCGATCTGATCACCTGGACGGCTCCCGAGTGGCTAACGGGCAGGGAGCGAGAATGGGCAGCATGGAGGCCTGGACAGAGGGGTGATTCAGGTCCCAGGTGGGACCTGAGGGGGCGTCGTGGGACAGCATGAGGGGGCGTCGTGCTGCAGGTCAGCATGCAGTTGAACACGTAGGAATTGTTTTCATCTGTAATTTTCCATCCTACGTTTTTGGGCCACAGTACATGAAGCCACAGAACGTGAAACCGTGGATAAGGGGGGTTGCCGTATTTACTTATTCCTCATAATTATTAATTGTTTCAGTTAATATTCCTGGTAACCGTGTTAACACATAAGTAGTAAGCCACGCATTGATTAAACAGCCCTGTGAGGATTACTGTCCCGTTTTCCCCATGAGGCACTTAAGGTGAAGGAATTTACCCTGTGTGTTTCAGCTAGGAGATGGGAGAACGGGGTGTGAGTCTGGGTGGGTCGATTCGGGTTTGGGAGCTGGCGTGACTGTCATTGCCAGCTACTATCCCGAGCCAGCAGCCCTGGGACAGCGGGTGGGACTGGCTCGCGGTCTTTCTAGGACTGGGAATCACAGAGCTGGTGTGTCTTGAAGGGTAGGGCCGAGGGGCGCTTTGCCCTGGTCATCTGTGCCTCACCCTTCCCAAGGAGCTACCTGCAGCCAGGCCCCGGTGTCCCCAGGTGGCAGCCCCTGCCACACATCCCGCTGCTAACTGTCTCTCCAGCTCGGTCTCCAGGAAGCATCTCCGGGTGGCTTCCGAGCTGGGGGAGAGGCAGGCCGGGCTGCCAGCGTCTGCCTGGCTGTTATTTGGTTTTCTCTGACTAGATCTTTGTTTCTGTGAAACCCTCAGCTGCTGAGGCTCCCGTGCCTGGGCCTAATCGGTGCCGCATGGAGCGCTAGCCTGGTTAAGTAAACACCGTTGGAATATTACCTGTCTGTTAACCTGTCAGAATTGCTTTACAGCCCCCTTTTATCTTCCCCCCCACGGAATTTCCCCCGGAGTTTTCTGCCTGCTCTCCGGTTCCTTTCCTCGCCTGCTCTCCTGCATCCTGCAAGGCTTCCCCACCCCCTGAGTCATTCAGTATGGTCCGAGTTCCGCCACTCACTGCTGCTGTGTTTGCCCAGCGCAGATCAATTGTTGTTGACTCTGTGATGCAGACCAAGGACACTGGGCTCCTGGCCCCGGGAAAGTAACCGCGGTCCCTGCCAGGTGGGCGGAGGGAAGGAAGGGGGGCTGCAGGGTCTGGAGCTGCCGGAGTCTGGGGGAGGCTGCCGGGGAGGCTGCTGGGGAGGGTGGCCCGACTCCCCAGGTTGCTTCCTGACGCGCCAGCACTCTGGCGCTGGCTGCCTGGCTGCCTTGCCCGCCTTCGCCCTTCCCTCTCTGCCCACTTCACTCTCTGTTTAAACGCCCAGTCTGTGAATTGGAGGGTCTTAGGGGAACAGCCAGTTCTCAGCCTCATAGAGACTGAGACCTGGCTGCAAGGTTTGGTCTCATCCTTGACTGTGTACAGTTAGCGATTCTTTGGAGATTGACCCCCTGCCCCCGCCCGGTTATGGGAGAATAGATGTAGCGTAAAATTGACTATTGTGATGATTTTGAAGTGGCATTAAGTACATTTACCATGCATGCAACCTTTACTGCTGTCCAGTGCCAGAACTTTCTGATCGCCCACAAGGAAACTGCATTCCCAGTTCGGTGGCCTTTGGGCATTTCTCCCTCCTCTGCCGAGCCCCTGGCAACCCCTCGTCTGCTTCCTGTCTCTGTGGCTTTGCCTCTTCTGGATATTTCGTGTGAACAGAGTCACACAAAGTGTGGCCTTTTGTGTCTGGCTGCTTCCATGTAGCATAATGTCTTCGGGGTCTGCAGACTGACTCTTGTCTTCTGCTCAGGGTGGTCTGTTCAGGGTGGGAACTCCTCCAAGGGACAGTGGGACAGTTGCTGGGGACCTCTGGGGTCGTTGTCCCTGGCTGCTGGCAGGGTTGAGCCCCTGCTGGCTGCATCCGGTGGCCTGCTCCCTGGAGATTGGCGCTGCCTACTTGGGAAGGTCCTTTTGACTTTCCCTGAGGCCACCAGGCCCTCACTGTCCTCCAGGCTGGAAGAGACAAGTGGGCTTCAGGGTCTGGTGCAGCTGGGACTTGGGAAGTCTGCATGAGGAGGGACCCCTCCTGAGCACCCTCCACCCCATGACCTGGCTGAGTGCCACTGTCCTTCCGTCCCCTGGATCAGAACTCTGACAAGTCCAGCGATCAGTTCCCGTTCGGACGACCAGCTCAGCACTTTGTGGGGAAGAGCACTCACTTGGAATCAGAGTCAGTACGACAGCGTGAGGGGTGCGGGCTGGGGAGTCAGCTGGGCGTGTGAGTCTTCTTTCTGCCATCGCCTCGCTGCATGACCTCAGTTTTTCCACCTATAAAGTAGGGATGACAAAGCCCGTCCTTCAGGGCTGTGATGACCGTGTGATGATTGAACGCGGGAATGACCGTAAATCACTTTCTGCGGTGCCTGACATTTAGGATGTGTCCAGTAATTAAATTAGTTATTGTTAATAAAAATCTAGGATTGAAAAGTAAATCACTACACACACCCCCACCCATCCTCCATTAACCTTTGCCATTCCAGAGTTCTGACAGCTTCTAGAAAGCAGACAGGGCTTTAGTGTTTGGTTAATTAGATGCATTTACTGATTATCAGGACTCTGAAAAGTTCCAGACTTTTGGTTTAGTCTGTGACAGGAGGAAAGCTTGCTTCTATCCAAGTCAGCAACAAAACAAAATGTCCCCGTTTCTTTTTCTTTCTTTTTCTTCTTCTCCTCGTTCTTTTTCTCTCTCCTGCTCTGCCATTTTTGGAATTTCTCCCATTCTGAGGCTATTCCCGACCGTTCCTGTCTCTGTTCCTGGAGTCCGCCCCCTGGGGCGACGGTGACTTGGCACCCATTAATCTCCTGTGATGGGAATGGGCTCCGGCAAGTCCAAAAGCGTTACCCCAGTGCCCGGCCCTTACAGGGCGAGGGGACCCGTGGCTTCGTTTCATCTGTGGCTGACGCAGGTTCAGCAGAATTCTCCAGCGCGTGGAAGACCTACTGTGCGAGGGCGCGGGCAGGCCATGGGGATGCTGGCGGGCACCTGACGTCAGGCTCTGTGTGGGGCTGTTGTGATCAGCGAGTTGCGTAACCTCTTTGTTCCGTTCCCGTCGTCTGTGAATCATTGGCCCTGGGCCCGAGTGAGTGCTGCGCTGGGAACACGAGGAGTGGGCCGCACCCCCTCCCGTCCGGCGCCCTTTCCTGCTCCTGGCCCTGCTCCGCTGGCCTTTCAGGGGAGCTGGGCAGAACCGGGTCAGGCGCCTTCCAGGGGTGGGCTCCGCCACTTTGCTCGGCCTTTGGAACTGCACCCACTTCTGTTTTCTGAAAGAGGGAGATTTTCGTTTTTAATTTTAAAAATATCAGTACCACACACTGGTCAAGCAGAAGGATGTGAACTTCCTTCTTCTTTGCTTCCTAATTTTATGTGTGCGCATTTTTCTTCAGGAAGGATGGACCTGTGAATTTTCTCCTACCGTCAGGTCTAGGGAGGGCTAGTTGACACACAGCAAAACCGATCCGTTTTTAGTGTTCCGTGGATTTTGTTTCAGTGCAAGGCTCCCTTTCGAAATTGCCCCCAAGGCAGTTTCGAAACTGGAGCCTGGTGACTCTGAATGTCCATGCAGATTGGAGTACCTGGGGAGACAGCCCTGCACGTACAACCCTTGAGATAAAACTGTTTCCGACGTAATTAGAGAGAGGTCCTGGGGACATAGATGCAAACAGGTGAAGCGGTTTTCTGCTTTTGTTTTGCTTTCTGTTGGGAGGATGGAGTAGCAATTGCCTAGGCATTTGAAGGAAGGTACTAACCAGAGGAGAGCTGAGCTGGGTGGGTCAATCCCGTGCCAGCCGAGAGGGTTCGGGCAGACTTGTCCTGACCTCCCGAGACTGACCCTGGCTGTGAGCCCTTACTTGGAAGGCCCCTGAACTGTCCTCACTAGGTATCCACGAGAAGGGGGGGTGGACATGTGAGTCGCCCCTGAGTGGGCGGCCTGGCCTCAGCCCCTCGCTCGGTGACTTCATCTTGCTTTCAACAGATTGGACCGCATTTTCATCTTCAGCTGGTAGAGGAGGTTCCTGGGTCCTTGGGCTCTGGACACAGGCTCAGCGTCTTCTTCCCTTCCGTCTCAGCCCCCTGCACACTGGTGCAGGGTGTGAGGCAGAGAAATCTCCGGGGACTTCCAGGTCACTGGCTCGGCGATAACGTTCCAATGGATTTTGTGTCACGTTGCTCGGAAACGGGTGGAAAATAGACCAATGACAATCTGAGCGGGGCTTCTGAACTTTCTGGGGCCACCAGATTTGAGATCATTTCAGACTCTCCTGGTTCCAGCAGAACTCTGGCTACGCTCAGATAAGCTGCCTTAAACTAGAAAGGGAGAAGAGGCAGAAGCACGCTCTGCTTTTCCCGCCAGCTGCCTGCTTCTCTTCTGGGGTCAGGCAGGCCATTGTCCTGCCTCCCAGCCCTCAAGGCTGCAGCCAGCCACCGAAGGTCCACCTTGGGGATGGAGCCGCACTGTGCCCGTCAAGCAGAAGGGAGGGAGCTTCAGAAGGCCCCAGGGAACGGCTTTGTCTCCAGCTCATGGGCTTACAGCCATATCCTGGCGGAGTGATAGTGCATCCAGCTTCTTTGGGGCCAGGGCTGAGTCACCATGAATCCCCCACAGTGTTGGCAGTGGCTGCTTAAAGGGACCCAGGACTGAAATAACCGAGTGGTTAGAGGTTTTCACCAGAATCAGCTAGATGAGGGAATGCAAAGGGTCAGAATCTGTCGGAATCTTCCGAGACTCAGGGAAAGCCCAGGCCTGTCTGCTGGGGAAGAGATGAGTGTGGGTCGCTGCGGCTTTGCTGAGCAAGCCTCAAGGACTGGCTCTGTAGGCTTAAGTGGGATCCCTTTATTCTAAGGGGCCCTCCCAGTAGAACCAATGAACCAATTTATCGAGAGCTTTCATTTAGCAAAATCCTTAAATGCATTCTCAGTTTTAAGCCTCTCAATGGCTGCATATAGATTGTCCCATTTTACAGATCAGGAAAGTAAGGCTTAGAAGGATTAAGTAACTCACTCAAAGTCAAGAGCAGATTGACAGCTTCATTCTGTCTGTGCCCTTGTAGGCCAAGTTCATTTGTTAGCTAGACTCATACAACTGGGTTCCCAGCCCCCTGAGGGTTCATTGCAATTTGCAGCCGTAGAGTGATTGCTGTGTCTGTTTGTTTGATGTTGGTCCCCGCCCCTGGGCTGGCGAGGTGGTGGTTGTGGTCCACATTGTATCTCTAATACCTGGCACAGAGCAGGCCCTTTAATTGCTGAACTTGAATGAATGAGTGACCCCAAAACTCTGGTAATCAACCTTTCTGCTGTCTGGTAGACTCCAGCTTCTGTCTAGGCTGGGCACATGTGGAATAAGGCCCTTTGAACATGGGTGGCCAAGTTCAACTCTTCTCTTGAGAAATTGGCACAGGAGCTTAACAGCACTCTTCGTAGCTCCCATCCAGCTCTGCCATCTGTTGGCCACAGCCTGGAGGCTTGGGTGGCCAGTCCAGGGATGTCACTGCTTTCTCTGCCCACTCCTCTCACTGTCTGCCTGCAGATGGGCACAGTAAGGGGGCTGGTGAGAATGACCCAGGAGTTAACTCACTCCCCTTGCCCTCTGGAAGGATGGAGGGCGCAGGGAGGAGCTGTGACTCAGCCTTTGGGTTGGGGCGCCCCCATGCCCCCCAAGTTGGTCTCCTTGCTCCTCTCCACCTGGCCGTTTGGGCAGCACTGGGCACTCCTGTCGTTTCATGGGTTCCGACCGTCCCTGTATTTCTCTCCTCAGGTGCCCCATATTCCAAAGTGGCCCTCCGCTCTTTATCCTCTAGGGTGTGGGAAATGTGGTGGCCACCCCATGTCCCCATAGCAGGGGCACCTGAGAGCAGGTGAAGGGGGTGGGATGGGATTTCCGGAAGCCCATGTTCATACATGTATAACCCATGCACTTCTGTGATTGATCCCAGCTAGGGAAGTACACGGGATGCAACAATCGAACCAAGTTCTGAAGGACTGAACACACTCTAGAGTTCTTATGGGCATTTGCTTTAAATGCAAATGAATACATAATTGGAGGGATTGCAGGTCATATGAAGGCAGTAAGGCCTTTCTGGTCTCTAAAACTTGAGGGTCTGCCTTTGAATTATGCCTCCTGGGTTGTCGGACCTGGAGACTCAGATAGGAAGGGCATATCTGAGGTTCTTCCTGCTGGGGCTCCCAAGCCACCTCTGGGACCTTCAGCACCCAGCCTACCTGGGTTGGAGCAGAAGCCCTGAGAGAAGGAGTCACGAGGTTTCGCTTACCCTGTGACGTAGCACAGGGGTGGCATGGCGGCATTCTGGATCTAGACGGCCTGAGTTTGAGTTCTGCCTGAAGCCTCTGGAGTTCAGCCTTGAAGGATTCAGGGAGTTTTTGGCTTTCTCTGGGCCCCTCGTCCTCCCACCTTCTGCCCCCAGAGGCGTCCCCTGAGTCACCTCTCTAAGAGGTTTGTCCTTGATGCCGGCGTTCTATGTCCTGCAATAACATTATGGCTATTCCTAAATGTCAGGCCTAATTTTCTGCAAGTTTTATTTGACCCCAACAGCATGTTTTATTTACAGTACAAAGGTCTGTCCATACATCCTCCCACTTTTACAGTTTGTGCTCACAGAGCGTGCATAACTGTTCACAGTGGAGGGAAAACAAACACGCACAACACGGACGGCGTGTTGCCCTGGCGCAGGCTCTGGTGAGTGTGGTCACTCTCGGCAAGTCCCGCTCCCCGGTCCAGCACACGCATACACCCTCACCCAGTCCCAGCCCCAAGGTCTGGCCTCATAAGGGCTTGGTTTTGATGTAAGACTGACAGGTTGAATCCCTATGTGTCAAAGCTCCCCAAGGAGCCTAAAAAGGCTCCGTTAGCAGAAATGCGCTCGCTTCACCCCGAGAGACACCTGGGATAATGCTGCTTCCGTGTCGAAGGCTTTGAGCTTCCCTGCGCAGCAGCTTGCTCCTGTGAATCACCAGAATGTTTTCTCAGCTCACGAGAGAATGTATTTTGTTTTATCGCCTTTCCTCCACCCCCTCTTGCCATCAGATTCTAGCTGTTGTCCTTCGGCTGAAGTCCTCTGATGGCCGGGGAACCATGTAGGAAAGGGGGACGTAAATGTCCTCTGGGCAGACCCTGGCTCTCTGTAAATGATTAGATTTTTCTCTTCCCTGGGAAGAATCTCCTGTGGCTTCTGGGCAGAATCAGAAGTGAAATGGGTTCCACCAGCCACTCAACCAGACCACAGCGGCCCCGGGAGATAACAAGCCTGAGATCATGGGCATTGTTCTGGGCAGAATGGACTTGGCACCCCTCGCCTCCAGGACTTGGTCCCTCCTGACCTGAAGGTGTGGCCTTGACCAGAGTGACAAGATTGCAAACATTGGGGTGAAGAGAGTATCTCATGTTGCAGTCCTTTTCCTCCAGAATAGTCTCAACTTCCTGTTGTTTCTCATCAGCCGCGTTCAGAGAAGAGACTCTTAGTTTAAAGCAGCGTTTCCCCCTTCAAGAGGTTGTGTTGTGTATTAATTCAAGCTGAGCTTGGCGTAGGAGCGCATTCCCTCTGACCAGTAGCTTGTTTTTCCTTTTCCTTTCTTTCTTTTTTCTTTTTGCAAGCCAGGATGGCACTTAAGAATTCCCCAGCAGGGGGTAGCTCTCCATTTCTCTAAACTTGCCCTGCCACCTCTTTCCCCAGCCATCTCAAATACATTGCATTTTACAGTGTGCTAAGCATGGGGACCAAATGTTTTGCATTGAAGAACGGGAGTCTCAAAATAAAATACACACTCCTTTTGGAAGAGAGACCACGGCCACAGTTAGCATGCTGGGCAGGTTCCCGGTTCAAGCTCAGTGTGAGCCATTTCTAGATGGGTGAGCAGTCTTGTCATTTTCCCCTCTCCCTGCCTCCCCACCCCCATCACTTTTACCATAAGAAAAATAAAATAAAAGGCATAATGCTTTGCTGACTATCAAATCCTTTTGTCCTTCCCACTGCCTGCATTACAGCACAGCCTGCTCTGAGCTGTTCCTTCGGGAAGTTTCAGTAGACACTGCAGAGAGATGAGAAGGAAATTAAACTCGGTGAGAGTTGCCCCTGTACCCCTGAGAGTAATTCCATGACCAAAATGCCAAAGACCCGAAGATCTGTCTTTCAGACCCAGAGAGGATGGATAGTGGGCACAGACTGAACTGAAGAGAGTGGAGGGTTAATTTCTGAGTGGCTCTTTAAATGATCAGTCTGGTTTAGGGGGGAAATGACTCTTGAAAGTCCATTAACTCTTTCCAGTCCCATGGTTTTCTCTCTACGGCATGGAAGAGCTAGTTTACCGAGGAAATCACTTATTGTCCAAAATGAATCTAAGTTCAAGTTACTAATCTGTTGGTGGTAAGGCAAGTGGGTTCGGTCTTTGTAGGGATGAGCGTGGAAATGAATTAAAAGCCTTGAAGGATGTGCTCTTGGCCCGGTGTCGGTGCACTTGTAAAAATTTACCGTGAGAACAGGTGTGCACCGTGTGGATAAACGCGCCCGTCCTGTGTTTGTGGGACAGTGCAGAAAAGAAAGCAGTGGAAATGGCCTTCGGGGCAGGCATCGCCCGTCTGTGGAGTGGAACACTAGGACGCGGTTGAGCATCACGGTGTAGGTGTCTGTCTGTTGATGTGGAAATGAGTTCATGGTGTGTTGTTGAGTAAAAACCATCTGTGTAAGGACCGTGTGTGCGCACTGCAATGCGGTGTCCCAGATTGGATCCTGCACCAGGAAAAAAAAGACATTAGCAGAAAAACTGGGGTAATCCGAATAAAATCTGTAGTTAATAGTAATGTACCCAAGTTAATTCCTCAGTGTTGACTGATAATGCCATGGTTATGTAAAAATGTTCATGATATTTTGTCCTTCGTGGGCAAAGGGCATACCGGAGTCTGGACCTCTTGGTAACTTTTTTGTATATCTAAAAGTATTCCAAAGTAAAAAACTTTAAAAAGCATATGAGCACAGTTAACGTTTTTGGAAGAATTTTAAACGAAAGATGAACAGATTGCCTCTGGGTGCTATGATTATAGGTGATATTATTTTTCTAGTTTATAATGAAAATTATTTCATGTTAAAAAGTCAATAAAACTCATTCCCTCTGCGGAAAGAAAGTAGCACACCGATATAATTTTGTTGTTGCCATTGTTCTAATATTCCGCTCTGTGTCTCCATTAGAGTTCATGGATCCCTCAGGGTTTAAGTTCACCCTTCTGAGTACACTAGGCAGGCAAGATAGGCTACAGCTAAGAGGATGACGTTGAACTAGGAAAGACTTGGGTTTGAATCCATCACTTACCAGCTGTGTGGCCTTGGCAGTTACTTACTCTGTCTGTGACTTAATTTTTAAAAAAATCTGTACAATGGATTTAATGACCCTGAACTTATAAGGCCATTCGCAAAAGCTAATGAAAGCAACACAGCTTTCTGAGTGATGCTCCTTTTTTTAAAAAAATATATTTTATTGATTATGCTATTACAGTTGTCCTATTATCCCCCCCTTCATTCCCCTCCACCCTGAACACCCTTTCCCACCCACCTGAGTGATGCTCCTTTTCCCTGAGCACATCTTTTCTGAAAGCTTTTATGCCAGTCCTTACCACTTCCATGATAATGTGAATTATATTTATTTGTTAATTCACCTAATACGGATTTATGGGCTGTTACTCAAACATTAAGTATTTGAGAGCCATAATTATGCTATTCCCATTCCCACCGTCCCATGCCCTGTGCCCAAATAATCTTTGTGGCTTGTGTTTGTATATGTTGTATCTAAATTAGGCCGTTGAAAAAAGCCCTTCGTCGGTGTGACTTTTCTCCCAACCCAGGTTCTCTCGTGAAGGTGCATTGGCTTCACAGGGCCTCGCCCGGCCTGACCTCTGAGCACTTGAGAAGTCTCCGTGTGTCCCACTGTCATTCTCCCTCGTGGTAACCGGTAAAAGACGGTTCCATAAATTCGCGTGTCCAAGAAGGGTGGCCCTGGGCAGTCGGCTGTGAGCCAGGGCCTGGTGCTGTCCTGGGGCCAGTGGGCTCTGTGCACGGCCCTGTTCTCTGACCCCGCTGGGCCACGGCGTGCCTCTGGAGAAAGCGCCCTAGAGCGTGTCCGAGCTCCTCTTCTCCATCATCTCCCACTGTCCTGGGAGACGTCCTGGTCTAATGTTCCGTGGTTTCAGAACATTTGGCGAGAAGAGGCACCATCCTCGCTCACCCTCCAGAACACAAAACAAAAAACATCCCGAACCAACATCAGAGGCTTAAAGGCTTTGAACATACCATTAGAACAAATGTTTATTTAATATTGGATAAAAATATACTGCCTTACCTTTGAAAAAATAATTAAATAGCTAGGAGGGCTTCAAAGCATTTCCTTTCCCCTCTGCTTTCCAGGAGGAGAAATATTTTTCAAAGTCATTTGAATATTAAAGAGCTGGGCCCCAGAAGCCTTTGGTGGACATCAGCAAGTCAATCAAGCATTTTCAGAACAGTGGTTTTGTGCACAGTTTGAAACAGGGACCCTTCCTCCACCCCGCGATGTCCCCTTCTCTCTCTCTCTCTCTCTGTTTTTCCGTTTCAGTCCTGTCTGTGTGCTGAGAAACTTCATCCTTTTGTTTCTGAATCATTTATACTTAACTCATCAAAACACTATTTAGTGAGAGGCTTTGCCGGTCCAGGAGGTGCTTAACCCTGAGGAACAGGAAACTGCATCTTGTGCAGGGTGACTGAGTGTGGACCCAGGCCTCTGCGGCTTAACCCAGACCCCAGAGTGAACTTCCACGGTGGGTGGCTTGAAATCGGCCTTGAGAGCCTGCATTGCCGGGCCCCCCGAATCCCTGCGCCCTGGGTTGGCGTCCTCAGCCCTGAAAATTCACTGCATCAGTGTTCTTTCACATGGAGCTCTTTGGGATGCCCTTTCCTTGTCTTCCCCCATATTTTAGTATGAAAACTTACAAATATATGTAAGAGTTGAAGAATTGTACAGGATCACCATGTGCCCACCTCCAATTCCATAACTGACTGTTGTTGGACGTGTTCGATCCCATGCCCCGCCTGCTCTCGGGCGTCTCTCTGCCCCCTCGGCCCCCTCTTCCTCGATCCATTCGTAGGAGGCTGCAGGCAGGAGCGCACTTCCCTCCAAGTACCACAGCTTGCCTGTCGTTAACTAGAATTCATTGTTGAGTTGCAGGGTTTTCTTGTTTTGTTTAAAGGTGAAATGGACGTGCACTGCTCTGTACAAATCTGAAGTGTCCCGTGGGGAACAGATGCCGCCAGCACCCCAGACGGCCTTTGCCAGTCCCACGCTCCCGGTGGCACCTGCTCTGCGGATTTGCTGGTCCCTAGGTTAGCTTTGCCGGCTGTAGGGGAACCTCAGAGAAGCGGAGTCACGCAGCGTGTAGTTCATCGTACAGCCCCTCCCCACTCAGCACCACGTGCCCGCGCCTCGGCACCGCTCGGACCAGCGGTCTGTGCCCTTGTGCTGCTGAGCGCTGCTGCTTTCTGTGACTCTCCCACGGTGTGCCTACCTGGTCTCCTCTGGAGGGGTGCCTGCCCTGTTTCCGGCGTCGGGCGGTTTTGAGTAAAGGTGCTGAACATTCTTGACCAAAACTTCCTGTGGGCGCCTATGTTCATTATCTTGGGCAAGTGACTCGGAGTGGAATTGCTGGGCCATAGAGTGGATATCTGTTTAGTTTTATAAGAAATGGTCCGATCTTTTCCCAGAGTGCCTGTATGTACTCTCGCCAACAGGGCACGCAAGTCCCTTAACATTGGGTGGTGTCACTGTTTACAGATTCAGCCATTCTGGGGGCGTTTAGACGCAGATTAGGCTGAAATGGCAGGGACAGGGATTCTGATATAAGGAAGGACTTACTGAGCCAGCTGACCTCTGGTTTGACCTCTGGGGACCTCCAGAGCCTTCCTTTCTCTTAGAAGAGCAGAGCTTTCTGATTCCATTTCCCACCTCTCTCATGGCCCGTTTCCCCCTCCTCACATGAAAAGCACGTCTACGGCAGGGACTACGTCTCGGTCAGGCTCCCAGTGCGCAGGTGCAGCTCATTCCTGTGCCTCGAGGATCGCCCCAGTCGCCAAGAGAGTGAGACACATAGTAGATGCTCAATAAATAAAAGGACAGCGTTGCCTTTTCCCAGTTGGGAGTTGTTTTTCCATTGATTCGATTAACATGATCTAAGGGTCTCCTGTTTCCATGGTGCTGAGCTGCAGGCTGAGGACAATTTGGAAGTAAATAAGCCCTGGTGCCTGGCGTTTGGGAGCTCTGTCAGTTGGGGAAAGAAAGCGAATGAAAGCAGCTGACTCCCAGGCACGAAGTGGTAGGTGCTGTGAGAGCCACGGGGCAAGGACGTGCACCCTAAACCGGCAGGTGTCACTTGTCGGCTGCCTGACTGTGTGCGTGGCTCATCCTGGAAGCCTCGCTGTGCTCCCCTGTGAAGTGGGGGAGGTGGGTGGGATGAGAACCCCTGCCCAGAAGGTCTTAGTGTGATGCCCGGTCTGATTTTCCTGGGCTCTGCTCTTGTGTACAGGGCTGAATCTGTGACTGCAGACCAAATGGACACTCCATGTTAAATGGGTATTAATGCGTAAGGGATTTTTTTTTTTTAAATTTTGAGAAGGAAGCATAAACCCGGCAATGGGTGTGGTGTTGGCTCTGCCCGCAACCCTGGATAATCTCAGACAGGCCCTCTTCAAACCAGCGTTTTTAAATCGCCTTGCAGCAACAGATGCTTCGTAAGGGTTTGATGATATTCTTGGACCGAGGACCTAGACTTCCCTTCCTGCCGAGCCGTGGGCTATTGGGGCTCACCCGGCTGGGTCTGGTCTCTTCTTAGTAATGAGGATTGTAAATAATCAGCGTGAAATGCCTACAGGGAACTGGCCCGTCTAAAGGATCGAGTCACCATCCTAGTTCTAAAAATATGAATGAGGAGGGAGATGGTGAGGGGACGTGAACCAGAAAGGTCACCTGCAGTTGGCCCTGTCCTCCTTCAGTGTCACCTCTGCGGGCTCCACAGATCAAGTCACCCCTAACGGTTTCTTCACCCACTCATCCCGACTTCCCTTCTGGGTCGGATATCCACAGCGCAATTCTAACAGCTGGACCTGATGTCACAGGCAGGGCACTGTCTGGGGTCCCCTCCCGGCCTCCCGCCCCACCACCCTTTTGATCCAAGATTGAGTAAGAGACATTGGCAAGAACCGGGAAAGGCAACTCCATTGTTTCAACTTGCAGAGAAGGGGGAGATGGGTTCTTGTCTGCAAATGACTCATGCACCCACCCCGCCGTTAGAAAGTGCAAAGCCGAATCCAAAACCAGCAACAAACCACAAGCAAGCTGCCCCCTTGTCGGTACACACACTCGGAGTTCAGAGGCGCCCTGGGAGAGCGGTGGCCCAGGATGCGTTCCCGCTGATGTGCTTTGTTCTGCGGCGTCCGTGTCCTGCTGTAGGGGTTTGCTGTTCGGATGCAGCGTGTGCTAGTTTAGGGCTCGGGGACTGGGCCACCCTGGGAACAGCCAGGTTCATTGGACAGCCTCCCACACAGTTTGCTCCCCTTGGTTTCCCCCCCGCCCCCCCCCCTCCAGGTCCCTTCTCCACATTGCTCCAAGAACAGCTTTTACTGTTTCCTGGATTCTGAATGCGGAGCTGCTGTCCGGCCTGCAGAGCGGGATATCATGTAACCCCTCCCGGCTTCATTCCTATGCAGGACAGGTAGGCTGCGGGCTCTAACAAGCCGCCAGCCAGGCTCCACCGAGGCCTCGGCACCAGTGGAAATTTAAAAAAAAGAGAGAGCAGGAGGGAGGGAGGGAGAGAGAGGGATTATTTTGTTTCGACGTGTTTGAAAGCGGGATCTGTGGCCAGTTGGGTTTTTTTTCCTCCCCCCTTATTTACACAGTCTGTTCGGAGACACACCAGGGCCTGTTTAGATTGGGTGTTTGCTTCGGAGACCGGCCAAGTATTTCAGCACTGCGCGTTGGCACAGCCACCTCGGCGGCACCAGGAGGCCCAGTCGGTCACAAGACCTCACGGGGCCTCCTTGCTCTCTGCGTAGCCTCCTTTCACCTCGTCTCCCGTCCTGTCCTTGCCCAGTAAGCGAGGATCCCCAGAAACCTTGGCAGCCAGCGTTTGAGGCTGCCCACTGAGTGGGCTTCACCTTCAGAATGAGGGCTTCCTGAAGCCAGGGCAGATAAAAGGGCTGGGGTGCAGACCCTGGGGTACATGCTGCTCTAGAAAGGTCTGGATTCCCCGAGGGCCTGGGATGAAACTTGCAATGTGTGGAGTAGTTCCAGGCTTGGGGAGGTCAGCCGTGGCCGGAGCCCCTGGAAATCTGCATAAGGGCTGTTCTCTCGGGGATGATGAGCTGGACGAAGCCTTGTCTGGGGAGGCGGAACCTAGCAGAGCCAGCCAGCACTGTGCTCCAGGTCCTCGCCATGCCAAGGGTGAGGCAGCATCAGCATTGCTTGGGAGCTTGCTAGCAATGCAGAGTCCTGGGCCCCATCCCAGACCTAGTGAGTTGGAACCTGCATTTGAACCAGTGCCCAGGTGGTTCACGTGTGCGTTAATGTTTGAGAAGCGCTGCTCTGGGCCTGCAGTTCCCAGAGGCAGTTTCCCGATATCCTTGTACCTTGAGATGCTGTTGGGCAAAAGCGATTCTGTACTCAGTCCACTTGGACAATGTTGCAAAGTGCACCCCCTTCTAAGAGTTAATATGCTTGTGTTTGCTGGGGAGGCTCTGAGAAGTTCTGCAGGAGGAGGTGTTTGCTTTGCTTTCACTGCGTGTCTCCCAAATTTGAATCAGATCATCTCCTACCTTTTCTTCCCCAAGGAACGTGAATTAGTAGTCCTTGGAACTAGTCATGTGTGCTTTCCGTTTGGACAAGCTAGATCAGCTGGTCAAATGGTTTGCCCTTGGGGTTTTCCAAGGAGCTGAGCTTCACTGTGAATAAGAGGACTGGAATGCAGTGGTTATGATGTGGACTCGCGCTAAATACCTGGGTTCTGATCCTGACCCAGCCCCTTTCTGGGGTACGGTTTTGCCAAGTTATTTAGCTGCTCTGTGCCTCAGTCTTGCCTTCTATAAAATGGGAAGAATAATAGAACTTACCAGATAGAGTTGTGGTGAAGTTTAAATCATCTCATATTGATGTAAATCAGAATGGTGCCTGGAATATAGAAATTCCTTGTAAGTATCAGCCAGCTAATAATTTCGACTCTTACTTGCTTTGGGTCACTGCCTCCCGAGGAGGCTAGATGAGTAATCCCAAACTCAGCTGTGCATCGCAGTCGCCCAACACAATTTCCCAGGGCCCCACGCCAGGTCCACTGAGTCTGTCTCCAGCAGGGGAACCTGGGAATCTGCATTTTAAGGAGCTCCCTGGGTGATTCCCATGCAGCAAGCCTTTCCTTAGGGCTGGGGAGTGACTCTTGTAGAACCAGTCTTCTCTGGCTGAGGAAGACCTGCCCCGACTTCCCACGCTGGCTTGAACCCAGCACTTCCATGGGGAACCTGCGACCTGTGGGGACCCGAAGTTCCTGGTAGGGCCTTCCCCCTGCACTTCAGCCTCCTCTGTAAAACAGGAGAGCCGTGTGAAGCGTGGTCCTCGACCAGCGCAGCGGCGTCATTTGGCAGCTCGCTAGAAACACAGGCTCTCAGGCCCCACCACTGACCTGCTGAAGCAGAATCTGCATTCTGACCTGCTCCCCAGGAGGTTCTTGTTAAACAGAACCAATACCTCTCCAGAAGAGGTTGGGACAAGCAACTGCACAGGATTCAAGTGCAGTAGCCGTCGGCGGGCTGGCCTGCCTTCCTTCCTTCCTTCCTTCCTCCCTCCCTTCCTCCCTTCCTTCCTTCCTTCCTTCCTTCCTTCCTTCCTTCCTTCCTTCCTTCCTTCTACACTTGGTGACCACTGAACTAGTGACCAGCCATTGTCCACCCACACTGGACAGCAGCCTGGGGGATTAGGGTCAGATCCATGAGAACATTTCCTGACGTTGAAGGCTATGAGTTCCTGGGAAGGTTCACGAGAAGTAAGCTTTGACTAGGCTTCCCTTAAACTCAGATTAACTGCTGTGCACTCATTTTACAAATGTTTATCCAGATGCCAACTGGGTGCTGAGCTTGGGTACCAGTAGGCGGAGGGTAGCACTTGTAGGTAGCTGTGAGTCTGTGTCACTGCTGTCTCTAGCCACACTTCTCGTCACTAAGGACAGGCGTATACCTGAGCTTTGCAGGGACCAGCAGGGCACACACGCACAGTGGATGGCCTTATGGAGGTGTGACAGATGTCTTGCTGTGTGACAAACGGCCCCCAAACTTAATGGCTTACAGCAGCAGTTCTATTTGTTCGCGGCTCTCGAGTCTGGGTGGGGCTCGGCTGCGTGATTCTCCAGCTAGTCTGGTTCCTGGTTTCTCAGGAAGCTTCATGCAGCTGGAGAGGTGGCTGGGGGCTGGGCTTAGGGGGTCACTGGGACACCTGGACTTTCCTTACCATTTCAGGGTTTCCCTTTCTCCACACAGTCTCTCCCTGTCCCTCCAATGGTGACTTCTTACCTGGAAGCCAGGTCCACATCAGACTTAGGCCTGCAGCTAACAGAGCGTCACTCCGGCTGCACTGGAGGAAGCTGCAGTATCAGGTGAGTGTCGTTGGGAGCAGCTGGTGTCACAGATTAGCACAGGACGTTGCTGCCGGCAGAGGTCTCATTCTGTGCCAGGGAGTGACAGGACTGTCTCTAAACCCCAGCTCTGGCCCTCCCATTAGCTTTCTGCCTGAATGCTTTGAGGCCGAGCTCCCCTTCCTCAGTGGTTTTATTAGCCGCCATTCTTCTGGTTATCAGACTCTAGGATAGGCAGCGAGGCCCGACCCTTCCCCATCTCTCAGGCCCCCGACATGGTTTCCTATCCTCTCAAACCAAAAAAATGTGCCGAGAAGGAGCTGGCAGGACTCTGTGGCTACTTTCATTGCTACTACTTCACAGAAGCTCTAGCTCAGGTGGATTTATTGAGAGAACTCAATGACCCCTCACCCCATCCACTCTCGTCCTGTCTGTTCACTCCTGAAATGACCACTGCCACCTCTCTGGCACGCAGCCTGTGTCCTACAAGGGAGATTGGAATTCCTTCCGCATAGATGGGATCCGTTCTCCATCCTGTGCAAACCGCCTTTTTGGTTTACCACTTTCTGCCCTGAGGTGGAATCTGGGGTGCATCTGAGGTGGTCTCCTCGGGGCCACCTCACTTGCGGGCCAACGCTCACTTCTGCACACGGGCTTTCGTTGTCTCTCTTCCCGCCCTGCCTTGCTGCTGATAGGAATTGGTTCCCTCTTTTGAGGGCCCGTTGAAGTCCCACTTCCTTCATGAAGCCCTCTCCAAACACTTGAGTCACAGATACCCTCCTGGGGCGCTCCAGTCTTTGAGCTTGTGTGAACTTTGGTAATTATTCAGCGCCACTCACGCTCTGCTTTAGTCTATTAATTTTCTCTCTCTTCTGTGAATTTGCAGCCTTTGAAGCAATGCCTCCATCTTTAAAAAAATTAAAGAAAATAAAGCACTTCCTTATAGCACTAAATACAGAGCGTTACCATAGGGAATACTTCTTAAATAGCTTTCTTCCTTTTGGAGGATGCCCTTTGTGTTCTAGGTGAAGATCTGTTCCCTCCAAGCTGAAGGTACTGTAAGGTGCTGCCCACGTGGCACTCCTCACATCTCTGAGATCGCAGACAGGGCTCTCGGGCAGATTTGCACATTCAGATCCCGGCTCTGCCCTTGCTGAAGAACCGGTGTTTCTCCACTGGGTGCTGGAGGAAGTCCTGTACATGGAGATGGTCAGCATCCCTACCTCTGTCCACCAAATGTCAGCAGTACCCCATGAGTGGTGACAACCCAGAACGTGCCCACACCGTAGTGCCCCAAATCCCCCGCCGGAGACCCTTAGAGACTAACTTGAGAACTTCCTCGGGCCAAGCTACTGATCCTGCTAAGACTCTTCATTCGAGCCTGATAGGATTGTTGGAAGAATTGCATGAGTTCATGACCGGGAGTGTCTGGGACATAGCTAATGTTTCTCGAGCACTTCCTTAGGTGATCAATTTATTAAATAATTATCATGGTCGCCGGCTGACACGCAGCCACTCCGGGAGCAGGCCACTAAGGTTTTAGAGGCTTACCGTCTGGAACAGGCTTTTCCCTCTCGCCTCCCAGACTGCCCTTTGCCCAGGTGGCTTCAGCCCCTCTTTGTGCCTCTGTTTCCTTGTCTGGGGACACCGGTCTCAACCTGCCTATGGGGTGTGGTGAGATGACACAGCCTGGGTAAGCACTCATGTCGTTCTAAAGCGGCTGTTTGCTGCGTTCCGACAGCTCAGGTGAGACTTTGCAAATTTGTCTTGGGAACGACAGGACAGTTGACAGACGCTTACAGAGTGTCCGCTGTGTGCCCGGCCTCGCTAGAAACTAGAAAGTAGGCGGCGAGGCCAGGACAGAAGAGTGCAAATGTATTCACATCCGTGTTTGTCACTGGATTGTTCCCACCTGTTCACTCTCGGAATTGGTGAATGAGTGTGTGTGTGTGTGTGTGTGTGTGAGAGAGAGAGAGAGAGAGAGAGAGAGAGAGAGAGAGAGAGAAAGAGGTGTGCTTTCTGGGGGCAGTTGGATAGAGAGGATGAGGGCAGAGGCAGGTCAGTGGTGGCTGTGCCCAGTGTTTCCGGGAGAGAAAAGAAGAGCGAAGAGGCCCGTTCTTTTCAACGCCAGTGCAGCCGGCTCGGTGGGACAGTGGAAACTTGTGTGTGGGGACTGGGCCAACGGGAAGCAGGTCTGTCTTCCCATTTGCAGAAGTGGGACTGTCTTCCCATCCCATCGACGACTCCTTTCCTGGATAAACTGTCTTTCAAGCCTTGTGGCCCTTCATCAGGTGTAGTCAGTTCAAATGGATTCTGCCGAGCGAAGTGAGTGCTGGGGGCAGATCCGGTGACCTGTGACTATTCCACGACGTATCACTGCCAGGTGGAAAGAAAAAGACAGAAGGAGCTGTTCTCCTCCTGGTGTCAGACCCCTTAGCCAAGGCGTTCATGCTGTTCGGGGCATCAGGTTCAATGCTGACTTAATCAGGCAACAAAAAGGGCCGTCCGGAAGGAGGGAGCTGTGAGAGAAGGCATTTGGTTCTGGCCTCAGCTCTCCAGAGTTACTGGTTTGTTCTCAATCAGTCTGCCCTGTGCTGCCTTTGATAACTTCTTATTGTGAGTGTGGCGTGCTGGGTCCGTGGAAACCAGAGATGGTCAACCAGTGGTTCGGGGGCCAGGTCTGACCTTGGCTGTGTGTTACTGTTCTGTGGCTGACAGTGTTCACTGTTCCCAAAGTTACTTGCCAACAGCCCCGGCCGGGCAGCTCGGCTGGTTGGAGTGTCATTGCATTCACCCAAAGATTGTTGCGGGTTCAACTCCCGGTCAGGGCACATACCTGGGCTGAGGGTTCAATCCCCAGCTGGGACACAGATGGGAGGCAACTGATCAATATTTCTCTCTCTCTCTAAGAAATCGATGAACATATTCTCTAATCAGGATTAAAAAAAGTTACTTGCCAACAATACAAATCGCAATATCTCATTTAAAAAATCTAGTTTTCCAGCTTTCCTTGAAAAGTCAGAAAACCTGACAACAGTGGGCTCTTCATTCCCATATGGCAGAATCAGCAAGCTGAGCAATAAATGTCCTTTTAAGACTGGACATTCACTCTCAATTTATTTGCACCCCCCCATTCCTGACCTGACCCTCACCAGGCATGGCCCACGGGGCTGAGTTAAATTACTGCTGGTCCCACAGGCATTCGGGCCCGTGACCCCAATCCAAATGCAAGACATCTCCCCCTGGATGATCCTGCATAAGGGACAGAGACTTGGCTGCTGGTTTCCAGGAATTTGTGAGTCTTTGCTGCAGGGTCAAAAGATCAAGAGTTCAAAAGGCTTGTTCCAGCTGTGCCCTTGACTTTCCCAATGACCTGTCAGCAGCCATTTAACCCAGGTCAGGCAGAGAGGCAAAGTGCCAAATACCAGGGCTTCCTAATGCATCTGCTGCGGCATCATTTCCGGAGGGGAAAATGCCCTCATATGAGTTTTTACCTTCCTCTTCTCATTCTCCCCCAGTGTCGTGTATCTCTGGGACAGAAACTGTCTGGGAGTTCAGTTAAATATCATTCTAATGGACATGATCACATTGGAAGGCTGGCAGCATCTACTGAAGTCGAACATATATGTACTTGGTGAACATCAGTTACATACCCAACAAAAACGTGTTCACATTTCACCAAAAGATATATACTAGAATGTTTATACTAGACCTTTTGAAATAGCCCCCAAATAGAAAGCACCCAAGTGCCTGTCAGCAGTGGAATGGATAAATAAACTGTGGTATATTCAGTGGAATACTATACAGCAGTGAAAATGAATGAGCTACAGCTACATGCCACAGTATAGCTAAATCTTGTAAGTAAAATGTTGAGTGAGATATAAACAGATAAAGATAATACATAGACCAGGTAAAGACTAGATTACAGTACACCAATCTCAGAAACCGGCAGAGGTATCTGTGGAGTCAGAAGTCAGGATAGCGGTCGCCCTTGCTTGATGGGGATGGCAGGAAAGGCTTCTGGGAGTGCCGGCAATGACCACACTTCTTGATGTGAGTACTGATTACATGATGTGTTTACTTTGGTAAAATTTCACGAGCTGTACTCTCATGAGAGGTGCATCTTTTTGTTTTATCGTGTATTGCAATAAAAAGTTGAAGTGAATAAAAGCAAATAACACAGAAACCCCACCCAGGAGACACAGCATTATAACTTCTACGTACCCAGTGCCAGGGTTTTTGTATGGAATCCAGTATCAATCACAGTTCTTTTTGCAAGCAACAAAAATCATCCCTAGATAATTTAAGCCAAAAAGGATTGATTAAAAGCTGATTGCACTGGGTCAGCATCTGCACGAGGGTGGGGAAACCAGATTTGGAGACTCTGCAGCCAGGAACACATCCCAAATGCTGCAGAGCTGGTGCGATGATGACACCAGACACTGGACATGTCCCTCACAGCCCATGCCGCGGGGGCTGGGTGCAGGAGTTGGTGCTTGAACCACTGCCTCTCCAAGCAGAGCATCAGTGCTCGCGCCACCATCACCCCATGACTGCCAGAGTGGCTCTCTTAGGACTTTCGATATTTTGTGTTATTGTGTCAGGCTCACAGTTTGGCACAGGTGTGATGGGTGAGGGGACCCTCAGCCTGTTGCTGAGGCTGTGACGAGAACGACCTAGCATTTTCAGCTTCGGTAGCAAACATTGATCGGGCTTTGCTTTAGGGAGTGGGGCGTACCCCAGACTCAGGAGATTGACAGATATTCATGAGCTAGATAGACAGTCTGCCTGGTAATGGCCACCTGGATCCTTGGCTGTTTGTGGGAGAAACTTTCAGTGTGCTGATCCGAATTTTTCTGGTCCCTCCTTGACCAGAGGGAAAGTGTGCCAGCAAAGGAAAATCGAATTTTCCGTGTTTACTTGACAACATTTCTTTTTTTTAAAAAAAGATTTTATTTATTTTTAGAGAGAGGGGAAAGGAGGGAGAAAAAGAGGGAGAGGAACATCCAACGTGTGAGAGATCCATCGATCTGTTGCCTCTCACACGCCCCCTACTGGGGACCTGGCCCACAACCCAGGCGTGTGCCGTGACTGGGAGTCGAACCACTGACCTTTCAGTTCGCAGGCTGGCACTCAATCCATTGAGCCACACCAGCCAGGGCACTCGACAACATTTCATTGTGCCCAAATTTTCTTGTTCTAAAAATAAGTTTATGTCTCATCAATATTATGCATTGAGGAAAAAATAGGAATATTTCTTTAGTGGTCATAATGGATCTTCCCTATATTTGAAACATATGTGCTTGATTTTGTTAAAGGTTGATGGGGTTGCTTCTTTGTACTTGTGCATTTTGGGCTCATGCAATGGATTCCTCAGGCCAAACAACCTACTCTCTCTAAGCATCAGTTTCCTGAGCTGTAAACTGAGGATCACACAGTTGTTAGAATTAATAGTGATGAAGCATGGAGAGCTGTTCAGATTAGTAGTGATAGTGAATGGGTTAATGACCTCTACTCTGGAGCATCTGGAGATAAAATGAGATAATGTATTAAAGCCCTCAGCATTGGGTAGAGTTTGTAGCAAACACCCAATAAATTATACTAACAATAGCCATATTGTTACAGATGTAGAATACATTGTCTACTTTCTGCTACTGGGAAATAGGGTAATAAATAGAATGGCAACCCCTATGGACTGTGGGAAAACACTTTTCCAGTCTAAAATTCTCTTTCCCCTGACTAGCCCCCCAGCCAAAGATAGATTATACAGATGAAGAAACCTGGGTTTTAAAAAGTCTGATCATAGCAAAGCAATTTAAAGATGGGATGCAGGATAGACGAGCCCTGAGCTACCCTGAGTGAGCCAGGCAAGTGCAGCCCGACCTCTGATTTTGGAGTGTCACTTTGCAAGCCCCACTGTAACCAAAGCAACAGGAGACAAGCAGTTCCAGTAAATGCCTTAAGCATATGCTAATATGCACGTTCATAACTTAAGGTCCGAAGTGTGGAAACTGCCCGATTCCCCTTTAGCTCTCTAGGAGCTGTGCTGACTCGTGCATTCTGCGCAAAGCTGGGAGAAACACCTGGCCGAGCTCTCCAGCAGCAGGGCCAGCTCTGCCGGCTGGGAGACCCGTGGAGCGCGCTGGCAGATTGCTCCGGAGCCCGCTGTGCAGGAGCCTGTGGGCCTTATGGCCTCAGTACAAACAGGATGGACGGGCGGCAGGGTGCTTGGGGAGCACCGCGTGGGGCCAAGCTCCCTCTCCGTCCCCTCCCTTGGTTGTCTCCTGTCCCTTCGCTCGTGGCCCACTCCAGAGAACCTGATGGGAGGAGAGAGCAGCCTTCCGTTGGCAGGGACGGACGTCTCCAGGACGTGAAGATGCGCGCTGCAGCCCAGGCTCTGCCAGCAGTCCTGTGCACCTGAGCCGGGCCCAGCAGGGAAAGCTCGGTGACTGCAAGAGGTTAAAACTTGCCCCTGTGTTTACTTTTGTTGGCTGCCACACTGCATAATAATCTGTCAGCACGTCAGGTGCGGATTTATTTGTGCATTAAAAACTGCCTAGAGCGGACGGATGCAGACGCTCTACAGCACGCTGGAAAATGTGCCTGCAGCACAAAAACAGCCTCTCCAAATATTTCACCCTTTTAATAAGTGCATTTAATTAAAGTCATATAACTTTTTTTTATTATATTAAAAAAAATCCGTTTGCTTGCTGAAGTTGAAGTCAACTCTGGAACACAAAGAAAGGGTGTGCTTCCCTGGTCCCTGCTCTTTAAGGTGGAGAAACTCACCGGCTGGTTTGAGAGGGCATCGCGACGGCTGGGGTGGGGCAGGGTGCCCGTGTGGCCCAGGGGAGCGTCCCCACTTGGCGTGGAGATAGTGTGCAGGCAGTGTTGTGTGTGTGATGTTACTTGTCGAGTGTGTGGGTGTGCGCTCGGCTGCCTTCACAGCCCGTGTGCATCGTGAGGATGGCAGTACCAGCCCTCCACAGATGGGCTGTTTTTTCACACTGATTCTGAGGACAGCCCTGTGCAAAGGCAGGGGGTCCGACTAAATGACCCCTGAAGACTTGGAGGTGTGGGGGCAGAAGGATGGAGCGAGACGCGGTGGAGGGGCCCCGGGAGAGACCGGCATCCACCTCGGCTCCCCGCTGCTGCCCTGTGTCTACCAGAGCTCTGGAAGTCTCCCCATGGGTTGAGACTGAGTTTGGCTCCGAGGTGGTGACAGCAGGGCTTTGTGGACTTGCTCTGCCTTTGCCAGTGGATTAGGGAGTGTGTCAGTGTGAGGGTCGTGGCCTGGGAGCTGCCGTGTGGGGACCCGCAGTTGGCGAGGTGGGGCTGGGGGAAGGAAGGGTGGGGACGTGTGTGGAGTGGCGGCAGAAGTGGCGCCTGTGAGGAGGGGGCTCACGGGCGGTGTTTGGGAGTGGGGAACCACAGCATACCAGGCATGGCGGCCGGAGCCCGCTAATTATGCAGCCCAAGGGAGCCATGTGGACCTGCCAGAGCCGCCCGGAGAGGTGGCATGGAAAGCCTCAGAAGGGGTCTGTGTGCCTTGGGTCTGACCAGAGAACAGCCTCAGGGGCTGCGACGCCGGGCCTTCGGGAAGCAGGACTGGATGCTCTGGCCGCTTGCATGCCAACAGGGATGGCTTTCAGCACGGGCCTCCTGGTAGCTCCCCGTGCTGGAGGGAACGGAGTGTGAGAGCATCTCCTCCTCCTCACTGCCAGACCGAGGTCCTTGGAGCTTCTGAGATCCAGGATGCTCGCTCCCGAAATTCTTCAGAACCAGCCGCCTTGGTCTCTAGCGTCCTGGTTCTCGTGGCACCTCAGGGGAGGCTCCTTAGCTCCTCCCCAGGGCTGCCGAGGCAGGAGTCTCTGCCTTGGTGACTCGCGGCCACCCCGAGAGAGCCAGGTGACCAAAGGCCAGGCACGTTGGTTTTTTTGTTACTTTTTTCTTAGCATCTTCTAGTGATAGGGACCGCGGCTGTTCATGATTATGTCCCCTGTTTGCGGAAGGTAAACACATCCAAGCCTCAGTCCTCACGCTTCTTTTTGAACTTGACATCTCCCTCACCCTGGTTTAATTTTATGGTTCTCCCCCTTTCTCCCATGGCTTTTTTATAACATTGAAATGATCATGTGTTTTTGTTGTTGTTTTTTTGAGAATTTAATAGCTCTCCAGCTTGCCAGAAGAAAATAAATTTTGTCTTTAGAATTGTTATTTTGGACCTTAGCCAGAGGTATAGTCTTTAATAATATTCTTGCCATTAAAAATATGCACATATACACAATACACATACGTATGGGGATGGCAAAAGTAGGGTTACAGTTGTGAGTATCCCAGACACAGAGTGTACTCTCGTATTCTTATTTATTAATTATTGTATTAGTTGTATTACAACTGTCAACCTAGTTTTGCCCATGCCTATATATATGTTTAAGTAGGAGGCTTTTTGTGAAGCAGACAGACATTCCTACAGCCTGGTGGGAAGAGACAGCACGAGTACTAAGGACCTTGGCCTTGGACGTGAAGTTACCGTGTTGGAGAAGGAATGTCTTAGGTTTCAGGACACCTGGGATGACAAAGTTGACCCCCAGCAATGCCGTCATCTGCGGTGATTTACTGGGCGGTCCACTCCCTATGTAGCCTCAGAGTCCTCGTCTGTGAGATCAGGGGCCACGGCGCCTCCCCCTGCGGCCGGTGCTGGCTAGCGAGGAGGTGAAATCCGCTGTGTGGCGTGTCTGGGGCCTGCCTGTCACAGGCAGGTGCGGGTGCCCCTTACCTGGAAGCGCTTCAGAACAGTTTTGTTAGTGCTGCTGGGGTTGCTCTCAGTGAGCAGAGGCAAAGTAGCTCTTAAGAAATAAGTGACCCACCTTGTGTGAATGCACGCAGACCGCCATAACAAAAGGCTATAGAGGGAGGGGCTCACACGACGGAAACGGCCGTCCTCAGCATTCTGGGGGCCGGCCCTCTGCGGTCGGGGCGCCAGTGTGGGCGGGCTCCTGGGTGGACTCTTCCTGGCTCACAGGTGGCCACCTTCTCGCTGTCACCTCACATGGCAGACCGAGGAGAGTTCTGCTCTCTGTTCCTCTTCTACAAGGACACAGTGCTATTACATGAAGGCCCCATCCTTATGGCTTCACTTAATTTTCGTTACTTCTCATAGATGCATCCCCAAACCCAGTCACACTGGGGGTCAGCTCGTCAATGTGGAATTTTTCAGGGACACACTTCAGTCCCCAGCTCACCTTTGTCCCTGCGTTTTTCTTCTTCATCTGCCTGCCAAGGAAGGGAGTGTCAGCTGTGATTTTCACAGCCACCACCTGCAGTCCTCACGGCTGCATTCCCGTCGTCCTGTGTGATGGCTGCTCTCTCCGTGCAGAGCGGGAGGCCCGAGGCAAGAAGGGAGTGGACATCACAGCGATGTGTGAGACACTTCCTGTGCTTGGTCAAGTTCTGCACGGAGACCTGGTGAGAGATGGCGGACTTAGTATATGGAGTGTCATGGAGTGTCTCAGCTCGAATCAGAAGACATGACAGTGACCTCTAGTTAAGGTGCATCCTTTCCCTGTGGACAGAGGCTCATTTTGTGTCTCCTCTATATTTTGAGGGTAGAGTTTCTTCCCACACGCAGTTCTTGGACTGGTGTACCACCAAGGTGGACAGGTGATTTTCGATGCAAAACTGAGGAAAATGAGCCATCATTTTAACTGGTTTTTTAAGCATTCCAAACTGAATGCAGACTGAAGTACAAATAATATTTTTGGCTTTCTTTGAAAGGACAAAGTTTCTTTAAATTTTTCAAGTTCTCCTGTTACTCCAAGTTTTCCCTCTCATGAATGTCCCCTGCATTAAAACCCTAAGGACTTCTGCTCACTTACTATCCCGTTCTTTAAAAAAGAAAAAGACCTCCATGGCATTACTTGCAGATCTAAAGTTTGGACCGAGCTCGAAGAGGGAGGGCCTCATTTCTGCCTGCCAGAGGGCCCAGAACTTGCTCCATGGCAAGTTAGTAGGGTCCTGTTGTGCCCCCTGGACTGTACTAGGATTGAAATGACCTGTTGACCGAAGGGCGTAATTCTTTACTTAGAGGTTTCTTGGGCCTTCTCTTTGCAACTTCAGCGTCGTGCATGTTCTCAGGTGTGCAGGGACATTTTAAGCCTTGATGTCGATCATCTGATAGTAGCCACTGGCTGCCCAGGGGGACGTTGGTCTGCTAAGGAACATGACCTCTGCTTGTGGGGGCACAGTCTGTTCCCCCAATCATCACTCATTGTGCACCTCCACTTGGGTTTTCCTAAAGAAAGTGTTAGACATGGGTGATGCAAAAAAACTGACCACTTGTTAAAAATTTAGGGGCATTTTAGGCAATGTGTTTTAGCCACCAACTGCACAGGAATTTCCCTTCAGAGAAAATTCCCATTTTTTCCAAAGACAAACTATGATGCACTTCTAACCCATGGAGCCAGTGTGACATGTATAAAAGTCCTTGGTACCTTGAAGGAAGGGTGCAGGAAGACTTCTTTAATTTGCATAAGTGCTCTATAATTAAAATAGAGTCCAATGTTCTAAATGCTTTCTGCTTCTGAGTATAACCAAATATTTTTGGAGATAACCAAATATTTGGCCCACCGGATGTTTTTAAGAGCCTATATGTGCTAGGCATCCTCCTTGTTGGAGTTTCAGCCGTACGAAAGCAGAGCTGGCCCTGCCCTCAGGAAACGTATGTTCGAAGGAGGGACACGGGTAATATCCAAGTACGCAAATAAACCGATGGTGCTAGGGAGTGATAGGGATGCGGAGAGAAAGGAAACGGGGCAAGAGGCTGCAGAGGGCTGCGTGGGGGTTATTTAAGGACCACTTTTTAAACTTTTTTTTAAATTTTACTTTTCAATTATAATTTACGTTCAATATTATTTTATATCAGTTTCTATGCAGCACAGTGGTTAGACAATCATATACTCTACAAAGTGATCCCCTGATAGTTCCAGTGCCCACCTGGATATATGGTTATTGCACTGTCATTTACTATATTCCCTACGCTGTATCTTTACATCCCCTTGACTGTTTTATAACTGCCAATGTGTACTTCTCAATCCCTTCACCACTGTGTACAAATTGAGTACAAATTTTCACCCAGTCCCACAAAGTTCCTCCCCTCTGGCAATCATCAGTTTTTTCTCTGTATCTGTGAGTCTGTTTCTATTTTGTTTGTTCATTTATTTTGCTCTTTAAATTCCATGGGTAACTGAAATCATAGGGTATTTGTCTTTCTCTGATGGGCTTACTTCACTCAGCATAGTACTTCTAGGCGAAGGACCATTTCTGATAGTGGCGATGGAAAGCCTCAGAGAAGGTGACATTTGGGCGGAGAAGATGCCTATACAAGTGTGAGTGGATGAAGACACAACTTAATCCCAGAGTTCCGTATTTGATGCTAAGCAAACCGCATTCATGGGCAGCGTGGTTGATTAGGAGTGGGGTTCACTGCCTGGGCATTAGTGTCCTGGGGTGGCTGAAACAATTTGTCGCCAGCTGGGCAAAACAACAGGAATTTACTGTCTAACGGGTCTGGAGGCCAGAAGTCCCACATCGAGGTGTCAGCGGGGCTGTGCTCTGTCTGAAGGCTCTGTGGGATCATTCTTCCTGGCCTCCAGCCTCTGGGGGTTCCTGGCACTGCTTGGCTTGTGGCCACATCACTCCTGTCTCCACCTTGGTCTTCATATGGCCTTCTCCCTGTGTGTCTGTCTCCTTTTCTTCTGTTTCTTGTTAGGACACCTGTCATTAGATTTAGTACCTACCTGGGTAATCCAGGATGAATTCTTTTTGGGACCTTTCACTTAATTTTATCTACAAAGACCTTTTTTCTCTCCAAATAAGGACATAGTCATGGATTCAGAAAGTTAGGATGTGATCGTATCTTTTGGGGGTTATCATTCCAACCAGTAAAGTGTGCCATCTGGTAAAACCACTTTAACAGCAAGTTTTAAAGAAAAATATGATGTGGCCTCTGGCAGAGTCCTGGCGTGCCGCACGGCTGTGAGGCAGCCACACTTTGGGGTGATGGGCGGAAGCAGCGGGGTCACCGAGAGATGCCTGATACAGCAGTGTCTGGCTCCCGCATTGCTGAGCCCCCGAGCTGCTGGGTGGCCTGGTGAGTCCCCCACTCAGCAGGCTTCTAGCTACACTGTACTGCCCAGGGGGCTGTCGGGGCCATGGATTGCAGGGCTGTGGGTCTTCGCAGGAGTATCTCAGAAAACAAATATAGCCAGGCTTCCCGACTGAGAAACTGGAAAAATACCATTAGACCCAGAGGCACAGAGTGGAGAAGCAGTTAACAGAAAACAGAGGCCAGGAGAGAGGCAACAGCATTTTGTTTGGATGTTTTGCGACTGGGAGGTGAGCGCCACTCACAGAAGCAGAAGAACGGGGTACGTTGCAAAAGTCAGCAGCTTGGGAAGCCTGGATCTCAGCCTAAGAGGAGATTTTACTGCATTGAGCAATCGTCTCTTCTGGGAATGTCCTTGGGGGGTGTGCAGGTGCGCCCAAAGCAGCTATGGCATCGAGGCCACGGCCCTAGGTGGCCACTCTGCTCTAAGAATGTATTGCTTAGTCTCTTCTCAGTCAAGTCTTTGCCAGAGGAAGGCATGGAGGAGCAGGTCCGTGTGCCCAGAGCCTGCCTGAGCTGGGGATGATATTTGTTAAATTCTGGGCAACCCCAGCTGTTGCTCCAGGTGCTAAGTTAGACACTTGGTAATTAGCGGGGCTAATTTATTTAATCATGTTTGTACTGTTATTCTTCTCCCAGTTGTTCAACTGGCCCTGATCCTTCAGGTTTTCCTGGATCCTCTCCTAAGCATGTTTCTGGGAAGGTGCTGTGGAGGGACGATGGATGCTTGTTGATGCCAGAGATTAGCGCAGGCTCTGGCTTGGTGGTGGTGGGAGGGGGACGCTGGTCTCCTCCCCCACATCCCAACCTCGGGACTGTTGACGCTGTGGGCCGGAGGGTCCTCTTTGGAGGGGTGCTGTCCCGTGTGTCGTAGGATGTTTAGCAGCATCTCTTGGCCTCTACACGCTTCGTGCCATAGTGTCCCCTCCCCCATTCTGAAAACTTTATAAAACCACCTCTAGATGTTGCCACTTGCCCCCTGAAAGCGTCGTAATTGCTCCCAGCTGGGAGCCCTGTTCTGGAAATGGTGCTGATCACCGATGTACTTAACTTGGACTCTTGTGGATGAAAATTATTGTTCAAAGTGCACACGGTAGGTTGGGGTGATCGATGTCCTTTCTCAACCACCTCCCAGACTCTCTCTGTGGACCTGCGCTGCCTGGACAAAGCGAAGCCCTCAGCCAGGGAGGGGACGGGCTTGGGGGTCAGGAGCTACCACCACATCTCCTCCAATGCTGGTTCTTCTCTCGAGGACATACCATCCTCTGTTATTAAGGAAAGGAGAAAGGAAGCTGGGATACCCCGAGGGACAACAGGTAGCAGGGTTAGTGTCACCAGGAGCATAAGCAGAGCCAGAAAAGCCACTTTTGTGTGGAAGGTGAAAGCTAAGCTTCACCAGCTGCTCAGATGGACCTAGTCCAACGTGGTGGCCGAGCCTGGGAGGGGAGGGTGCTTGTCGTTTCTGGGTTGGCGGGTCACCCGGGGCCAGCTCTCACGACTCCTTCTTAAGGGGTCTTCCCAAGCTGCTGACTTATCCAAGAGTCTAATTCATTTTGGGGCCCCCACAGATGCCAGTGTAGTACTTTATGTGCAGAAGGTACCTTGAATGTCTTTGGCCAATGAACGAAGATTGATATGCTCTTGAAAAGGGTCAGGTGGACACGTAAGGAAGGGGAGGAGGCAGGGCAGGAAGGAGAGAGCAGCGACAGAGAACTATTAGCCTAGAGCAGTACTGTCCCACGGAAATAAAACACAAGCCTCATATGCAATTTTAAATTTTCTAGCAGCTGCATTTTAAAAAGGCAAAGGAAACAGGTGAAATCGATTTTTATAATGTATTTTATATAACACAGCACGTCCCCAATCTCACCATTTCAGCATGCACTCAGTATAATCAAATTCAGTGAGATGTTCCACCTCGTTTTGTGCCCAGGCTGGCAACCCGGTGGTATTTTGTCTACGCTGGCAGTGCGCTCCCATCCAGCCTTGCCTCCTTCCTGGTGCCCATCGACTGGTGGCTTCTGTGCCGGACGAGGCAGGGCTGGAGAGGAAGTTCCAGAGGCTGAATTTGGGAAATAAACTATCCATCATAAACAGGAGTAAAACATGAGCTGGAGGACTCCTGTGGACAGATTTCACCCACGAAGGGGCCACAAGGCCCCTTCCTGCCTTGACAAGGGCCGTCACTGCCGTGCCTTCATGTTGCCCCCAAACCTTGTCTGTTCACAGCGTCCCGCGCACTGCCGCTCTCCCCTCCCCCAGCCCCTTTGTGGTCCACTCTATTCGCTTTTGTTTCAAAGGAAGGAGCACACAAAAAAGGGGCCTGCATTCCACTCTGCAGTCTTATTCAAACATGGCTGCGTTTTCTCAATTAATCAGGAGTTCGCTCCCCCCCGCCCCTCCCTCCTCTACTGTGTTCTCAGCATCCTAATCAGGGCCCTCGCTTGACTCCAGCTTCCAGGATACTTTCAGGGGCTGAACTCACACCTGGCCAGGTAAATAAAAACCAACTTAGCCCCTTCCAGGTCCCTCTTTCCTCCTGTGCTAATAAGGAAATCAGAAGGCTTACCCTTGGGAGGCAGTAATGATGGTGGACAGAGGAGGAGCCGCGGGCAGGACAACAAAGACACAAGGCACCTCCCTGGAGAAGTGGCCCGGGGCTCCTGTGACCGGCTTGAGTTGAGCTCTCACTGCCAGGGTATCTCTTCCTCCTGCTCCTGCCAAGGGTGGAGGACTCTGGAAATCTGATTTTGTCTTTTCCTTCTGGTGTAGAAGGCCATTTCTTTCTCTCTGATGGTGTCACCATGAGGTCTCCAAAATGCCCTGTGGTCAGAGGCTCACGGGTAAGCCTGGTGAGAGGCAGTTGCCTGGGCGGTATGGTTTGACGCATCCTCAGAAATGGGTCCTCCCACTTTTCGCTCTACCCCCACCTCAACCAATAGATCTGTGATCTCAGCCAGGGGCGATCACCCCCCAGCGGGCATTTGGCAATGTCTGGAGACATTCTGATTGCCACAGTGTAGCAAGGAGGGGGGTACTACCAGCATCTAGTGGGTAGAGCCCAGACTGCTGCTCAATATCCCACAGTTTACAGACAGCACCCCTCAGTAAAGGAATATCTAGCCTAAAATGTCCATAGTGCCAAGGTTGAGGATCCCTGTGTCAGAGCACTTTTCCTTTGAATTTTAAATATTTTTTCCCTCCAAAAGAACCTTGTTTTAACCTGCAGAAGCCCCTGGGAGGGGTTGTCTAAGCTCAGACATAGAAATAATTACATTACTACCTTGCCTATCAGTTAACAGGTTCTCAGACTTTGGAGGCAGTCAGCTGGGTGCCTGAGGGAGGGGGTGGGAGCCCCAGAGCGGGGAGGGAGGGAGGGCAAGGGCACTGAGTGGCCACCCAAAGGCTACAACTTTCTAACTTTTTAAAGGGAGGGCATGTGCTTTCCTGCTGAGGGTCCCATTTCATTACCTGCCCTCAGATCGGCAGAGCCCTGGTGAAATCCAGTTTAGGACTCTCTACCTGAACCTCTAAAGCCGGAATAATGAACCAGCCTTTCCCGTTGTTGCAAAGAAAGCTGCCTTGCGCACATTTGGCAAAGGTGAATACTCAAAATTTCCCTTGCACTTAGTGGGTCCAAATCAGCAATATTTATCTGTATGGAGGTCTCTGCAGGCAAAAAGAAAAAAAAAAGAACAGCCTACTGGTCTGCCAAGCCTAAGGTATGGGTTGGCTTGGAGTAGTTTACTCAGGGTGGGTGGAGCCTTGGTCCGGATTCTGTCTTCCCACAGACCATCACCGGTCTCTGTGATTCGCACAGCTTGCAAAGACTTAGACTGTTCAGAAGCACGCATTTCACTTCCAGCTGACTCAGTCAAGTGGCCCCAGGTGTCTGTCTACCAGGGAGGGTATACCCTGGGTCCAGGTGTGGAAACACTAGGATTCTGTCCAGGGACACCCTTCTTTCTGAGCACCTGGGGGTCTTGGAGCCTGAGACCACAGCACAACCTTGACTTTGCTTTGGCCCCACCCAGAGAAAACTCCCCCAGAGGAGCCATTTGAGTTGCTTGGCTGATAGGGAATTTGTGCAGAAGGTTTCTGATGAAGTTATGGGTGATCTGGAGTCCGTCACTCCTGACAATCTTCGGCCCCATGCCTCTCCTTGCAGAGCTATTGTGAAGATTAAAAGGCATTTGGGGCCTGAAGGGAAGAGAGAGAACATAATTCTGTGTTGGGGGGTGGGGGGAGCAGCCTCTTCTGTTGCTGAGAAAGAAGAATGTGACTTAGCAGGATATAGCTTGGCTGTTTCCCAGTGTTATCTGAGATTGCTTTCCAAACTTCAGTGTCACCTTCAGGTCTTTCATTTTAACCATGAACACTGGCATTTTTCTCTTTTATTCTTAATTTTTTAAGTGGCTTGCCTGCCCCAAACAACTTTATTAGGTATACCTAATTAGGAATCATTCTAGGCTTTGGTGGGGCTAAGGTCTGTCACTTGCTAGCTGTGTGACCTGGGACAAGTCACCCAACCTCTCTGGGCCTCACAGTTTCTCGTTCATGAAGTAGAGTCACACTGACCTAGCAGACTTGTCACAAAGATCAACAAGCAACGTCAATGAAAGAGCAGTGTAAAGCATGACAAAGAAGTGTCTTTTATTACTAGTATCGAGGCTTTATTTTTTAAACTTTCCTCCAGAGGGGACCTTTCCTAGTTTAAAGCAGGGACCTCCACCACCAGGCATGTAACTCCTCCAATGTTCCCTCACTTCTTAACCTCTGGCCTCCATGGTTCAGAGCAGTCACTTATTAGAAAAGACAAGAGTTGGGTGGGAACAAGAAGGGGTAGGAATTTGGAATAATTGCCCTGCTTGTCTAATTATAGATCCTGTTCCCCATCAGTCCCCGAGCTGTGTGCAAGGAGCAGAAATCATTTGGGTCCCCATTAAGAGGGTAGATTCTCCCTGCCGCCACCACCGTCTGCTACGTTCTGATTTTTCACTGAAGAGGGGATTATGTACTTTAACAAGCTTCTTTCCCCAATAAAAGCCAGGTGGGAGCCCAGCAAAACCCACAGCTGCCAGTCCAGCCCCTTCGGTCTGAGGCCACTTCCTCCCCTTCTGCCAACGTAGCTCGCTCCTTTGGTCCCTGAACCATTTTGTTCAGCCAGTAGCATTTTGCCACCCTGACACACGGACTGTCGCTGGAGAAGGGGAGAGCAGAGGTGGGGAGGGCGTGCAAACAGGAGAGGAAGAGATTAGACGAAGGGGGTGGCATGGCAGCCCATTAAAGAGGAATAAATTCTGCAGAGGGGAAGCGAGAGGTCCCTCCCGGTGTCTCGGTAAATCATTTTGTTTTATGGACGGATGCGGAGGGAAGTGGGAGATGGGCTGGCCCTGATAACTAGGGTCATGTCTCCTACTTAGGCCTGTCTGAGTTTTGGGATGTTCCACATGCGAACTGCCTCGAGTTGGAAGCCGCTGGAGCTTCTCTCTTTAATTTATTGTCGTCATTATTCCTCTAAAATCAGAACCGCAGTTACTTAAGGAGAGCATGTGAAGAGTTTTATTAGAAAAGCATGGCTGGTTTGTGTCTGCTGTCTGCTTCCCCAGAACGCCCTGCATCGCGAGCTTCTGCACGGGCAGCATGGCTACCAGGATGGGGAATCTGTAGGTTGTCTGAAACTGCCTCATTGTGAGAAGTTATATTTATACCAGAAAGCTTCTTTCAGACCCAAAGTTCACTATAAGCTCAGGATCTCAGACCTTGCTTCTCTTTGTCCTGTTAACTGATCTGTCAACCAGAAGGCATTTCTAAGGGGCAAATTCACCAACCAAGGGCCCCAGAAACCTGGGTGTGTGTGTGTATTTATCTGTTTACTAATACCTTGAGCTAAAATGGCTTGAGTTAGTTGTCCATATTTAAATTGTGGGTATTTCATGTGAAATTCTGGATCTCCAGCTTTACTTGAAAATGTGGGATGATGGAGGCTTGAGCCAATGTTCTTCCTTGGCTACAGACGCTGGGAACTGCCAAGTGCCACCACCTTGGGTCTGTCACAGTTCCTCTCACGGCCTAATCCATTCTTCGGTCCAGCCAGCTTCATTTATTTCTGTTTTCTGCCTGGTCCCTGAAGACCACTGAGGTTGAGACCCCGCTGCCTTAGAGGAAGCCTTGAATTATCCACTGAAGGAAATGAGGTACATGAGGGAACCCATGCATGGAGTCGGGGTGACCCTGGGGCGTGTGCATATTCCTTTCTTCTCCAGGACCCCTCTCTGGAATGTGGACTTGCTAGGCAGGTGCTGGTACACTGGCCCCCCTCCCTGCCCACAAAGCAGCTGTGTCACTTTGGACAAAATACCTCCCCTCTCTGGGCCTCACTCTTCTCATGTGTAAGGTGAATTGGTTGGAATACATTAGTAGTTAAAAAAGATCGTAGCCTCTTGTCCCTTTGTGCCAACAAAATCTTCTGTGAAAGTCTAATGCAGTAGCCCCCTTTGTCCACCAGGGGTATGTTCCGAGACCCACAGCCAAGGCTGCCCCCATCCATGCTGTGTTTTCTCCGACCCGTACATTCCTATGATAAAGCTAAAGTAATAAATCAGGCACAGTAAGAGATTAACAATAATAAGTAACAATAAAATAGAACAATTACCACAATATACTGCAATAAAAGTTAGCGAATGTGGCCTCTCTCTCTTAAAACATCTGATTGTACTGTACTCACCTTTTCACTTAAAGGATTTTTACAGCTCCTCTCTGGCGTGTCCTTACGGCCTGCATCACGGCTCTTGTGCTTTACGTCATTGTTAAGTAGAATAAGGGTCACTTGAACACAAGCGCTGTGACACTGATGACCGAGACGGCTACTAAGTGACCTGTGGGCAAGGAGCGTCTACCGTGCGGATTTGACGGTCGAAGGGATGATTCACGCCCCAGGCAGGATGAAGCAGGATGGTGCGGGATTTCACCACGCTACTCAGGACAGCACACAATCGAAAACTTACGAATTGTTTATTTCTGGAATTTTTCACTTACCATTCTTGGACTGCAGTTGACTCTGGAAACTGAAACCTTGGATGAGAATTGGTTGACTGTGGCAGCTGAAGGGGACTGGGCAGACTGGAAAGGCAGGCCTGGGTTTTCACTGTCCGCTTTGGAGGCCTGAGTCCCACCTGGCGTGAGCAGACATGCGCCTTGCTACCTGCCAGGTGGCTGCGGGTAAATTTTCTAGAGCTTATTCCAGGGGTCGCTGAATGAGACAAATAAAAGTGTATTTCTATATCCTCAAACTATAGATAATGCTCATAATGTATGAGTGGCTGCTATGTGCAAAGTAGTTCTTCTAGGCCCAGAAGTACAAGATCTGGTTCCTATCCTCAAGGGCTAGGCAGACCAGTACAACACAAAGTAGAATTTATGCGTGCTAGATTAGCAAACCAGGCAGCTTTGGGGGAAGAATGTGGCAGGCAGGAGTGTCTGGGGGTGATGGAGGAAGTTGTCAGAGAGGAGTAAAAAGCTTTGAGGAAGCCTTTAAGGATCACTGGCTTTTCTTGGCAGAACTGGAGAGGGAGAGGAAAGATAGACATTTCAGGTGGAAGCATGCTTGGAGCCCGGGGCCAGAGGTGGATCTGGGCAGGGCTTCCCAGGACTGGCCAGCAGTTAGGTGGGGCTGGAGCGGGGAGTGGAGGACATGGGGTTTCAATGGCGGGTGGAGTCAAAAAGGGAGAGGACTTCAACAGCCATGCCTGGGAGTTTGCAGAACTTGGAAGGCTTTTGATTAGTTTGGGATTAGCTTGACCTGACCCCCTGCAGCAAGACAGGGAGAGAGAGAGGGCAGGTGAGCAAGGGGCGGCAACAAGAGTCTGCACGAGAGCCTCAGCAGCAGTAAAGAAAAGGGGGTGGGGGGAGAAACAGATGACATCGGGGAGGTGAAATCGACGACATGGGGACTGAATGCTAGCACAGGAAAGACATGGATGCATCCAAGATGATGTCAAAAATGGAAGCCCACACCCTGGCCAGGTGGTTCAGTTGGTTGGAGCATTGTCCAATGCACCAGAGGGTTATGGGTTTGATTCCTGGTCAGGGCACATACCTGGGTTGTGGGTTCAATCCCCAGTCAGGGTGTGCATGTGAGGCAACTAATCCCTGTTACTTTCTTACCGCAATGTTTCTCTCCCCCTTTCTGTCTTTCTCCCCCCTTCTTTCCTCCCCCCGCCCCCGCCCTCTCAAATGAACAAAACTACCTTCAGGTGAGGATTTTTAAAAAAGCATAAACCCAAGCTAAGCGAGTCTTCATGATTTTCCTGATTATTTAATTTGTGTTTGTTGGGCGCCTCCCCTGTGCTGAGATCTGGGGGTAATGCATAAGCTGAGTTAGAGAACTTGGGGGGTTACGATGAGTTTCTGGAATTGCCTGAATGTTGTACGTGGTGCGATGTCTACTTGCCTACTAGAGATGGGAATGTGGAGTTAGGCAGAGGTAGTGCCTTTGTTTATTTAAACAATATTTATTGGGTTCCCTCTCTGCATCAGATAATACCAGGTTCTACGGATAAATGCATACATGGTGTCTAGTTCCTTTTGGAGCCCAGTGAACAACCACCGGCGGGAGATAAGCATGGAACAAAGAAAGTACAAGTATGTGCAGCAAAAAGGGTGCAGTGGGGCCCAGGGACAGTCAGACTCCCTGTTTATAGGACTCAGAGGCAGGGCGGTGCGTCCACTCCCAGGAAAGATGTAGCCTTGGGGTGGGCCCATTGTGAAAGAGCTGGGAAATGAAGGAGAGGAGAGGCTGGGCCTGGACCCTGGAGAGCTTGGTGGTGATAAGGTGGGTGGGCAACACAGGTGGGTTCAGGAGTACGTAGGGTGGCAGAGGAAGGACAGGGCTTGTAATGGGGATGAGGACTAATAATGAAAAACATTCCTAACCACCAGTTGAGTTGGGACAGTAAGCCACGGTCTTCTAAATGTAGTACAGGCATCGCCCAAGTTCATTAAACAGTATGGTAGGCACTGTCTTTACCCCATTTTGCAGATTGAGGCTCACAGAGTCAAGAAGAGGTGGCTGGCTCCAAGGATGACTGTCTGGCATTTTGGGTGCTTAGATCCCAAAGAGTCACTTTCTGATCTGCACGGAGGCCACCGGGGTTGCCCGAAATAGAACTAACCGAGCTAGAGCCTCTTCTGAGAGTCTTGGCCTTGGTTGCACCTCACTTTCTTCCACCCGGCCTCCCCTGACCTTGCCACACAAAAGCCAACATGAAAGGGGAGGCTGGGGGTGAGGGGAGAGCTGTGTTAAAAGTGTGCCGGCCCTTTGGTTAGAAGGCTTTGGCTGTTCAAACAAGCCTCTGAGCCGCAGCGTTTCTCACCGCAGGCAAGTTGACTTGGTCTTTGTGCCTCTGGTCCGAGCGGGATGAGGCAGGGAGGTGGAATCCTGCAGGTGTGGTCGCTGGCCGAGGTTTTATATGTTTCGCTGCACAGTTCATGGCTAATGACAGGGCACCGGCAGGTAGGGACATGATCGAGCCCTTGGGCTTGCACATGTGTGGTTGGGCAAAAGACAATCGCAGATGTTCCTGGAATTCCCAAACCGGATACAAAACTGCTAGCAGGATATAGAGAAAGAGGAAGAAGCCACGTGTTTTACATAATGAGAAGCTTGCCTCCTGCCCATGGCCTCTTGGAGCCCGTGGTGGGTCGGGCCTCCTGTTCCTGAAGTCCGGGGGATTAGGAAACCCGCGTGCGTGTCTGCAGAACAGAGCCCAGCTCCAGCAGCGGCTTTCTCTTGCTTTGGTCGGTTTAGATCCAAGATCCGTGGCTTTTCACCGGGTGTGGTGGGCCCAGAGGCATCCAAGGAGTGCTCTTCCACCAGATGTGCCTTGGTGCCTGGGATGGAAAAGAAATCCGGCAGCGGGCCTAAAAGGAACTGAGAGCAGCTACCCCAGCTCTCTTCCCTGGGCAACCCGCCCCCCCAGGCCCCTCGAATGGAATTTTGTCTGGGTGGCGGCAGAAGGGAGCTGTGCACTGAGGGCCTCTCGCAGGCTGCCTGAAAGGTGGAGGCTTGCAGTGGGGAGGGCTGGGCTGGGAGAAAGACAGAAACTGGCAAGATTTGGGAGATCGGAGAGGCTGGAGGCCTCTCCTGGGGAGTTGCGAGTGAGGGAGCCTTATGTCTGGGTATCCTGGGGGAGAACGGCAGGGGGCAGTCAGCTGATTCGGACGCCAGAGCTAAAAATAATGAGCCAAGCAAGGCTCAGTTCCCTGCAATCTGCCCCTTCAACTGCACTTCGCTCCGGGACCCACCACACAAGGGGGCACTTTGTTTGTGAAGGCATCTCCCACCTCCCTTTCCCTATTGCTAGACTGTTCTTGGAGTCCCTTCGAACTCTGTCTCACTTGGCAGAACGTCTGAGAGGAATTTGTGCAGGAAGGAGATGGGTCACTCTGTCCCTCCTCAGCGGCGGCCCTGACGTGTGGTTTTTCTGAAGGAGTCAAACCACACCTGAGTCTTTCTGAGCCTTCTTCCTCTGAGCCTATCCCTTCCCCCCTAATATAGGCGATTGTTTAAAGGTGCTGAACATGCGTCTCTGTCTGGAGTCAGGTTTCGTGGGTTCAGATCCTTGCTACATGAACTTGGGGCGTTAATTAGATGCTCACTGGCCTCAGTTTCCCCATCTATGAGAACAGGGATGACCTTTAACTGCTTCAGTGAGAACAAAAAGTTCTCCATGTTGAGTCCTTTCACGTAAGTGCTCAGTAAATGTTCGCTCTTATTGTCACTATAAATATATTTCTCTCAAAGCAAAGACCTCGCAGAGGGTTTCCTTTTCAGCATTTGATTTCAGACCTGGTTGGCAAGCGACAGTCCTCGAGCCAGAACCAACCGGCTGCCTGTTTTTTGTACAGTTCATGAGCTAAGAACCGTTTTCACACGAAACGTTTATTTAAAAAGTATCATTTTGTGACCCATGAAAAATGATATGAGGCTTACATTTCAGTGCCTGTGAATAGTTTTATTGCCACGCACGCTCGTTCGCAGATCGCCTGTGGCTGCTTCCGCACGGCCGAGGCGCGGACCCTACCTCCCCCAGAGTTGAAAATCCTATCTGGCCCTTTACAGAAAGTTTGCCTTCCCCGCTCTAGATGACTGATAATTAACCAGGGAGGGTAGGTGTAGGCACCTAGAATGAAAGTTGTAGCGTGTGTGCTGATTGGTATAAAGCCCACCAGCAATCAGAGAAGGAGAGAAAGCTTTGCTATTTTAAAATAAGAGTAAGGCACACTGGGTCTGGGGTCTGGAAATCCTACAGTGATGTTCGTGCCATTTTTTTCAGAAACAAACTCTGAGCTTCAGGACAGCCCCCATGAGTATGTGCAGAGGCTGTGTGTTCCTTTAAGGAATGAGCCCTGGAGGCTGTTGAATGGGCCAGTACCACTGGGTGGGGTGTGGGGGTGGAGAGCAGGGGCGGGGCGGGGGGCGGGGGGATGCAGAGCACATCTCCATCCCCCCTCTGTTGGACGGATGAGTGGGGTCCACTGAAAAGCAGCATCGCTTGGGGAGCCCATTTCCTTTCACCCGTCGTGTGTACCTCTCTGTCTACACCCTGCCTCATCCCGCCTTGTTCTGGAGGGGATTCCCTCCAGCAGCCAGGACCCACGCATGTGCAGAATCGCCAGTCCCAGCAGAGGCAAACGCCTGGGGCTGTGGTTGAGAAGGGTGAGCTGAATGGAGTGTCACTGGTGATTTAAGAGAGATGACCCTGGAGCTCAGCTTTGAAGTCTTCAACTCAGGGAGACTTCTTTCTTGCCTTTTTCCCCCTGCCCGCGGTGTCCCTCATCTCTGCTCCCACTCCCTGTTTGTCATAGGGCCCGGTGTGCGTGCTTGGGACGATGAAGGACAGAAGGCAGGGACAGGGTGAAGGCTGCCCTGAGCAAACGCCCATCTCCACACAGGGGCAGCAGCCAGCAGGCCTGGAGCAGCCGTGGGGATGGCACAGGGTGGAGACTGAGTTATGGGCAGAAACCGCTAATCTCCGGGTGACCTGGCTGAGAGCGAGTTTATGAATCACCACAGCAGTGGCTCTTTGCTCTGGAGGAGCCACTCACACGTTCCCAAGGGAGCGAGTGTCTGGGAGATGTGACGTTGTCACTGGGACAGGAGTTTCAACCGCGTGTGGCTTCGTAGGAACTTGTTCCCATGGGTAACACCCAGCTTTGTGTGAACTATCCCAGGCAAAGGAGACGAGGCTCTGAGGCTTCCTGTGTATGTCTGTATGGGTACATGTGTGTGCATGTGTGTGTGTGTGTTAAAGGATGTGGCTCATCCATTCTGGGACCTCCTTTTAGCGGCTGCCTCTGTCCATCCAGGGTGGTGAGAACTCATCCGCACGATCAAGAGGGCGGAGGTGGCTCTGATGGATGGTCTGCCTGTCTGTTGCCATCCCGACATTTTTCTCAAAGACTCTCTCTCCACAAAATCCTGCTCCAAACCCACGGTTTGTATGAAACAGTCCCCGTCCAACCACTGTGTCTCCTCATTTGGCCCGCACTCTCAAATTGTGTGGGCAGAGGGGCTGGCGGCCTCCAACTGATTTCAGAAAGGCGAGGCCGACCCTGTACAGCCCACGTACTTTCTCTCGGGCATCAGCCTTAGAGCTCTGGCAACTTTTTCCAGATAAATTGGCCCATCAGGCCTTCTCATTGCGTGGATAGCTCCTCAGAAAAGGAACAGACCTCACAACAGCCTCTCACTGCCCCACTTTCTCTTGCAAACCTGAGACACACACAGCAAACCGAACACGGAGAGGCTTTGCCTTCGCTGTTACCAGCCACAGTTAAATCTTGCTTTCGTATTTTTATAAAATCTTTCTTTTCCCTTATCTGTGTTGCCCCGCTACTGAAAAGCCCTTGGCATGTCCCTACCTTCCTGGGTAGTAAGAATAAGAAACCCTTTAAAACATCGTCTCTCTTATGTCAGGAAGAGGAGGAATCTAGTGTATGCCACCTTAACAATTAAGGGAAAGAGATGGGGAGCTGAGAAGGGTTCCAGTGAGGGTCAGTGGCGCACGGATGGGGACATGATTTGGTTGGGGTGCCACTGTGCTGTCGGCTTGCTGTATAGCTATGTCCAGCGCTTGCTAGTACACAATACTCATTTAAAACAAAACAAAGCCCCCTAAAAACAATGAACCACAGTTACAAGTTCATGTTTATAAACTCATTATTTTATTGAGCCCGACTGTGCCTGTGGATGTGTTGACAATCCCTGGGGCACCGACAGAGGTTCATTCCAGCCTTGACAGTGGACCTTTCCACTGAATTCCTCATTTCCTGTGTGAGTGTGTGTAGCCTTAGGGGCCTCCGAGTTCCTCGGAAGCAGAGTGAGGATGTTTGTGGACTGGGTGCTAAGCTAACAGCCGGTAACTGGGTTTTGTTTTCTTTGCCCCCCACTCTGGGTGGAAGCAGATAGAATGACCACACCGCGGGCACGGCTCACGGAAGTGACCGTCCCTGCCTGGGTGGAGGGCACGTGCTGTGGTTACCCTTGGATCCTGGAGAGCTATCTGAATCACATTTGAAAACCACTTTCCTTTCTTCCCCTAATCACAGACTTTGCTTCCTGTTTCCTTCCTGCCACGCTCTTTCTGAAAATGAAATGTGACCGTGCGTCAAGCCAACTACTTGGGTGGGGTGATTTACAGAGCCTCTGCTGGGGACACCGGACCCACGGCCTTTCCTCCCAGGAGAGCTGTCTGCAGGCCACAGCTTAGCTGTTTTCTGGTTTATTGTCCTGTGATAGGTTCGAACGGGTCAGGTTTCTCCTGTTCAGAGGCTACTGCTTTCCGACAAACTCTCAGGGATTAAGGGCTGAGTGCAGGTGGGTTTCTTCCCCCTCCTGTCGCTGTCACCTGGACATTACCATGGCGATAATCCTCCCTGAAACAAAAATAAAGGGCAGAACCGGTTGGACGGAAAGTGTGGCCACAAACTCTTGTACTGCGACTGAGAGCTGGTGGTGGGGAAGGGGGGGAGGGCGGGGGTGGGGAGATGAGGGCGTGCCTGGCGGCAGCCTGGATCCTCCCGTGGAGCCCAGAGGAGGGAGAGGTAGAAATGGAGAGGGTGGCCTGGGGGAACAGCCAGGATTGAAGTCCCGTCACTCTGACTGCACTGCAGGGAAAAGCTTCTGTGTGGTTCCTTCGTGGATTAGGCGGGAGTCTTTTCTTTCTGCAGCCGGCAATCCTGTCTGGTCTCCCTCTGCCTTTGGGAGGAACAGAACAATAGATCCATAATCTGTCAGTAGAGATTAGCCTGGTTGTGAATCCCAGGGAGGAAGGGAGGCTGGGGATTATAATCTGCTCTGCACGGTCTTGTGGGCTGAGCCACGGTGGAGGTTTTTGGCTTCTTGGAAAGCCTGGGGGTTTAGGAAGGCAGGTTTCACTATGTCAGCGCTGAGAAACCGGTTTGGAGTTTAGGAAGCGAGCACCCACAACAGGCAGACGAAGAGAGGTGGATTTTATTCGCTGCTGAAAAGGGGCATTTGCTGTTGCTTTTTTTTTTTTTCCCAATCTTAAGTCCCCTGTGGAATGTTCTGAAGGGGTTGGCAGATTCTAAGAGAGAATGCTGTTGGCTCATGGGAACTTCTCCACCAAAGCACAGAACAGTGACGTGCGGTTGGTACCGGCAAGCATTTCACTGCTGGGTTCTCTGGAGATTCTAGAAAGAAAGGGAAAAAAACAACCAACCAAAAAAACCCCCGAGTGTAAGGTGGTTTTGCACGCAGGCTTCCTGGGCGGGGAGGTGGTCTGGTGATCTGGCTGACCTCTGAAGTCTTCCCTCGCCCTAAAGAATGAGACATCCGCATTGCTGGGTGACGTGCCCAGATGGATAAGGCAGCTGCTCACTCATTCACCCAACAGGTATTCACTGAGCGCCTACTACGTGCCGGAGGCTAGTCATGAACAAAACAGAAAGATGTCTTCACCCTCCATTGCTAGAGAGAAAGCAGACTGCCACTAGATAACCAAATATCCAGAGGTGATAAATGCTATGAAAAAAACAGAGAGGGAGAGACGATGCTGCTACCAATGTGACCAGAGAGGGTTTTCTCAGGAGATAACAGCTGAACAGAGACCAGGCAGGTGTACCTGGGAGAAGAATGTTCCAGGCCAGTGGTCAGCAGGTGACCGTCCTCCGCCAAATGGCCACTTGTTTTTGTAAATAGAATTTTATTGGCGTGCATACACACCCCTTCCTTTCTGTATTGTCAATGGCTGCTTCCTCGTAAATGCAGCAGAATGAAGTAATGGTGACAGTGATCCCCGGGCCCGCAAACCTAAAAGGTATCTGACCTTTGACAGAGTTTGCCAGCTCCCAGTCTAGGCAGGAGCAAAGTGCAAAGGGAAAAGTGCATATGCTAGCCTTTATATATCCATTCTCCTGGAGATGGACACCTAAGTTGTCCCCAGCTCTTTGGCACAAGAGACAAACTCTTCAGTGAGCATCCTTCCTGTGTCACTGGGTTTACCTGTGTGAGATTCCATGAGCGGAGTAATTTTTTATATTAGGATGAGCAAGGGAGCATAAAACTGCTAACCAGCAATTTTAATCAAATTTAAAGACCTGCCTTGTCTTTCTGCTGTTCATCTTGCCACCAGGGCTGTCGATTCTCTCAGGGACACGCAGACCTTATTTGGGCTTTGTTTCGGGCCTGCTTTACCCTCGTGGTTCTCAGGGACGCGTGTCCACCATTGAAGGAGACCACGTCCATGCAGGCCCTTCGAAACCCATGAAGGCCTAGTGGACATTGGGGATAGGCAAGGGTGATGTTCTTAACCTCAGTGTTGTAACTTATCCAAAGTACAATTTTAAACATTTTCTTTTATTTTTCACTCTCCCTTGATGTCCCCCAGTCTAGACTGAAGTCTTCTTAAGAAAGAGTGGGATCCATGTTTCTAGTCTCAGGGCCTGGCAAAGGGACGGCACCTAACAGGTACACGGCAGATGCTTTTGGATAAAGAAAGGCCGTCTCCTGCTAATGCTTTTAAGTGAAGTAGAAAATTGTTACTTTAAGAAAGTTATTGGTATTCTAAAGCTGAACAGAAATGAGTTCAGGTACAATTGTTTTTTTTGGTGTTAGTTTTTGGAGGGGACATAACATGCTTTTTTAAAAACATAGATTTTAGAAAGAGGAATGGGGTGAGAGAGAGAGAAAGACATCGACTTTTTATTCCACTTATTTAAGCATTCACTGGTTGATTCTTGTATTCGCCCTGACGAGGGATCGAACCCACAACCCTGGCGTATTGGGACAATGCTCTAACTAACTTAGCTACCAGCCAGGGCATGCTGAGTAGACACTGGAAAGCACCCAGATGTAGTTGATGGTGGACAGTGGATTAGCTTCACTGCCTGGGCTGCAGAGAACAGAGATAGGCAACGCTGCAGAATTATGTGTTCTTACCCTGTGGTCTTTGCCCACACCTGTTTTCCTGCCAGAAATGCCCAGCCTGGGCCTTCTCTGCAGGCCTGGGTCTTTCTCACTGTTCCAGATCCAGCTCTTCCATAAAGCAACCTTGGTCCTAGGGCATTTTCCTCCTGACTTCATCACATGTAGAAACCATGCCACTCAGATTTGTCCAGTGAATCGCATACCACTTGTGGCATCTCTCTAAATGGGTGCCAGGGACTAGACCACCGCCTGTGTGTCTGGCTGGCTCTGGGAGGGCTAGCTCTGAGCTTCATGTGGCAGGCTTAGTGAATGTTGATTTCTTGATTGGTAGGATAGTCCATTGATAGAATAAGCATTGTAAATTGCCATGTTAATATCTGTCTCTAGCCTAGTTGGTTTCATTCCCCAAATTATAAAGTAGGGATAACTCTGGCGTGGCCTCCAGGTTACTCATCTTTACAATGGGAGCCGTACAACCTGCTTCCCCGGGCTGTCCTCACGATGCCTGGGGGTCTCCCTCCATGTGCTGAAGCCCTGAGAGATGGGGCTCTGGTTCTGGAGATTGTGCCATCCGTGTTTCTCCCAGGTCCTTTCTGCTGATGGCCGAAGAGAGACTCCTTTTGTGAGTGTGGCTTTGTTTTAGGTTCTTGGTGCTGGTCTCTGAGCAGAGCTGACACCAAGTCTTCGAAATTAGACAATTTTTTTTTTCTGGTGTCTCCATAATTGACAGTCTTAACTTTGCATGAACCAGGAAGTTTAGCAACTTAACTTCCTTGTGATCTAGGGACAAGGAGGTAAAGAATGAGAATGCCGGGAGAGAGGGGAAACCCCCCGTGGAAAGCCTGGGGGGAGTTGTGTCAAGGAGCCTCAATAGAGGCTGCTCACCTGCAGTCCCTGATGGGTGCTGTGCTGGGGGTGGTGATGGGACAGGCCTGGTTGGTGCTGGGCTGGGGGTAGTGATAGGGCCCGCTCTCCTCTTGCCTGTTGGGTGGCTGCCAATGCAGATTTTAATTCTTTCCTTTAAATAGTTTTGCTGCCGCTGATTTTTAAATGTTCAAAGCAGCCCATTTATAAGCCTTTGCCTCATCTTCTGAGTAACAGGGTGACACTTTCTTTAGCCTGTGCATTGCCAGGCTCAGCGCAGTGTGGGAGAAAATTCAGGGTGAAGGAGGCCTCCTCACTAGGCCTGTTCTGTCGCAGACTGAACCTGTCCTGGGACACATCACAGATCCACTCTCTCTGGGCCTCAGTTTCTCCCCTGGGAGAAAGAACTAGGGGGTCTTGTAAGACCCACCTGGAACCCCAGAACATTTCTGAATGGACTCCCCCCACGTTTCCCAATGACTGTCCTGACCTCATCCTTTTTCTGGCTTCTAAGCAGTTATACTGGCCGTGACAATCAGGTATCCTCTGAGCTCGGGAGATCTGATAAGCTGGGCCTGACCCCCTGGAAAAGGCCTGAAATAGAAATGGTTTCTAAACATTCTTGTGCATGACTCAGACATGGGCGAAACTCTTGTCCATCGGTCAGCACACAACGGGGCCTTTCGGAATGATGGTATTTGGATACGAGGGGCCCAGAACTGATGCCTGCCTGCCCTCGGGACCTTGAACTGTGGTCCTGGAACTGGAGCAGACGTGAGCAAGAATGCTTCTCTGTTAAAGGTTTTAATTTAACCTTAACTACTTAAATCTGTTTAAGTTTTTTTTTTTTTTGAGTATTGATTTAAAAGCAGGAGTTCTCAACAGAAGAAGGAGGTTGCTCCCCAGAGATACTGGGTAATGTCTGGAGACATTTTTGATTGTCACCCCTGGGGGTGGGAGGATGCTACCGGCATCTGGTGGGTGGACAAGGCCAGGGATGCTGCTGAACATCCTACGATGCACAGGACAGCCCCCACTGCAAAGAATTGCTTGCCAGTAGGGCTGACTGAGGTGGACAAACTTGTGTTTAAAGAAGCACTACTTTAAAATGATATTTAGTGAACCAGTGACAGTGCCCGTACAAAGTAAAAAAGAAAAAAAAATACTAAGCACAATGAAATCAAAACCATGTTTAGAAATTCTAGGTCGATGCTCCTGTCCCCTGGGCTCGAGGTTGTCTTTCTCTTTCTGCTGAAGGGGAGTTAGCACAAGGAGAAGTCACGGCCAAGGCCACGGCCACCTGAGCAGAGCCTTCTATTTAAATGTAATCAGTGGGATTAAGGAGAGCTGGTCTCTCTCTCGGAAACAAAATCGCCCCCCTCACCCTGTGATGTTCCTCATCCCAAACTTGGGAACCGCTGTCTCCACGCCACGGGCATAAGTATAAGCTGTGGAGGGTAATTGCCTACAAGGATCGACTCCCTGTACCTCTGGCTCCTGGGTGCTTCCAGCTGATCATTAGGCATAGATGGGAATCTTTTTTCTCTTTTTTCACAGGTAGTTATAATAATAATAGCCCCCTTTAGGCACAAGCTTTTTCATCTTCAAAGCACATTATAAACATGAGCTAATCTTCCTGCTCTCCAGTGAGGTCAGGAGTCCTGTGTTTTACTGGATGGAGCCACCAAGGCAAGAGAGGTGAAGTGAGTCACCGGCCGTTGGGCTGGGAGCTAGGCGAGCATAGGGTTGAGATTCAATTTTACAGTTGCTGGACTCCTGGGTAGGTCCTTCACTGAGGCACACCTTTCCCTCTGCCAGCCCTGTCTTGGTGTCCAGAGCCAAACCTCAAATTCAGGTGGGTCTGGAGAAAGAGAGAGAGAGAGAGAGAGAGTGACATTTCTTTTCTTTTACTCTCTGTAGGCAGCTCTTACAGAAGGGCTGCTAAATGCTTTTCTTAAAATAATAATAATAATAAAATAATAAAAAATAATAAATTCCCCAGTGGCAGGCAAGCCCCCCGAACCAGGCAGTTACTTTAGGAAAATATTTTCCTTGCGGACCCTGTTTCCCGGGATGGTGGTGGGTGTGGAGCAGAACCAGGGCTTCTCTTCGCAGGCTCTGTTTGAAGACGTCTGTGGTTGGCAGAGCCAGAGCCATATGGACCAAGGGTGTCTGGCCACCGGCCGTGACCGCGTCGACAGGGACCACCATGGAGCGAGCAGCCTCTAGGTGCCTGTGGGCACTGGGGTATTTCCTTTGCGCTCATCCCAGACACTCCTGGACCTGGCCCGCGGGGAGCCACGCTGAGGTGTCAGGAAGAAAAATGAGGAGGGCAGGCTTGGGAGGCAGAAACTGCAGGGTGCCAGCATGCATTTCATACTATTTCCCAAGGGTTAAAAATTAAAATCCACAGGATTCAAGACACATTTCAAACCGCCTGTGGGTCACTGTGGGTCTTCGGGTCTCCTGGCTCCAGGGGACGTGCCGCGATGGGAGATGTGTGGAGCGCTGTGCCACGGGCCCGTAAATACTCTCTACCATGGACTGAGTAAATGAAGGCAGAACACGTACGTCATGTCGGGGCTGGAGGAGTGGGAGTGAGGGTATGTTTTTATGTTGATAACGCCACTAGGCTTGAACTCTTCGGGCACAGAGACCCCATGTGGCTGGCCCAAGGCACAGGGCTTTGTGGGTCGCTTTAAGTCTTGTTTGTGTGTCCATCTAAAGCCTTAACCTTCTGTGTTTGTCTGCACAGGCTGCTATAGCAAAAATGCCATAGACTTGGGGCTTTAAGCACTCAACATTTATATCTTACGTTCTAGAGACTAGGAAGTTCAAGATCAGGATGCCAGCATGGTCAGTTTCTTGGTAAAGTCTCTTTGTGGTTTATAGATGGCTTTCATTGTGTTCGCACATGGTTGCAGGGGAGGGGCAGCAAGCTGGCCCAGGTCTCGTAAGTGCACCAATCCCATCATGAGGGCCCCATCCTCATGACCTAGTTCCTCCCAAAGGCCTCATCTACAAACACCATGATACTGGGTTTCAACATAATGAATTTTGGTGGGAGGACACAACATTTAGTCCCATTGGGGGAATAGCACTATTCCATGTGACCTTGTGGTTAGGAAGCACCAAGTATGGACGGGGAGAGGGATATAGAGCAAATAGCCACTCACCGAGACCCAAAAGCAGCAGCAAAATCTAGACCAGGTTTCTCCTGTGTCCTGTGAGGAAGCTGATCACTTGTTACAGGATATGAAGAAGGACCGTGAGAGCAGGGCTGGGGTGGGGCATGAGCCGGCAGGAGGGAGAGGGTGCTCCTGGCACAGAGCCCCCAGAGCTGGCGTGACTTTGGGAACCCAGTCTTCAGTTGTCCCCGAGCCACAGCCTGGCCACAGCTGCAGCCAGCTCGTTTGTCCCATAAAGGTCAAATCCGGTTGTCGGAACAGTCAGCCATGGCCTGCTTGTCATCTCACCCTTTGTTGCTAAAGGATCCAGTTCCCCAGAAAACAGAAGTGTGGCCCCATGTGGCACGGTGTCCTCCTAGCATTTCAATCATTTCTTCAGGCTTCCTGTTACCATGATTTCTAACTAAATCAGGTAAATGATATGCAGCCCGAATGGGAGGAAGACAAGGGAGGGGGCTCCCACTGGGATCAAAATATCCCTATACCTGGTCTCCTCCCTATCCTCCACCTTTCTACTCTGGCTCTTTCTGCCTCTCTCCCAGCCACTTCTGTGCACCTCCTGCCCTATCTCACTTAACCCCTCCCTTCCCCAAAGCAGGAATATGGATGAGAGAGTTCAGAAGCCCAACCTCTCTGATTTGTTCATGCCTCGTCCTCACCTTGACCCTTTCCAGTCCATTCTTAACATTGAAGTTGCCTTTCTCTCCCCATCCATGCATCTGAAGAATTGCTGCTTCCTTCCTGCCTGCCCAGGTCCTGAATTGCGATCCTCTCTCTGGCTGAGCCCAAAGGATCATTCCTGTGCTTGACAAAAGAGACATAAATGATTACTCCCTCTCTTTTCGCTAATACTCTTTCTCACCAGCCATCTGGGAACATGCATAAGGACCTTTCTTAGCTTAAAACTTTCTTGGACTTTGACACATTTTTTCCCCCTTCCCACAGAGAGGTAGAGATTTCTGTGAATCTGGTATCTTATTTTAACAGATCACCATCCCTTCCTGTTAGAAATCAGACTCCCGCTTTTACGACTCTGCCATGTGGTTCCCTCCAAACCACTTCTGATCTAGTTGCTTTCTCTTAGTTCTTCCTCCCTGAATTCACCCTTGACTATTCAAGGATGACCACCCACAGACTTCCTCCCAACCCACCTTCCACCCACGGGGATGAGCTTCAGCCAATCCACTGCCATGGCTCCCTCCACACCCCTCATAAAAAATGACTTCCATACCTACATCTGTAGCCTCGAGATTTCTTCAGTTCCAGCTCTGTGTATCTCTTTTTATGTCTATTTCTCAAGTTTGTTACCCTAGAAGTCCAATGTCCTCTTGTCCCCAGGCTGTGCTCAGCTCTAGGTTTCCTCATTTCCCATGAGGGTGAAATAATTTATCTGGACATCAGCATTCAGTTTTATTATCTTTTTACCTTTTGATTATTATTCAGCTCATCATTATGATTTAATATAGCATTTTCAACCCTTTTCACCTCATGGCACATATAAACTAATTACTAAAAATCTGTGGCACACCAAAAATATATTTTTTGATGATCTGACAAAAAAATAGGTATAATCTTGATTCATTCACACTGGATGGCTATTGTTTTGCTGATTTGTCATTTTTTTAATTTGACAATCCAAGGGGAAAGAGGTCTGTGCTGCTGACTAAATAGTCAGTATTGCATGTTTTAAAAATTCTTGCAGCACACCGGTTGAAAATCACTGATTTAAAATATAGCTGTAGTTTTGGCTTTTCAAAAACATCGTTTTTTTTTTCTGTCTTGTTCCTCTCTGCACTTCCTGGGGCTGTGTTCCACTCTGCTCTCTTTAACAAATGTGCTGCAGTTGAAATAAAGGTATCGCTCCCCCACCTTGTCCAGCACGTGTGGTCCACCTTCTCTCTTCTTCCTCCCTAGATAGGAGGCTGACGCCTCCCCCACTCTCCAGAGCCTCTCATCCTTTTGACTGTGAAAACCCACATTTTTTCAGACTCGAATTCACTGACTAATGATTTAGTATCTTATCTACAAAGTATGTGAAAATACAACCTGTTAGTGTAAAACATGATGTATTTGGTCTTCTAGCAACACTTAGCCTACCTCTTATGGCACTGGCATTAATCTGGTGGCCATTTGGTGACCACCACCATAGACTTTGGCGGTGGTTCCCATTTGGTTGCTTTGTCGGTGCCCATCCCTTTTGTCTGCCCACATGCTAGTAGTTGTGCACCTTTCCATGTAAGCCGCCTTCCTTCCATTGAAAGCCTTCCTGCTCCTACAGTAGACTGCATTCTGAAAGTGAGCTCCTTAACCCGCTGCCTGGGTCCACACAGGCGCCCCTTTGCAGCCTCAGAGTCCATTCCCCTTGGACACATATGGTCCATGCTGGGCAATTGTATTTTCCCAGCAGGCACTTAGGTTCCAGTTGCTTGATCTTGGTGCCTGCTCTTACCTTTGCCTGGGAAGCCCGGCCACTTTTAACTCTAAGAGTAGTTACCTGTCTCTCAGACTCACATGAAGCCTTTCCAACCTCTGCCTTCTGTAGTATTTGCTCCTGCCACTCCGAGTGACCTGTTTTTAACTTTAATTTGGAAATAATTTAAACATTCTAAAAATAGTACAAGAGACACTCATACACACTTTATCCAGATTCACCTGTTCTTAACACTTTACCCCACTTGCTGTATCTATCTCCCTCTATCTCTCTATTTTTTCTCTAAACCACTTGAGGGTAAGTTGCATGGGCCTTTACTTCTGAATACATCAGTGTGTCTTTCCTAAGAAGAGTTATATGCTCTTATATAATTAGGTGTCAATGTCTAATAAAAATTGTGTCATTGCCCAAGAAAAGTTCAGTATTCACCTTCATTAATGTACATTGACAGGATAATCTCCATCCATGTTCCTGGTTTTTCTGTTGAGCTACAATGCGCTTAATGACTCTACTTCCCTCCAGCCAAGAATCCAATCTGGAGTCGGTTGTTGTGTTGAGCCGTCATGTCTCTGTGGCCCCTTTAATCTGGAACATCTCCACAACCTGTCTGTCTCCTATGACATGGACATTTTTAAAGAATGCAGGCTCTCCCTTCTCCATTTTGTTAATGGAAATTTTCTCATTTTGTGTTTGAAGTTTCCTGGTGACTAGGTTGAGGTTATGCATTCAGGCTATTGGCTGGATGATGTGGTGTGTTTCACAACATGTCACATCTGAAGACACCCAGCGTCTGTCTGTCTGTATAACTGGTGATGTTAATTTTGGCCACCTGTATCAGGTGTTGTCTGGTTTCTCCACTTCGCTTTTTTCTCCCTTGCAATTAATAAGCAGTCTGTTTGGAACACATTTTAAGGTCATGCAAAGATCCTCATCAAAAGTTCCTCCTAGAGTTAGTACCTAGTGATGATATTCCAATCTTTATCACAGTGGCTGCAAGTGATTTTCCAACTCTGACGCTCTCTCAACATTTATTGTTTGGTTCTTGGCATCTGCTGTTAGCAAGACACCTCTCTCCTGTTTACTTATAAATCTGTTCACTACTGGCATGAACTCTTGAATTCCTAGTTATTCAGTGGTTTATAATTCACTAACTACTTAATTAATTTGATGCTCATAATGTCCCGGATTTGGCCAATGGGAGCTCCTTCAAACTGGCTCCTATGTCTTCACTCAAACACATCTGCTATAGTGTAAGCCTTTGAAGAGATTGTAAGCCACTGAGAATGCATTGATATGGTGAGCTGCATGTGATGGTAACTCAAACGTCAGGGGAGAGGGAGGGATGACTTTGCCTGCTGGACGCTGTCTTGGGTCCCTTCATGCCACCTGCTGGGCAACACCTAAGGAACTTAGGAGTGTGACAGCACGTAGGACTCTCCTGGTTTGCACTGGGGAAACCTTAGAGTACCGTTCACTGATGTTGAGCCCTCTCTTATTTTTGAGCCTTTTTTACCGAGCCATTTGTGTAGGTAGGAGGGCTTCATGGATCAGCACCTGCCTTTAGCATTCACATCAGAGAGATCAGATAAGAAGCATGTCGTGGAGATGGTTTTTCACCGGGTAGTAAGTCTGGTGCTTTGGCATGGGGTGGGTGGCTGTGCACTGGAGAACGCACGCTTTGCCTCAAAGGGCAGCTGCTCCTGAGCTCTGGCTGCTTGCCCCCATGTAGGAATGTGGGTGCGGGGTTGCTAGATCTTCTCATTTCCCAGGACCACCCAGAAATCCAGATTTTTATGCAAAATCTCCCATCTTTAATCCCATCATCTAATTTCAAAAAATCTGAAAGCACATTTCAGGCTAGGAAAGCACATTTCGGGTCTATAGGGTGAGTCAGCTAGCTGTGTGCCTTGAGGTCCCCAGTGACATCAAAGTGCAGAGGCGGAGAATTGCTCATTGACCTTTCATGAGTCTTTCTGAGGGATGTACTTTGATGATTCTGTGACTTCTTATCCAGAGGAGGACATCTTTAAGGTTTGTCTTGAAAAGTTGCATTTAAAAAACAAAACAGGATCTAAAATCCATAGGTATAACACCCAAATCATTTTCTTTTAACGTTAAGTCCTAAGTGTATAGCTGATGACCCCCCCGAAGCAGCACTTCCCAATGGCTTACCTGGTCCCGTGTTCAGGCAGATGTGGTCATGTGCTCCTCAGCGTTGGGAGGTGGTTTACTGGCCGCCTCTGTGGGACTGAACAGAGGTGGGTTGTCATGACCACGCCCCCTCGTTAATACACATGTCTGCCTGTCAGTTTCCCCCCTTGCCGAGCCATTTCCAGGGGAAACATCTTCAGTTTGTGCAGTTGGTCACGACTTCACAAATATTTCCACTGAGTTGTTACCAGGAAAACCTTTGCTGTATGAATTTTTGTTTTATTACTTTGCTAAAGCAAATACACTCCAAACAGACATGCGGTATTCCACTTCAGTCAAATGCTGTGCCTAGAGCTCTCTCACTCTTTTTCCTTCTAAAGAAAAAGCCCAAGAAACGCCAAATTATAACACACTGCATTTTTCAGATGTACGTGTTGTTCTCTGTCCTGCTTCTCACTATGGGTAGGTAAGCTGGTCTTTTGACTTGAAAGACGCCCCAGCCCCCCAACTCTGTTGACCTACAAAGTCCCATCGAATCTACTGGTGCATGATTGGAACAGACAGGCCAACGGTCTACATTTGATTCTTTGCTTCTTTTCCGAACACCGCCTGTCTCTTCTTTCTGGATACATGACACCAAAAACGTTGATTTCATGCTAGGGATTTTTTTCAGTTTTTCTGATCCAAAGACCTTCCTCCAATATGGCTGTGTCTTGGCCGGTGTCGTCAGAGGGCCGCACCTGGTCGAAGGGGCTTGGACTCGGAATAACTCCGAATAGGGGTCCACATCTCCGCATTCTAACCCTTACCCTAAGGTTTCCAGAGGACCTTGGCATCTCTTTCCGCTCTGGAATAGCATCCCTACCTTTAGGAAAACTCTGTCCCCTGGTGTCTCGTTGAAAAGGGCAGACGAACCTCTCTCAGTCCTGGTCTTTGCAGACTCAGCCTCACAGGGCACAAACCTGAAATGCAGTCGCTCACACCCTGTGTTTGCTTTCATTTCCAGCCGCATCTGGAGGCCAAAATTCATAAATTTATCGCCAAGCCTGACAACAGTTTACTGAGTTCGTACGTTAAAGGGAAGGGGAAAATTTTTTTTTTTTAAAAAACCATCTCCTGACCTGTCGGGTGTAAAATGGATGGAGAAATGGATGGGCAGCCCATAAACCCCAACCGTGTTTATTAACATCTGCGGCCGCCTGCCGACGGGGAAGGCGTGAGCGGCCGTGTTTGTCTTGGAGGGTTCGCCCGCGGTGCGCCGTGGTGGACTCTCCATAGATAGACAGCTGGGCATCTTTTTAACCCACCAGGGCCCAGGGGAGGGAAACAAGGGCCGCTCAGAGGTGGAGGACCGCAGAGCCGATGGGGGGAGGGCAGGAGTGGGCGCCCGGCCGTGTTTACAGTCGGGGCAGTGCAGTGGGTGGGCCAGGTCTTGTGACGTACTTGAGGCTTTAAAAAACGGCCATAAATCTGCTGTCTGTCAAACAGGGCTGGCATTTTCTTTTCCTTTCACAACCAGGTTTTGTGTGACCCAAAAAAAGGTGTTTTTTTTTTTTTTTTAACACAAGAAATCCTCTAAACTTTCTTGAAGAGTGTCCCTCTGTCCCACCATTGGGGTGCCCGCCCCTAACAGTGTGTTGGGGTGTTTTGGTGGAGGCTGTTGTCTCCCCCACTCAATGGGGAAGGACATCACCGTTACATTTTTTGTTTTCAAAGAGGTACTGGAAAGGGTGCAGCAGCTCCCATGGGACCTGACGCTCTGGGGTCACCACAGATTTGCTGGACCTGCTTTGGGTCAGCCCGGAGCACCCTGTATAAGCCAACAGATGCTTTAGGTAACTGATTTCTGCCATAAAGAAAGCAGGAACCAAGGGAGCCATTCTGGAGCCCCCGGGGCGGGGGTGGTGGGGGCATATGTGCTGTTGGTGGCCACCAGCCAGGGTCCGACCCTCCGACTAGAAAGAAATGTGCTGGGGATGTCCTTTTAGCAGGCGGTTTGGCTCCCTTGTACCTCACGTCTGAGGTGAGCCCGCCAAAGAAAAGGGCACTTTTTGTGGTCAGAGCCTGGGGCTTGGACAGAACCCTTGGACGGAGGGAAAGTGCGTCTGGGGAAGGCGTGGCCCACCGAGGAGGAGAAAAACCCCCCTGTCTGTGAGCAGCGAGGCAGCCAGGCCTCTCCGCTCAGGGAACAGTAGACAACTGTTGGAGAGCTTGGCCTGCCCCAGCGCCCAGGTGTGCCCTGGCCAGTCAGGTGTGTCATCTTATGAAAAGAGGCATGAGGGTCCCAGTGTCCACCCCTGCTTCCCCACCTCTGCATTACCACGCCAGAGCTTTCTGTACACTTGGGGAACACCCCCTTCAGGGTCACCGTGTGGCCCATGGACTTGACCCTCTACTGTTATGCCGGTGGCAGGGTCTGGGGCTCCTTCTTCCCCTCACTCTACCAGGTCTTCACATTCATTTTGCACACTGGGCAGTGTCCCAGGCAGGCTGCGAGCCATCGGATCTGAAGGGCCCAGTGCTTTTCAAGGCATTTTTCCTGGCCCCGGGCCACACTTGACTGCTTGGTTATTTGGGCAGCGTTGTTCAAGGGTGTGAAACCAACTGGGCCAGAGAGGGAGGATGGGGTTCAACCCAGTGGAGTGGGCTTTCCCTGCGGGGTGTGGGTGGGGAGCACACACATGTCCCCAGCAGGTACCCCTAGAAGCAACCCAGCCACTGAAATCCCAGTTCTTTTCCATTGGCGGGTGGGGCCAGGAAGAGGAGAACTTTGAGCTCCAGTGACCTGGCAGCCTAGGGATTTTCCAGGTTTGCCTTGGGGAGGTTGTGCCAGCGAGGGACTAGGAATCAGGAAGCTTTTATTCAATATTTAAAACTTGTAACCAAGTTCCACTCGTGGTGATAAAGTGTCGAGTGGTCATGCTGGAGGCCCTCCTCATCGCCACCTTCCCGGACCCCCAGGGGCCAGAGGGTGAAACCTCATGATTCTGCTGCTTCCTTCAAAACCTGCCGTCAGGGCCCTGAGTGCAGTGGTGGGGGCTGGAGAGGGACCCTGCTCCGAAGGGCTCTCTGAGCGTCTCCCCTTATCTCAAGGTCATGCCCGCAGTCTGTGAAAGCAAGTATTCCCCTGGCTTGTATTCTCCTGGGTCTTGTGTTCTCTGAAGTCTAGTTATATTTTGCTTTAACCATTTCAGAATTTCCATGCTCTGCCGTGTGGCCTTGGACCTGGGGTCCACCCCACTTATGCCTGGGGTGCAGGCAGAAGGGGGCAGCCCCTTGTGTTAACTCATATGGTTAACTTGGTCTCATGTGTTGGCTTAATGTCATTTCCTTAGAGGGACCTTGGCTGTCACTGCAACTCGATTCTCACCCCCGGATCACTCTCCTGTTCTTCGCAGACGTTGCATGATCTGTGAGCGAATGTTTGTATTTACTTGTTCCTGAGCTGTGTCCCTGCCTGGAATACAAACAAGTGTCATTGGCAGAAGCTGTGTCGGCTTTATCATTGACAAAGCCCCGGCTCCCAGCATAGCATCTGCCACACAGATGTCCAGTCAATGTCTGAGTTAATACCTCCGGGACGGGAGCTGGTGGAACAGCCCGCAAGGCAGGTTAAACCACGCCTGCCATTGGGCGGTTGTGCTTTCTGGCTTCCTACATCCTTGTTGGCCCTGGTGTATATTTGGCTTCTTTCATAGAAGGGAAAATAAGGACCGCCCTTTAACATTCAAGGCTGATTATTGATGTCTCACACTTACAGTTGTGACCAAAGGTGTGGGATTATGGTGCATTTATTTTAGATGGAAAAAAAACATCAGCGGATCATGAGTTCTGCTGATTTGTTGTTGTCACTGCAGAGATGAATAATTTTAGGTGTGTTTTTCTTAACCAGAAAGATGGAATTGCAGTCTCCTGGCTAGCTGGCAGGAACCTCAAAGGCCTGGGTTCTGATTTGGTGTTTCATAAGGTAAACCTCTAGTTTCTTCCACTGCGGGCCTTGTGGGACAGGCCGCTGGTCACCTACGAGGCTGCTCATCACCGACTCGGGTGGGTCGCCACTTTTTGCAGGAGGGCTCAAAGGGCTTTGCTTTCGTCACTCACCACAGCATCCCTTTAGATCGAGAGCTGGCTTTGGGTCATGAATTCCCACACACCCACATGCTGGGAACTGGGGGGTCTCCTCCAAGCGTCCCCAGGGAGCCAGAGCCTTCTGATTGGAAAGCCCCATTGGTGTGAATGTCTGTACAAGATGCCCAGGACATTTTGCGGGGGAGGACGGTGTGAACCCTGCAGGCTCTGAGGTCTGGTTAGTAATGTCTGTGCTAGGAGACCTGCATTCTAGGTCTTCACCTCCACCCTGGGCCCCCCTTTGTGCCGCAGCTGGGCACGTGCATTTCACACTCAAGACTGACCAACTGTAGGTGACCAGAGAAAAGAAAGCAATGAGCAAATATCTAATTTATTCAATTTGTAGAGCTGTGAGGATGGCAAGCATATAAAGATATATAAACACAGATGGTGTGGAGAGATTTGTTTTTTGCCTTCCTTTGTCATTAGTGTTCCATCGCTAAGTGAACACGAATTCTTCGGCAACTATGTCTACCTTTCCTGCCCCACAAGGAGAGTCAGAGCGCAACATTCAGTCACCAACCGGAGAAACTATTTGATATATTAGTTCTCTAGGGCTGATGTAGCAAAAAGTGCCACAGACTGAGTGGCTTAAACAACAGAAACTTATTGTTTCACAGATCTGGACACTGGAAGTCCCAAGATCAAGGTAGTGATGGTGTTGGTCTCTTCTGAAGGTCACAAGGGAGAATCCATCCCACACCTTGCAGAGAGGTCATTTGCTGGCGTCTTGGCATTCCCCGGTGTGCTGAAGCTTCAGCCTGTTGTCTGCCTTCGCCTTTACGTGACAGTCTCCCTGTGTATGTGTGTGTCTGTATTCAAATGTCCCCTTTTTATAAGGACCCCATCCATGTTGGATCAAGGACCCACATTACTCCAGTGTGACCTTACCTTAGCGAATTACATGGGCAATGACCTTATTTCCAAATAAGATCACATTCTGAGGGAGGTACTGAGGGTTAGAACCTCAACATATGAATTTGGGGTGGGTGAGGGGACACTATTCAGCCCACAACAGATGACAAATGACCAACCTTTACACAGAATCATAGAGAGAATTTAACTTCAAGAATTTTTAAAGTATTGATGTCACCTCAAGTCAAGTTTAACAAGAGGCTCCGAGAAACGTGCAGTAGGAAGTTAGAAATTTATGGGGGTGGGGTGGAGTTAACCTTCCCGGCGCCTCCTCGGACTCTTGTGATCTTTGCCATGTGCTACCTGGACCATTATTTTCTTAGTATTTTTCTACATGGTTTCATATTCTATTTAAGTAAACATACTTTAAAAGGAAACTCTGTGTCCCTATCATAGACGGAATCTAGGGTCACTGGACATAAATAGAAGATACAATGAAAAAAACAACATCAAAGATTTAGGTTCTGTGGATTTCCCAAGGCTCTGAGCCTGAGAATTCTCCCTCTCTTCCTATAATCAGAATTGTAGAGAAGTTAAGGACTTTCAACCCTGAGCGGAGATGGTCTTCCTGCTTTGATCAGAATGCACAGAGTGGTAAAAGAGAATACATTTCTGTGTGACTTGGTGTTACTTACGCCATCTCTGTGTATGCCCAGCAATTGTCTCAGGTACCTTTAGGTGAAGCATTACACCTATGTGGGGAAACACTGATCTAGTCCCATTTCCTCCTCTCCTGGATGAGAACCTGAAGGCCTCTGAGATGTGAAATTTCCTGACAATCTTCAGATCCCATTGCTGATTAGTGGCTGAGCTGACTGTAGCCAAGGGATTCTCAACCAGGGGCAGTTTTGCACCCCCTCCCTCCAGGGGACATTCGGCAATGACATTTTTGATCATCATATCTGGGGGGTGCTGCTGGCACCTAGTGGGTACAGATCAGGGGAGCTGCTAAACCACTTACAGTACACAGACCAGCCCCCACCACAAAGAACAGCCCAGCCCCGAGCCTCTCTAGTGCGGAGGTGGAGAACTCTGCTCTAGATAAAGGCTTCTTGGCTCCTGTCTCCTGTTTATCCCCTTGTTCCCTCTCCCTCTTCTGCTTGATTGCAAATGCTGTGTGTTTTCAAAGCTGTTCTACAGCCACTGCTCACACCAGGGAAGGGCTGGAAGGTGTTAGCTTATGAGGCTTCTTAGCCATTTAGTGGTAGAAGTTACAGCCTCTGGTTCTCTCAACAATCTCGTGGCCATGAAGTGTTAAATCTTGCCTGTTATTCATTAGACATAGCCAGGAGCCTGATGGTGGCAGAATTGGACACCCCCCTCCGACCCACCGTCACATCTCCTACACACAGGAGAATAGAATAATCTCCATCCCTGTCTGAAATGGAGGAAGCTTTGGGGAAGTATGGTTTCTTAAGATAAAACTCAAGGCTTTTACATTAATCCACCAGCAGGAAAAGATGAGTTGGTTATGGGACCATGCCTTCAAGGGGTGTCCATCTTAATAGGGACAGTAAGATAGTTCCCCCAAATTCTTACAATGCAGAGGCAGCTGGAAATGCACAAGAGCTCTGAGAGAGCTGTGGGGCCCAGGCAGCCAGGTGGAAGGAGATGAAGGGGTTCCAAGTGTGCCGGGGCCCAGAGGTGCGGAAGCCCCTATGGATGCTTCCATACATTGAAATTCCACCCAGTTCTTTCTGAAACAGTTTACCCTTTCTCCTCCCCAATTATGAACTTGACTCTTCACCTCCCCAAGTTGATAAAGCTTTGCTTGCTTATGTCCTGGTGTAATGCATGGTCCCACAGCCTGCTTTCCTTGCCATCTCCCCCAGCCTTCCTCCTGGGTTAATCGCATCTGTCGACAGGCTGGCGGGTGTGAAGCCCAAGTCCCGACAGGTCCCGGGTCTCTTTGGAAGCCTGGAATGTGATGACTGAGACTCATCATTGTCTTACCTCCGACTCTGCGTTTAAGGAAATGTCTCTGAAAATCACACTCCAAACACAGCCTAGAAGGCAGTGGTGTCTCATCGTGTGAGGAGCCAGGCTGGGTCCCCCGGCTGTACAGTCCTGAGAGGAGCCCATCTCGTGGGACCAGGACAGCCAAGTTCAACAACCTTCTGATTTATCAGGCCCTGGTCACAGCTCGCGGTCAGATCAGCCAGGCCTGGAAAGGGAGGCATCATATTATGGGCCTTTAGGAATTCCATTTAATATTTTTAAATATCTGCACATTCTTTCCTGGTCTTGGTTAAATAACCTCTTTTCTGTTAGGATTTTCTGATAAACCCAGAGAAACCCACAACCATTGCCCGCACATGGCTTCCACAAGTAAAATAATCAACCTTTCAGCTCACGGCTTGCTTTTCTCCTGAAATCTCAGATCTCCACCCCCACCCCCGCCCCAGCCTGGTTCTCATGTGTCCCCAGACATCCCAGGGAGACAGGAAGGAGGAGGAACGATGGTCCAGATTGCGCCGATGGCGATGATAACGCAGCGTAAATGCAGGGTCGGGGCCCTGCTGCCCGGGCTCCCACGAGGGCCTCTCCCTGGCTTGTCTGACTCTGAGCTCAGCTCAACCCCTCCTGGCGGCCTCGTTCGAATGCAGCCTCTGCCAAGTTTCCTCACTCTGTCTCCTGTGCAATCAATTGATCACCCCCTGCCTGCCTGCCGGGGGTGCCTGTGCCTTAGTTCTTTTCACTGGTGTCCCCAAAAGTGTTTAAAACCCTGGTGCCCAAGATTGTGCAGCTAGAAAGGGCCAGCGTTGTCATTCATACCCAGCCAGGCCCAACATCCTTTTTCCTACTGAACCACGTTAATCCTCTTGCAAACAACCCTGCAGCCGTGTCCTCCTCACCTGCCCAGATGCCCCACCCCCTACCAGGGAGGTGGGGGCTACCTTCTCTTCAGCCTCCCTGTACACGTTGGACATGTTACATATATACATGTAATGTGTCACATATATACACATATATAACATACAATATATATAATCCATAACATTATATAATGTATGATATATAATCTATTATATTACATGCCATAGAATATGAGCATCAGTTATTTTTGATGTCATCTTTCCTACCGGGTTTCAACTCTGGGTATCCTGGGACCTGCCTTCTCTGCTCTGTATTTATGGCACCTGGCCTAATAACTCTCACACAGTAGGTGCTCAGTCAACATTGAAATGCCTGTGTGGTGTGCAGTGATTTTAGATGAGGTCTGTCCCCACTTGTGTCTTGTATGTTGTTGTGATAAGGTTTCTGGAAGTCTCTGTGGTGGGCTTTCCTTCTCTTCCGGGGTGTGCGGTGTCCACTGTCCGTGTTCGTAGGCCGGCTATTCATGGTGTGGTCCGAGGAGCCTCACGCCTCACCCCGGCTGGGCATCTGTCATCATCCCCACATGATGGGGTGGGGGGACCTGGAGAGGGAGCGTCATTCCCATGGAGCCTTCCCAAGAGAGCTTGCTGCCTTGTCTTTGCACAAGAGGCTTTGCGACATGGGCAGGCTTATGGTGTCAACTGGAGAGCTGAGTGAGAGTCCTCAGTCCTCAGGGTGAGCAGTGGCTGTTGAACTGTGTGTCCCGGGACCGTGCTTAGCCTTGGAGGGACCTCAGTGACTTCCCGGGAAGCAGGGCACAGCAGGACTGGGCAGCCGGGGCCTGCATTGAATTTTGTCAGGGAGGAGAAATGGCTTTTAAGCTAATACACATAGAGCATTCATCATGCTCTGCACACTGCTGCTAGTGCTTTCCTGATACTAATTTATTTGACCCTCCAAACAATCGTATATGAAGGTACTGGTTACGCAAATTGCTGACAGGTGAGGAAACTGAGGCACAGAGAAACAGTCCAAGGCTTAGAAATGGTGGAGGTGAGATTCAAACTCATACAGTCCAGCCTTATTCTGGGTTCTGCTGCTTGATGCAAGAAGTTTGAGAACCATTAATAGTTTAGTCCTTGCTGCCCTCTGACTCTTAAGTTTGCTGAAATAGCCCCTCCCCATTGGGTATTGGTTCAGGAAGTAGCTGTTGTCTGGGAGTGGGGGGGGCAGGGCATGGGTTGGGGATGGGAGTGGCCTGGAGTAGGGCCTGGGAGGTCCTGCAGTGCAGCCCAGGGTGGAGGCTGGGAGCTGGATGTGAGGAGAAGGGAGAGGGGAGATGGGAGAGGGCTGTGCCAATGTCCTGGGGCCACTTCCCTCCTCACCAGCCCAGACACCAACCCCGGGAAGTGGGAGCTTTCCTTCCCCAGCCTCACTGTACAGCTATTAAGTGGGGATTTGCCAATCAATAAATCAAAGCACCTGAAAAATGAACCGGGCACCACACTGGCTCTTTCCTCCCTTTCTTGATTAAAACAAACAACATTGTGAAATGTCAACCTGTCAGCCTTTCGGAAAGTTTGCAGCATGGAAAGGCAGTTACCCAAATGACTTTTTAAAAGTATGAGAATTTGCCTGGCTGAACGTTTTTTAATTAATGCCCCAAGTTAACGTGAATAACTATTCATAGCTTAGTGCGCTGGGCTCGGGGTGGGTTTAGGAAACATTTGGTATCTCTGGCAGAGGCAGAGTGTTGACCTGGCTGGCAAGGGGGCTGTCGGCCGCCTTCGCAAACCAACGGGACCTCAGGGGTCCGAGTGCGCCTCCGAGGGGAGGGGCTGTTTGCAGTGAGGGTGTGGGCTTATGCAGCATCGGGAGAGTTTTTCACAGACTTATGTAGCATAAGTGTTGCTGCCGCCAAGGTGGTCTCTAGGGCGAAGGTCTCCCCAGATGTGCCCCCCTCATCTGGTGAACAAGCCTTTCAGGGAATTCTTTGAAAAAAAAATGTTGCTTGGGGTCACACCATTTAAATTTACCTCCCTGGTTTTCTGTGATCTCATTTTTCCTTAAAATATCAGTGGAAAAGTGTTTTTGAGTTGAGTGTTCTAGTTTCCATTTAAACATGGTGAAACTGACACACGGGGCCGGGGCTTGGCGTGAGGGTGGGGGGCCCGGCCCTGCACGCCTTCTGGGGGTCAGCCTTCCGCCGGTCGGGAGCAGTCTGCCAAGCGGTGCTCCCCTCCCGCGTTGCTCATGGGCACGGCACTGCCTTCAGAAGGTGTCCCTAGAGGCAAAGATATGGTTTTAAAGAGAAAACATGATGAGCTTATAAACTGTAGAGTTTTTTTTTTTTAAACATAGTGGGTTGGGCTCCCAGTTTAGGCTTTCTAGAGACGTGAGGATCCAGGGCAGAACTCAACGTCGGACCGGTGTTAGCAGCTCCAGATGGAGGTGGATTGGGCAAGATTTGAGAGGTCAGAGAGCCACCAAGAGGTCAGGCCCTTCTGGCTTAGAGATCTTGAGAGAGCTTTGCCACCCCGGAGGTCTGTCACCTAAGTTTATAGAGTGCTGTGGGCCAGAGGGCCTGGCGCAGAGTAGCCTGGCTGCTCTGATTCATGATACGCAGGCTGTACCGGGCTCCAGGAATCCAAACCTGAGGCATATTGCCCACTCTAAAAGGTGTTAAGATCTCCTTGGGGGGAAAAGGTAGATGACCTATCCCCTCCATCATCTTATATTTAGTGCAAATGTGGGGCACGGGCAGTAATACTGTGGCTCAAGTGTGAGCCATCACCGAGGGCTGGGAAGTCAAGTGACTTTTCGCAGGAAGTGGGTCTTGGGCTGGGCTTAAAAGGAAGCTGCTGGGGAGAGGCAGAACAAGGGAGGTGTTGCAGGCATGGGAGCAAAATTAGGTGTTCTGTATAGTTCTACAAGGCTGGGGAGACAGGAGGAGGAATCAGAATGCAGATGGCCTCAGATTTCAGGAGGAAAATTTGGCCTGTGCATGGAAGGCAGTAGGGAGCCATTGACAGCTGTTGAGCAGAGTTTGGCAGAGCTGACTGATACTTTAGAGTGATGAGCTGGGAGGGCGATATAGGATGGACTGGAATAGGCTAGTCTTAAGTCAAGGAGTCCAGGTGGGGAATTACTGCCACTGTGGAAGGCAAGGTCACTTTCAGCTTTACCCCTGGAACCAGAGGACCTTGGTGCCAATGTTGACTCAACTATTTACTAGCCACATGACCTTGAGGAAGTTTCAAATCTTTCTGTGCATCAATTACTTTATCTTTCACATAGGGATACTGAGATGCGTTCATTCTGTTCACCTGAAAGAGGGCTGTACGATGCGATGCGTGCTGTTTGCTCAGGGGCCTTAGTCTATGATCTTGGCCTTGAGGGCACAGGAGAAGTAGATCGTGAGCAATGTTAGCAGAAGGGCTGACCAGAGGTAGAGTCATTAACGCAGTTACTGGGGGAGGATTGCCCCTCTGGGTGACTGAGAGAGTGAAGTTAATTCACGGGAGGTTCCTAGGGGAGCCTGGTTGAGTGGGATAGAAGGGGTTCTATTTGGATGGGAGAATTTGACTTGGGAATCAGTGATCAGCCTGCCCTGCAGGCAGCTGACACAATGGAACTTAGGACAAAGGTCAGGGGCAGGGGTTCAGGTCATCTTAAAGGACAAGAGGGAAGGGTGGAAGTTCAACTGGGTTGAGGACCGAGCTTTGGGGTCTTTTTCTGTGCTGAACCCACGAGGAAGAAGAGGAACCAAGGAGGAGGGAGCTTCTGAGACCTGGCTCTGTCGGCTGTGTCGTGGTCTGGCCGCTTTTTCCAGCCCCGCGTTGTGTAACAGGCTCTGGGAAGTGCTCAGGGCCATAGGTCCTGACCCGAAACACGAATGTCATCAGAGCCGTCTGTCTGTTAATGGCACAGGTATTTGGAAAATGCCACAGAGCAGGTCTGTTCAATCCTGTGGCCTGCAGCCTGTCAGCTGGGCTAGGATTCTTGGTTAAGTTCATGGTTCAGGCCAATATTGACTGAATCCTTCCATGGGAGCTGCTACTCTCTTGTCAGTGGGAACCACAGCCTGTGAGTTTGTCTCTCTCCCGGTCTCACTCTGGGTCCTGCAGAGGTCCCAGGGGCACCCTTGTTGGATCTCACCTGGAACCCCAACTTGGGGGCAAGCTCGCAGCTCTATCTAACCCTGATTTCCAAGCTGTTTCTGATTTCACCATCTTGCAACTTTTATTTTAAGTGCTTTTTAAAAAAAATGCATTTGTAATTTTATTTCTAGTTCAAGACGATGAATGTCTATTTTATTTTTTATAATAATAGCAATAGCTAACATTCACGGATTACTCACCATGGGCCTGGAAATATGCTACACAGCTGAACACATGGTGGAATTTGGTACCAAGAACCAGCCTGTGAAATAGAGACAGGCACAGTGCTATTCTACATCCTCAAACAGAAACGCCAATGGTGGTGGCTGGCGTCTGTGGCAGGCTTGTGCGGGGCAAGAACAGTGACTCTTGCTACCTCGATTTTTCAGTTGAGTAAATGGATACTCAGGAAAGTGGTCCAAGGTGACAGCTAGTTCGTGGTCACATTGGGATTCTTACCCTCGAACCCGTCCATGAGTGACATGAGTATTGATCTCTTACCACCCAGCTGGGCCTTTTTACTGGCTGCTTGACATTTTCTTCTCCGTCTTCCGGGCCCATCACTCACCCTAGAATGGGTAGAATGGATAGTTCAGGATGAACCCCAGGTCACCGTATTCGCTGTTTGGGAAGAGGGGCACTTTCTTCGCTGCCTCCCTTCTTTTCCCCAGACTCCTCAACGCTGTCGGCACAGACAGGGTGTTTATCTCCTTCCAAAAAGTGCATGCTCGTCTCAGCCGTTTTGGAATCAGAGTCTGAGATTTGGCTGCAAGTCTTAACAAAGATTGCAGCCCAGCTGACAGTGAGTTTGCACGTTCCATCCTGCCTGCCCACCACTCTGAACCAGGTCACCTCGCGTCCCGATGGACTCGGCACAAGAAAACCACATCTCCATGGTTTTAAGTCAGAGGCGGTGGTTTAGAACTGGTTTCTTTTCCCTTAAGATCAGCATCCTGGAGTAGTCACACATACACATGCCTACACACACATATACTCCCCGTACAGAGATTTTCGAGGTGCGGTTGCCTACATACAATAAGCCCGTATTCAAAGGGGGGTTCACGCCGCTTTGATGAAAGGGCAGACGTGCTGGCGGCCCCCCACACAAGCCTAGAACAGCACCGCACACACTTTTTCTTTGTGCCAGGTCAGGGTCACAGAGAGGCACATCTAAATAATTTCCTGGGTCAATCATGCTGGCCTTAAACATGGACCGAGCTGCCTCGGCCTCCGTACACCTCACAGCCTCATTTCTCAGACTGACCTTCGTTTGCAGGAGCCTACTAAGGTGTTGATGCCAAATACCTCTGTACAGGCCAGGGCTTTGTCCTCCAGGCCCAGGGCACGTGCTCCTTTGCAGGGCTGACCGGGGAACTGTCTTTCCCAGGGGAGACTCCCAGTAAGGTGCAAAAGGAAAGAGGAAAAGGCTTGCTGTTCTTTTTAGTGTTTGCTTTGGTTAGATGCAGGATGATCCTCGCTTGGTGTCGACTTGTCCTGGCATTGTGGTAACCACTCTGGGGTGATCTCGCTGTTTAATGAGCTGGGGAGATGGGCTCTGATTCCTGTAAATAGCCCTCTTCTCTCGCAAGACTTCTTGGAGAGGGGATGAGAGAGAGAGGGAGAGGCAGACAGAGAGGTGTTTAAAGAAATATGTATAAGTGAGTGTTTTTCAAGTAAACATTTCAGAGTTGGGCCAGAAAAATTAGCAAAGAAATTGTCATCTGGGTACGTCAGGGTTTTTTGTTTGTTTGTTTGTTTGTTTGATTGTTTATTCTATATTGAGTTAATGCCAATTGATGAAGCCCTTAGTTTGGGTTTGGGACTCCCCAACTTTTCTTTTGTGAAAATGTATTTACTGATTTATTAATCTATGCATCATTTCTTCCTGTTGGTGCTTTATTTAATTCTATCTGGAGTTGGGTACTTTGTAGGGAAGAACACTGGGTGCCTTGCTTGTCCACATGGCAAACTGGGGTGGGGTGGGGAGAGGGAGAGACAAGCTGCAGAGAAGGCCCTTCCCCGCCCCCTGCCCCCAGCAAGAAAATAAAAAAGATAAATAAACCCTAATCCTGACCTGGGGGCAAATCCCAATAAAGATCCAGAGTAATTCTTCCTGCTGATCCAACCCTCGAATTCATTGTACGAATTAGACAGTTCTGTGGCTCTAATTTGCCAGATGAGATTGTATAATTATCTTTTATAGGCCTGGGTGTGATGTGTGCTCCGTGTTTATGCTGCAGGGGGCTGAGGGTGTGTGTTTGGACTTAGAGGTCCTGCTCTGCCCCACCTGGCTGCGGCTTCCGTGAGGCGGGGGCGGGGCTGTTGGAGCATCTGCCTGGATGGAACACAGAGGCTGAAACTGAACCAGAGTCAGGGGCAGAAGCATGGCCGTCAGGGGAGGGTCTTCGGGCGGGGCCGGGGATCAGTGGGGGCATTCGACAAGGAGTCTGAATGAAGGCTGGCAAGTTCGGAGATCGGAAGGAGGGAGGCAAGTTCAGGGATGAATTATCATGCTCGTGGTCTCGGGCACTTTGTCTTCATGAGCCCCTTCCTCCATAAAAAAAACATATTAAAATTATATTTTATGACTGCAGTGGTGTAAGGACGGGTATCATCCAGGCTGCATTCATTGCTACATGGGCACTTATATTCTACTCCTTTAATTCTTTCTGATTATAAGAGAAACTAGAACACTCTCATGGGCCTGTAAAAGCGCCGTGGATCCTGGTCTCTGAGTAGTGGGTGTGTGGCCGTAGGTAGGTTCCTAGAAGTGGGACCCAGTCGTTTGGCATCCTGACAGCCACGGGACCTGTTTTGAAGAAGTCTCTGCCCTTATAAAGTGTTGAAATCCCATGTCCTGTCCCACGTCTCCTTCCACACCCTGGTCTTCTGCAGCGTGCGGCCTCGTGTTGTGGGCATGGTGGAGCTTTGGAGGAGGGAGCGAGTTGGTGTGGGAGAGAACACGCTCCAGGCTAACGTCTGCGCATGGCCTCACCTGCTGGGCCTTTTGTTTCTCAGAGGTGTGCGGGAAGAGCAGTCCCTTCCTTCTTGGTTGGGTTGAGAACCACTAGGTGGTGTTTGGCTCAAGGCATCCCTGGCGATGTCTGGAAGGAACTGGTCAGGTGGGAGGTATGGGAAGGGAGGGACATTTGGGGACAGTCTCTGGCCTCCCTCAGAGATTTGGTGACAGGTGTGGCGTACCGCTGTTGGCCTGCTTCTGTCGGAATGCCATCGTCCACTCGCTGTCCTGAGCGGTCCACGCAGAGGATGGGCACAGCATGGGGAGGTGTGCGTGCAGCCCCACAGGCTCCACGTGGCCGACGGTAAAACCAGAGTGTGAGGGAACAGAGGCAGGACCCAGGGATCTGGGAGGTCCAGCATATTCCTCGTGCCCTGGATGGCCATGCCGATGGGAAAAGCAAAGGGGAAGAGCAGAAACTTCCATTTGATTCTACTGGTCTTAGAGCAGGAAGTAACCATTCTGTTTGATGCAGTTGTTCTAGAGGTTGGGTTGCCTGGAACTGAGCGAGTGGAGAGGGCAGCTGTGTCTTGGGATGAGTGGTGTCTCCTTATCCACCTGACGTTCCAGAAGTCAGCTGGGCAGGTGTCCGGGGCCTACAGGAGAGGTGCTAGTTTGCAGCCCAGAGAGGAAAGACCTGGCTAGAGAGCAGGGTGGGTTCAGTTTGTCTGAGGTCCAGGGAAGGGGCTTAAGGGGGTGTTAGAGGGCATCCCTTCCAAGCGCTTGCTACTCAGAGTGTGTTCCTGGACCACCAGCATTGGGTCCACCCAGGAACTTGTTAGAAATGCAGAATCTCAGGCTGCCACCCCAGACCACTGAATTTGGATTTTAATAAGATCTCCAGATGATCCTCAATCTTTGCTGCATATTAGACTTACTTGGTTCAGATTTAAACTTGATTTTAAAATAATTAAAAAAAATTAAACGCAGTGCCCAGGTTTCACTTAGTACCAATGAACACTGCTGGGCCTGGGGCCCAGGCTTCAGCATGATTTTCCAGGTGCCCAGTGGAGGGGGACAGTGATTTCAGTGAGTGGCCAAGTCTGAGTCCTCCTTCGCCTCCTCGTCTTCCCTCCACCATCAGATTTACAGAAGACCCCTCCCAGTCACCCACTAATCCCATCCCCAGTGTCTGCTACTCATCGGTGGATTGAGATGTCATGGGACCGGGTGAGTTTAGATTTACTTGTGTGAAATTTCCTATCTCCCTGGAAGGATAAGGCTGCAACCACAATGAGTTTACCGAATGCTTTGCACCCAATAAACTGAACATGAGCTGGGGTCTGGTGCGGCTTCGTGTAAAGAAGCAACAGGAACTGGACTCCATTCTGGTGTCAGAGTGGGATTTGGAGGGTGTCTGGTGGCTTTCCTTGCTTCTTTTTGAGCTTTCTGGCATTTGTAACTCATCTAGTTAGGTCCCAAGTGTTGCACAATTCTCACTGGAGCTCGAATTATCAAGGTCTTTGCCGGGGTCAAGAGCCCTGTATTGCATCTGAGGTTGGTCCTGGGGTGAGTTCGTGGGTGTGGCAGAGGAAGCGGGGCCCAGCAAACCTGTGAACCCAGGGTTGGTGGAAAGGGGGCTGGAGCACAAGGGGGCCCCTAGCCGGTGGCCGGAGTTGGTTGATGGGGTGGCTGCAGAGTAGCAGCCCGGCCCCTGTCCTTAGTAACTCTAGAAGCCACAGGAGGGCCCCGAGCCCTGAGGCGAGGTGTGTGCGCGCACTGCGAAGGAACAAAACGCCACCCAGACAATCCTTCCTCTTGTGAGTGAAGGTTACACGTTTTCTGTTTCAAATCTGATGGTATTGTTTTTCCCCTTTTTCTTTCTTCTCTCTGTTTTCATTTGCCAAACTAAGGGTCTGGAGTGATTGCTTTGAGCCTAATGATGGGGAGACAGAGAATGGCACTATTATCTCTAAACACCTTTTGAAATACTACTCTTCCTGGTGTCTGAATTAGGTTGAACAGAGGTTGGATTTAAAGATTGAATATTTTAGCAGGAACAGCAACTATGCTAATAACTGTGCACATCTTCTCAGGAATTATATGGATAGCATGGAGGATACCCATAAAGAGGAATAAAATTAATAAAAGCATGGCTAATTTATTAAGTGTACAATAGGGGTTGGGCATAGAGCTAGGTGTTCTTCATGTGTTATGTATCCCATTTAATGAATTCAGGTATCATAAGGTCAGAACATAGAAAAACTCAGAAATAGTATAATAGTAGCCTTTGAGTAGAAGACTCAATAAAAGCAGAACAACTCAGAACTGTGGCAATAGATTATTGTGTAGTAAAGTTCCATTGTGAATTTAAGTTTTGTTATAACTTGAAAAAAATCACTACCTAGTGTAATATCCATTTACATCGGAGTTTATTCAAGGGCTAGTTTATTATGAGGACAACCCTATATTTCTGGAAAGTAGTCTGCAGTTTGCCGTGTCCACGACTGACATGGGAAATGGATTTCTCCCTTTATTCTGAATTAATGTGGTTTTAGTCTGTATTGAAGAATAAACAGCTGTTAAACGCCTACATCCTTGGGAGGCTGGCTGACGTTCAGAGACCACTCCCTCTCTGTTTTAAGTTGGAAGATAAGTTTCATGATTCTGTTTCCTGAGGTCACCCTTTCCTTCTTTTTCCAGGTGAAATCAGGTTTGTGGCCAACCTGGGCAGGTGCTTTGAACCAAGAAAGGACAAGAGAGAAGGTGAGCCTGAGCACAAAAGGTAATCAGGGCACAGCTGCTCGTCTGCAGCTGTGTTGCCCCGACATCCCTAACACACCTGCACGCAGCCTGGAGCAGGGGCTGGCAGGCAGCAGCCTTCAGAGGAGGTTTGGCGACACAGCTTAATAAGCAGTATAGTCATCATGATCAATTCAACCCAGGCTACGTTCTTGCAGCTTTTACTTAGATGAACCCATTGTCACCTCTCGTAGCCCTAGCAGGTCGGTCATCTTACACCCAATCTACAGATGAAGAAACCAAGGTACAGTCATTCACCCAAGGTTGCGCAGTTATTTAGCGAGGGAGCCAGGATTCAAAGCCGGAGCCCGCACTGGCGCTGTGTTCTCTCTCCATTGCGTGACGGTGCGTTGCTGCAGCTGCCTGGTGCATGTGCATCTGCTCCCACCACCTGGTCTCTGTACACAGGGTCCGAAGCAGGGCACAGAAGTCCGGAAGTGTGCAGGGAGAGCCTTCAGGTAGGCGGCTCAAAGCCTGCAGGTCTAGGAAACAGAAACGTATGGATTGCGCCAGCTGACCTTCAGGAGCTCAGAGACTGATTTCGGGATTAAAGGGGATTTCAAGGTTTACTGGAACACTGTGGACTGATGCCTGGTCCTAATAAAGCATGATTTGGGCCCGGGGCCACTCCCTGACTTGAAAGGGTAGGATTTGCCCTTAGCTGTCTAGACCCCACCTCCACAGCAGTCGCCCTCTGGCTGTAAGTCTGGCTCACAGGTATGTGTCGGCACAGCAGGTAGCTGGCAGCTCCGAATGTGGGCGTGCGTGATTGGAGGCAGCAGAGCATCTCTGTTTCTCCCATGGATCCTGGGAGAGGGGTGCTGTGGGATGCTAAGCAGAGTTTTAGAACTGGGCAGGTAATGCTGCAAATAGTACACTCTTAGTCCAGCACAGTGGTAAAGAGCATGGATCTGGAAGACCTGGGTTCACATCCTACTTCCACTGTTTCCTCCCTTGGTGACCACAGACAGATGGCCTTTGGTGTCCACATCTGTAATATGGGCATAATAAAGGTAATCCCTGCTGTGTTGTGACTGGAAATGAGAGGATACACAGGGTGAAGTGCCTAGCTCAGTGCCTGGGACGTATTAAGTACACAGTAGATGTCAGGTGTTTTTTTTTCTTATTAGTCTGGATATGATGTTGCATAAATTACAAAGCCTCAGTTTTCTCATCTGTAAGATGGTGATGCTAATACCCTGTGGCCAGGGGAGGTTGTGGGTTGCATGAGCCTTGTCTCCGAGTTTTCCTCCTGCTTTGTCCTGTTCCATGTGGATCCACTGGAAGGACGGTGGCTGGTGGGGCTCACTCCTCCGTCCACTGGATCACTGGGTCCTGACAATTACTCCCCTGATTTGATCCTCCTTGGAGCCGCCCCGCTGCCCTTGACTGTGGCAGCGCCCGCGGGGGCGCCCTCCAGGGGCTCCAACCTGTGCACTTCCCGTCTTTCTTTCCCAAAGTCATTCTGTGTGTGTTTTCCTAAGCCTCTTTCTCAAATTCAGTGTGCATCATGTCACTTTCTGCGAAAACAAACAAACAAACAAACAAACAAAACCCTATCATTCCTCTTTATTGTCTGTGCACATCTCACTGGGCATTCTGCTGTATCGCCCACCTCTCCCCACTCCAGTTTGAGTCCCTTCGGCCCAACTCACTGGCTTTGCATCCTACCCCCAAGACTGGAATATTTCTGCCCCCTGCCTCTGTGCACACCCCCTGCCCCATGTCACCGTTGCGTGCCTCACCTTCTCAAATCCCCTGCAACCACAGGGGCCATGCCACTGTCCACTCCTTCACCTGGCACATTGTGTCCCCAGCCAGTGCCTTGAGAGCAGGTAGGGCCGGGAATGGGCCTTGTTATCTGCTACCTGGGTGTTTCTTTCACCCCATCCTTTTTCACTGCTCATTTCAGGATCCTGTACAGACTCGGCGCTCAGACAGTGGTGTGGATTACCTGGTAGGAGGATGGGCCTGGAAAGGAGAGTCGGTTGCTTAAATGATTCTTTCGCTGCTGTCTGGGTTCGGGTAACTGGCAGGCAGTGTGTGTGGGGGGGGAAGGGAGTTAAGGAGTGACTCCCAGGGGATTTCCAGGCAGAGGTATGGGCACTGCCTTTCTGAAAACAGCCCCTCTGCCTTAGCCAGCCCTCCTTCCTCCCTCCGTAGGTGACCCCAAGCTGAACACCATTCCTTCAGGTACACAGCCCTTGTCCCCTTCGGAATGGCAGTGACTCCCCTTCATTCATTCACTCATCCATCTGACAGTTGGTTGTTGGGCGCCTGCTACCTTCCGGGACTGTGCTCTGCAGAGAACACGATCCTGCTGCCCAGACCTTGCCTTCCAGTGGGGGAGGGTAGGTGATAAACAGCAAAAATGGTGACTATGTGAAGCATCTAGTACATGAGAAGGTGAAAGCATTGTGGAGAAAAAAGAAACGAGCTGGAAAGTGGACTCAGACAAGCCGGGCAGAGAGTGGGGACAGGTGGCAGCGCTGAATAGGGCAGATACCTCATTGAGAAGGTGACCCCTGAGCTCATCAGGCTTTCTGCAGAAGAAGCAGCTACCTCAAGGCCAAGACAGGGGTGTACCTGGGGTGTTTGAGGACAAGAGTGCTGGTGGGGTTGGAGCCTACGGGAGCAGGAGCTGAGCACAAGTGGATGAGACCTGGACTAGGGATGGCCTGGGGGGTGGGGGTGCGGCAGAGGCAAGTTTTCCCACCAGGGGAACTGGGAGCCACGGGATAGTAGGGTTTTGAGCAAAGTGAGCTGTGATCGGACTTACTAGGGGTTGGTAGCCGAGGGGCTGGGTGCATTGAAGGTGCCTGTTCCTCACCTGCCCACTCGCACACACAGGACCATAGAATAACCTCGATGGTGACGATGGGCTGAAAATTATGCTGAAACTCCTTGGGGGCTGGTTCTCAATAGCTGTGAATGCCTCATTTAGGATAGCCTCTTGGGTTGCAATCATGGCTTCATATGAGAGTCTGTCTCCTTCCTGCCTGCAAAGTCACCAGGGGTCACGTGAGCAGGCTGCAGGCCACAGGCTTGCAGGCTCAGCAGCAAAGGACAGAAGTGAAAGAGAGTTGGAATAATAAAGGGAGTAGGAAACATTATAGGAGGAGAAGGACAGATACCCCATTTTTCTGTTGTAATTGTGTTAGAACAGTGGGGTGTACAGGCTGCTGTTACAGGTCACCTAACGGTGACATTATCACACCATGGAGTGGCTCAGCTACTCACGGACATGCCTTGAGGTCTCCCCAAAGCCCTTTAGGGGTTCTCCTAGTTTCCTTGCAGCCTTCTTTCCTTCTTCTCCCCGTCCTCCTCCCTCCGACAGTGTGGGACTTGACCATTGCAGGAAGCTGTGGGACACGTGTAGGAATGTCATCATGCTCTTTCTCCCAAGTGTGAGTATGTTTCCCAGTGACTTCACCCAGCTCTTGGCCACTGGCTCTGTTGGGGACACTGTCCTTCCCAGCGCCATGCACTCTTTTACTTGCAGACCAGTAGCCCCGGGACATGGAGGGAGATGGTGGCCTGATGGCTGGGTCCACTAGCGGCAGTTGTAGTCAGGACTGTTGCAATGTCACCAAGTTGCACTGACGTGGCATACTTCCGTCCGAAGGACTCATAGCTATGGCCTTTGTGCCCCAAAGGCTCCTGTGTGAGATCATCGGGAGCAAGAGCTATTTTCAAGGACAAAAAGTCTGACGCCCAGGGAGGACACACTCTTTCCTCAGGTCCGTCCATCGTGTGTGTGGCGGGCCGGGAGAGGCTCTGTGGCTAGAATGATGATGGCTGCCCGGACCGCAGTGGAGCGTGCAGAGGCAGCTGGTGCCCTGGGAGAAAGCGAGTCCCAGTTCTGAGCAGCAGTGGGGATGACCTCACCCAGGGACGGGTACAGAGCTATCCAGGGGATGGAACTTGCCCTCAGGTCTAAATGTGAGTCACCGTGGCTGTGTCTCTGCATCGGGCTCTGTCCCCAGGCCTCCCACTTCACCCTGGGACATCATGGTCACTGGTCAGGCATCGTGACTCATTTGGTCTCTTAAGCCAGCCACTGGGGGTGGAGTCCCTCCCTTCTGGCATCTGTACCCTCGGTGCCATCGACGCAGCTTGGCTGGCCAAGTGCTCGGCCGCGATGTGTGAGACGTGTGTGGTCGGAGGAAGGCCCTCCCACTCTGCAAGGGTCCAGCCAAAGCCATGGCCACGAGTGGATTTCAAAATTCAGTTTGGAAAGTCTGGTGCCCGGAGCCTCCATGGAGCTAATGTAGCTGAAACCCCAGCTTCCTGTGCCCTGGGGGTGAAATATACTGTGATGCCTGAGAGGTGGGGGAGTAGACAACACCAGCCGGGAAGGGGGGATCCACGTCGCCCCACGTAGACAAGCAGAGTTCACCCAAAGGGCCAACAGCGGCTGGCAGGGTGTCAGGTTTCCCGCCACACCCAGCGCCCAGCCTCTGCTGTCATTTCTCCTCCTTGGTTATCATCTTCTCAGGATAGTAATAGTGTCATCTCTTCTCAACCTGTCAGTCTCACCTGCCGGGAGCCCCTGGCGATGAGACAGCCAGTGCTGTCCAACCTGATGTCATCCATGTTTATCCTCTGTTTTAGAAACCAGGTAGCAAGAGGGACTTTCTGAGGATTAAAAAAACAAGTAAATCCCCAAACTATTTCAGTGAGGGTTTTTTTTTCCTCTCCTGATTTTTTTTCTGTTTCCTTTTTCTCTTTCTTAATCTCTTTTTTTAAAAAAATTATATTTTGTTGATTGTGCTATTACAGTTGTCCTGATTTTCCCCCATTACTCCCCTCTAATTAAAAGAAAAGAAACAAGATCATAAGAGTGAGGAAGGAAGGACTCACCAAAGAGGCGTATGAGTTTCTTTTCCCCAGGTGACACTTATTTGATACCTTTCTGAGTGAGTCATCCTGGGAGATGTACCCAGGGCCACCATAGGAGTCTGGTGGGTCAGTAGCCAGTCCTGCCTCCCACCTGACACTGGAGGTAGGGAATCATGTTAATGGTCATGGGACTCAGTTTATCCCCTTTCAGCGTCTGTCCTTCCCAAGAGTAAGGAAGCTGACTTATTGCCTTACAGTTTTGTCCTTTGGCTTGTCAGTTCTAGAACATTCCACTTCTAGTCTTTGTGTACAAATAGGGGTTTGGGATGGTGTGAAAGCAGTGTTTAGGGCAGAGGTGAAAGGTGACTGAGACCTATTTCTCTCTTTCTCTCTCTCTCTCTCTCAGAATCTCTCCAGACTCCTCTTTGGACAGTGACTCACTGTCCCAGTTGAAGAACTGGGGTGATAAGGGGGAGGGGAAGAGGCAGGGTCACAGGGATGCCATTTGGTCTAGAAAGGAGGGTCAGCTCCCCAGGGCCCCACTGACCTGGAAAGTCGGGGGTTGAAGGTATGGACATGAATGTTATCTAGCCCAAGTGCGAGAACTTATGTGAAAGGGCCAGCCTCGGGGTGACTCAGTCTGCTAGCAAACTGTAAAAGGGAAGTGACTCACTTTCAACCCTGAACAAGAACTCCTAAGGCCGGGCCGCCAGCACCTGTCTGGGCCACGGTTAGTTATTAATGCTGCCAGGAAGAGTGTCATGGGAACCGGACGCTGGCCTAGATCGCCGCAGGCAGCCTGACGTTTCCCAGCTCGCACAGCCTCCGCTCACCTTTGCCATGGCTCCTCTCCGGCCTGACCCCAGATGCACAGAGCCACGGACCTCTTAGTGGTCCGGTGTCTCCCCAGGTACCCCTGGAGGATGCAGGGGAGGAGAAAGGGGTCAAAGAAATGGCTCGGTGAGGCAAAGCCCATGCTGAAAGGTCAGCCCGAACCTGGGCGTTCCAGGAGCGGCCTTGAGCACGGGCTGGCCTTGCCACCCTGCCCTGTGTTCCTGGTGCCCGGGGCTCAAGCAGATCTTCAGGGAATGCCTTCAGGCAGTGTGGCTGTGTCTGGCCCGGGGTCCTACCAGAAAGAAACTCTGCCACCTCCCACGGAGGCCCCTGACTTCAGCATCGTTAACTCCTGTCCCGCTGACCTGTGGCCCCAAGGAGGGGAGAGTTCTTGCTCCATTTTGCCCTAACACTCATCCAACCACTTCCTGGGTCTGCTTGAGGCAGCTTAGTACAGCCGAGGGCTCAGCTCCAAGGACCTCTGCAAGGCACCCTGGGAAGGCTGGGGCTGGTTGCGTTGAGCTAGACATTTACAGCAGTTCTGCTCTGCCCTCTTTCTTTCTCCACGCCTGGAGAAATACACGGGGGCAGCTTCTCCTCCCGGATCCCAGAAGGCATGCTTTGCTGCTTTTGGCGGAAGCCCAACCTGGGCACAAGCCATGCGTGCCCCGGCCCAGTCCATGCCCTTCCACTTCCAGCTGTCAAGCAGGGGGAGGAGGAAGGCTGATTGGACAGGAAGAGGTGGCAGTTTCAGCAGGTCAGTCTCTGTAGTGGCCACAAAGGAAGCCCGCGCCCAGGTACTCATTGCCACCTCTGTAAAGTAAAGCCCGTAAGTGCTCGTGGGCGATACAGAGGCGGCGGGACACCGCTTGCCCGCCTGGGCCGTGGAAGGAGCACTGTACTAGCAACTGGGACATGTACTCCCTGGGTGGCCCTGAACAAGTCATCGAACCGCCCCGGCAGTTTCATCTGTAAAGTGGGAATAAGGACAACACCTGTCCTGCTTACTCGACAGGGTTTGTGTGAGGCCAGCTGAGATCACTGAGCACGTGACACGGCTTTGGGAGTGGTAAGGGCCACCCAGATCGGGGTTGAAACACTGGGGTGCTTAAGGTGATTAGCAGCAAAGCAGGGTCTGAGGTCTGTGCTTCTCCAGGAGGGTGGCTTTACGGGTACCCACCTGTGGCTTAAGAGCTTCTTGGGCCTCCCACAGCTGATAAATCACTGCCTGGTGGGTGTGCTTCGTCTGCACTCCAGCATGAACAGGCAGCCTGCCGTGGCTGCTACCCAGAACGGCGCCTCTGCCTTCTCTCCCGCTCCTGGCTGGCTGGGCAGAGCAGAGATGGATCCCATGGCCTCACCTCTTAGGTTTTCCTGAGGGGTCCTCCAACTGTCCGGGTGGACACTCTGGTGGCCCCGAATCCCTTTCTCAGGCTACATGATCATCGGATACTGAGTTAGGTGCCTCCTTTCCTGGGATTTGTCCTGGCTTGTCACCTTCTTGCCATCACAGAAGAGGGAAGAGGCACATAGGAGTGTCCGATCACGTCCCATAGTGCGGGATACGAAAAAGGTTCTTGACAGGCCATCCCTGTGTATACAGCTCGCCCGTGCCCTAGGTTATTTTTCTTTGCAGTGTTCTGTTTGTGCGCTCACTGAAAGGAGGAACGTGGAGACTGAAGGGGCATCCTGGTGCAGGGGCAGTACACATCTGTTCGCAGGTTTTTCTGCGCCCAGCACCATGCTGAGGAAATTGGGTACAATCCTTGCTTTCAACAAACTAAACCCTTTTTGACCAACTAATTCCCTCTCCCATCCAGATCCGGGATCTCCTCTGTCTTTCCAGATAGGTGTTTTCTGCTTGAACACTTCAACGATGGGTGATTTGATCTCTCCTACGGCCACTTGATCTAACACTGGCAACTGTAATTGTTGGGAAGTTTATTCATGTAGGGAGTCTCTGCCTCTAGGTACTTCCGCAAGGGATTGCTCTCTGGGGCCTGGAAAAGTCAGAGAAGACTTTGTGAAGTTACTGAAACTTGTAGGGAAAAAAATGGAGCCATCTTTAGTGGACTGAATTCTAGTGTTCCCCCAGAATCCGTGCCCACCTAGAACCTCAGGATGTGGCCTTGTTTAGGAAAAGGGTCTTTGCAGATGTAATGAGTTCAGGATCCAGTGACAAGTCCTTAGAAGAGAAGAGGGAACAGACACAGAGAGGAGGGCATTATGAAGACGGAGGCAGAGACTGGAGTGATGCTTGGCTGAGGTGTGTACAGAAGAGAACCCTTTTGCCAGGAAACTTGACATCTTCAGTGCCTGGAAAGGTACCAACCCTGGATTCTCTGACTGTTTGATCTGTCTTCACTAAGTTGTCTGCAGTTGCTGCTTCTCTGTTTCTAGGGATCAAAAATCCCTCAACCCTCTCACCACCCTGCAAATAAAAATATGACTTATATGATGACAGAAGTAATTACAAGATGTATAACATTAGAAAACTTTATTAAAAGGCAAGGAAAAAAGTTAAGATTCATACTCAGTTATATGATATTAATCTTTTATTATTAAATAACATCGAAGTATTTTTATGGCTGTTTAGTATTTCATTGTAGGGCTATGACTGCTGTTTTTCAGCAGATCTTTGATTTTTCCAATGTTTTTTCTTTTGTTGTGAAATAAGGCTCTGATGACAATCTTTATAAACAAGAACTTTATTCATATCTGAACTAGTTTATGGGGCTGCTGTAACAAATTACCACCAACTTGGTTTAAAATAACATGAGTTTATCCTCATACAGTTCTAGAGGCCAGAAATCTGTAATGAAACTTCATTTTAGTCCCCAAATGATCAAAATGATTTGGGGACTAAAATCAAGTTGTTAGCAGGGCCAGCTCCTTCTGAGGCTCCAGGGGAGAGTCATTCCTGGCCCGTTCCAGCTCCTGGAAGCTGTCAGCATCCCTTGGTTTGTAGCTTCAACCCTCCAGTCTCTACCTCTGTGGTCACGTCACGCTGTCCTCTCTGTAGCCAAAGCTCCATCTTCTTCCCTCTTACAGGAACACTTGTGATGGCATTTAGGGCCCATTGGATAATCTAGGATAATCTCCCCATTTTAAGATCCTTAATTGAATCCCATTTACCATGTCCCTTTTGCCATATAAGCTAACATTTACACTGTAACTATCTTTTTTTTCTTTTTTGGATGGGGTTGTCATTGTTGAACCTATCACCATATGCATGATAATTTTCTCCTAATAAATTCCTGTAAGTGGAAATAAAGGGTGAAAGAAAGGGCAATACTACTGTTGCATGAGGTGTTTGGAGAAAGTATTCAGTGTTAAGTAGATGGAACTGGCATCTTTTTGCTACTGTTCCTTTAAGAGCCCTTCTTAGCTCTCCTAGGAGTCAGATGGGATGGGGGGCGGTGGGGGGGTGCATTGTGGGTTGAAATCCCCATTACAGGAATCATTTAAAGTCAGCCTCTAGGAAGCTCGGGGCTAATGAGATAATTCCCATTAGGAGAGGAAGGAAGTGAAGGTGGCCTGACATCCTTTCTGTCTTTAATTTATATGATTCACGGAAACCTCCCCCTCTCCTCCCCTGGGGCCCCTCCTTCTGCTGCCCCTTTGAATTCTGGGTCCACTGTCCAGCTTGGTCTGCCAGCCACCAGCCAGGGCTCTGGTTTCCAGCAAGTCCCAGCACGCCAGGGAACCTGGGAAGGTTGCCTTCTGCCCCGACGGGGCATTCAGGCTCTTTGCTCGGCAGCTATGCCAGAGAATCTGGTCTTTGCGTTTTCATTCTCAATTCCCAGAGCTTCACCCAGCACCTCCACCCCTGCCCAGACCGACCAGGATGGGACTGGTGGCCACGGGACCAAAGAAAAGAGAAAAGCTTTCAACAGAACACAGGCAGGCTCCAGGGGACCTAGAGGCAAGGCTGCCAAGATTTTGTTTGCAGCAACCCCCCCCCCCCCGCCTTTTATACTTTTAGAGCGAAGGAGAGAGAGCAAAATGGAGCTGGGGAGAAGGAGACAGAACAACAGAGATCAGTTCTCTTCCTGTTTTGCTGCCTACAGTTGGTCAAAGCTCTCCCTGCAAACATGAAAATCCAGTTTGGGCCTTTAATTTGAAGAGTGTGAAGTAACCCAGGGTTCATGGTTTTGAAGTGCAGATCAAAAACCCTGGAAACATCTGGGGGCTGCAGAGAGGGAGACCTGATCTCAGGGGTATTGTGGCTGTCGGAGTTGGAGTCGCGCACTTCATTTTTGACACCTGCTGGGGACAGTTCTAGCTGCTGCTCCCACAAGCCCAGGAAGGGTCCCTGGCACCAGAGGGAGGTGAGAGGATCTTTCTTGTCCCAGGTTCACTTCTTTTCCTCCTCTCATCCTTCCCAAGGGAGGCCATATGGTGGAGTGTTCTGAGTCAGGGCCAAGGGCCGGAGCCGCACTGGCCCCGGGACAGTCCTGTGGTCCTGCTGGGCCGTGTGGGTGGCCTGTCCTGTGAACTTGCTGCCTGACCTCCCAGAGCCCAGCTGCAGCCTTGAGTAACAGCCTGGCCTCGTCCGGACCAGAGGGTGCTAAGGCCCAGCGTCCCTTGTCACCCGTGCCACATGCTGTCCAGGCTGGGCTGGGGCTGGGGCCAGGCTAGACAGACCAGGCAGAGTGCTTCCTGTATGCACCCCATCCTGTTGGGCTGGCCTAACCTGGCTATTCAGGCTGTAGCATCCCTAACGAGAGTGAGACAGACAGGCGAACCAGGGGGTTGAGGAAGAGAGGACACGGTCAGAAGGATGAGAAGCCAGGGAAAGACATTAGAGTTGAAGGCAGAGATTACCTGTGCATTTCAACATTAAATAGCAAAGCTCGAGTCCAGATTCTCCTCGGCTCAGTTGGAATCTGGCATGCAACCCTGTTCCCTCCGTGGAGGGCTGCCTTGTTCGAGGCAGGGCTCCTTTCAGGCAGGTGGGCATCATCACCTGGTCGGGGCCCCTGGCTCCTTTGCCTCCTACCTGCACATGGGGTTTGCAGACTTTTTAGGGGCAGTTGAGGGAACATGGAAGGAATTGAGGTAGAGTTCATCTAAATGCTAGGAACAACTTATTAAAACAAACAAACAAGAAAAAGGATTAACGAAGATGGGCCTAGAGGGGTTTTTTTATACCTCTTAAGTATGGTCTGTGTCAGGAAAATAACCAAGGCAGTGACTTATTGTTCTTCCTTCCTTGGAAATGTGCTTCCTATATTTTTTAACAGAGTGAGTGCTTTAGAGAAATACCCGATAATCACAAATACCGCTCTTTAACTCAGTCCTCATGACCACCCTACAGTGGAGTAGGTCCTACTATTACTCCTGTTTGACAGAGGGATTAAAGAGGGAGCTTGTCCAGGATCAGGGATTTCAGCCTGGTCTGAAGCTAAGGTGTCTCCAGTGACATGTGTTTTCTCATCGGTAGGAAAGAGTCTCCACGCCCCACGGCCCTCCCACACGTGTCAGATAGCTAACCTTGGTTGCTGGTGACTCACTTGCTCATTTGTTTGTCTGTCCGTCCATCCAGCCATCCAGCCATCCAGCCATCCACCCATCCATGTGCCTCTTCAGTGCCAGACACTAAGCTAGGTGCTCCAGATGCAAAGAAAAAACACACAGCAGCTGCAGCATGCCTCCAGCTGGCCACGGACAGACCTGCATGGGGTGGAGGAAACTTCTGGGGGCCTCGAAGCTGCCAGCACCCACAATCTTTGAGTGCACGAGCCCTTTCTCCCAGTGTGGGTGCCCCAGATCCAGGCAACTCAGGGGTCCCGCTGTGTCCCACTGCAGGCTGCCAGCTGGCCCTCAAACATCTGGGAGACAGTAGACAAGGCACTTCAGGGAGCAGGGGCCTGTCAGTTCATCCTCCAGAGCAAAAAATGTGGTGAATGCCTTCCTCTCTGGAACCCCCTCCCCGGCATGATTCACAAACGGGAGAGGGGCACCTGTCTGGTCTCCAAGGAGGTGTCTCTCTGTCCCCTTGATTGGTAGCAGGGCTGGCACACACTCTGGCCAGTCCCCCTTTTCCAGCGTTAAATGGGCCATTTGAAGAAAGAGAAGAGAAGGGCCTTGTGATTGGCCGGTAGGTGGCCCCTGAGGGATGAGTTGCGTGATAAGGAGAGGACAGAGGGAGTCTGGGACTAGGGTCCCCATTACCTTGAAAGTCCATCTTTAGGAACAGTCTCTTGCAGAATAAACAAGGGATCGAGGCCGGCTGATTCGGAAGGGTCTTTGATCCACCTAGAAGTTAATGCTTTTTAATGGAGAACCACAAAGCAGCCCCACCCAGGACAGCAGAGATAACAGGCCGGGTGCAATCGCAAACCACCGGCCTCTTGATAATGCCGGGATTTATTGAGGTCTGGTTTTCACCCAATGGGAACACATCCGGCGAGCATCAAAGAGGGCAGGCGTCACCTTGTGCAAAGAATCCTGGACCCTCAGGTGTGTAGGTGTTGGGCAGGGTGCGTGTGTGGCTGTGTGTGCACAAGGCTGCCCGTTGGCAATTACCTTTCTATGGATCAGAGGCCACCAGCCCTGGGGGCCCTTGACAAAGTCGTGAACTCAATTCCCTTGGTCTGGCTGGTCCGGCTCCTAATATGGTGATTTAACATCGCATGTATAAGGGGTGCTCTGTGTCATTTTGTCTTTGATTCTGTGTCACCAAGGCAATTCGTATAAGAAGTTTAAGGGAGACATGAGGTGGGTGCTCAGAGAAGACAAAGCCTGAACACTGATCATCTGGGAATCGAGGCTTGCTCCTTTGCCGTCTTTAGGAGGTCTTTGCTTCACCTGGTACAAATTCCATGGGTGTATGTCTGACTCATAGGAGTGGAAGGAACAGGGTGTGGGGGATGGTGGAAGAATAAAGGGGAAGTATAAGGTCACATCTCTGCAGGGGGAGAGCCGATGGACGCATGGGGGGGTGCGGTCCTGGGGGAAGGGCCCCTTCCCCGCCCACCCCGGGCAGCGCCTCTTGGCCGCCTCCTGTTCCATCTGGGCCGTCAGGATGCTGGACATCATGCATTGGCCTCTGGAGACAGCAGCAGGGAAACAACACCATGCAAACAGAACATCTGGAAGCTTTTTAAGGTTTATTTTTTAACACATTTGCAAGAGTCAGGACATTTGCGCAGGAGGTTTACAGGCTGGAGGGAACCCAGGGGTTTCAGTCAAGTGGGAGCTGTGTTTGGACTCTGTGGGGAAGGGAAGGTGGGAGCGTTGGAACTGGCCCACGCCAGAAGCAAAGTCCTCCATTCTTTGGACTAGCTGGTTGCACAGGAACAGAGAAGGGACCTGGGTTCCTTGCCTCCTGGGTACCACTGGTACAGGGCATAGGACTTCTCCTGCCTTGTTCCAATCAGCTGCCTTGCACGGAATGGAAGGACAGGAGGCAGAACCTCTGGGAAAGGCTGGGAAGATGCTGGTAGTTTCCATCCCACTGAGCCTCAATCTCCTAGAGACCCCCTGGGCCCTGGCTTTTTCCATGTGGGTTACAGTCACATACCTGTTCTGCATCTTCCCGTCCGGGCTTTTCAGCCAGGTGGGGCTGAAAGAGGCGGGGACAGAGAGACCAGGTCATCCCGGTGCTGCAAAGACTTGGTTCACTCTGCAAGCTTGTCTGTCGTCCGTCCTCCAGCCTCTCTGTCTTCCTCTCCTCTACCTCCTCCTTCACTCTCCCCTCATCCTCAACTCCCTCCATTCTCCTCTTTTTCTTTCTCTTTCTCCTCCTCTCCTCCTTTTCTTCACCTTCTCCCTGCCTCCCCCAGTGACATCCTTGATGTAATGATTTAGGCAAAAGGAAGCAAGGAAAGGCTTGGCTCAGCATTTCAGCAGGTCAGGCTGGGAATGAAATAATGAAGGCAAGAGACAGTCCCAGCAGGAGAGAGAATTTACACGTGACTGCATCTTTCTTTTCCAGGAGCCTGAACATCATCAACTTGTTGAGCCCTCCTGCTTTCTTTGTTGCTGGGTTCTTATTTAATTCTTTCCTTCTTCTCTGCTCTGGCCCAGTGATGGACCCCTAGCCAAGCTTATTAAATATATGGGAAGTCTCTCTTTGCTTCGAGTGCGTCCTTGTGGGAGGATTCTGGTTTCAGTGCCTGGGGAGTTTACCAATTGGAAGGAGAATTTACGCTCCCATTTCTAAACAGGCCCGCTGCCGGATCACAGTCTTTATTAAGACAGTTCTTATGGGTGAATGAGCTAATGTTTACAGCGTCTCGTGGGAGCTGGCTCCTGGTGTGCTCTGCTTATCAGGGGAGGAAACTGAGGCTTTGTGTGGTGTTTCACGGGAGACACTGGAAGGTGTCCACCCTGTTCTGATGGGAAGCGGGGTGACACAGCCACCAGGAATTCCACCCCGTCTAGTCACCCCTTCTGGCAGCTAGATGTTCCTTCCCAAACCTGCCCCCGCCATGCTCGTTACAGTTTCTGTTTGGGAGCATCTTGTGTCCACCCGGAGTTAGCGTTCAGGTGAGTTACCACCTTCCCCAGCTCGCGGCAGGCTCTCCGCTGGGGAGCAACGTGCGATGGTTCTCAGCATTGGCTGCACATGGAATCGCCTGGAAGCTTTAACTGCTGCCTCATCCCACCCTAGTAGATTCTGATTCAACCAGGTTGGGGCAAGGCCTAAGCTTTCGAATTCTGAAAAACTCAAATGATCCTGATGTGCAGTCAAGGTCCAGAATGAACCACTACTCAGAGACAACATTTCTTAACTGGGAACAATTTTGCTGCCTCGCTTCCCCCCTCAGACATATACCAATGTCTGAGACATTTCTGATGGCCACACTGAGAGGGGGTGCTACTGGCATCTAGTGGATACAGGCCAGCGATGCTGCTAAACATCTTACAATTCACAGGACAGCCTCCCCCCCCACCCTCCGCCAAGAGTGATCTAGCCCCAAGTGTCACTAGTGCCAGAGGTGAGAAACTTTGCTCTAGAATGGTGGTTCTCGGACGTGCACGTGCACAAGATCACCTGGAGGGCTTGTCAGAGCACTGCTGGACTCCACTCCCAGAGCTTTTGATTCGGTAAGCCTGGGGTGGGGCCTGAGAATTTGCACTTCTTTCTAACAAGTGCCCAGGTGCTGCTGAGGCTGGGCTGCACGTTGAGGACCATTACTCTAGATTGATTCAGGATCCTATTTTGCTAGATCTGTGATATATTATTATCTATTATGGTTATTATCAGACTCTAAAATAACAGTGCCATATTAACTAAAACACAAGAATATTCTTACAGACCAAAAATCCAGAGAAAGCCTGACCGAGGCTAGTGTGGCAGTTCTGGAGTTATTAGAGACCCAGGCTTCCATCTTCCTATTAAATCATCTCAGTGCAACACTCCCATTTTCGGTGTCCCTCATAGTCCAACATGGCTGTTGGAGCACCAGCCATCATGTCCTCACTGAAGGCAGAAGGCGGTAAAGGCAGATAGGTAACAATCAGACTCTTTCCAACAGGTTTTGGAGAGCTTCCTCAGAAGTCCCACAACCCTTGCTTACATCTTTTTGGCCAGATCTTAGTCACAGGGCCATAGCTAGATGCCAGGGAGACGGAGAAACATAGTCTTTCTTACTCTGGGCTACAGTGTGCCGACCAAAATTCAGAGTTATGTTTCTAAGTAGAAAGAAGAGAACCAATATTGGAGTAAGTAGCTAAGAGAATCCTCCTAAGAGTTACCATTTATTTGACCTCTGCCATGGGGCATGTGCTTTCCTTGTGGTATCTCATTTAATCCTAAAAGCTTTGCAGGGCAGATGATATTATCTTTATTTTGCAGATGATGAAACAGGAGCTTTCAGAGATTAAGCCACTGGCCTAAGTTAGAGTCACAAATGATGCGATATAAAAGCTACTTCAAAGCCTGGGCTGCTTCTTGCCTCAGTTGCTCTCAGAGACCTGACCTTTTCCTTCTGAGGCTATAAGGTGTCTGTTAGACCATTTAAGCCTAATTCTGGACCCTGCCCCTTCCAACCAGCTTCGTCCCATTGCTCCCTGTATCCCTGCTGTGAGACCCTCGTCTGCAGATCTATGGGGAGACAGACCTGGTGTGCCATGAACAAGATTAGTTTCCTGAGGCTGCTGTAAAAGTACTACAAATTTAGTGGCTTAAAGCAACACAAATTTATTCTTTTATAGCTCTGGGGCCAGTTGCACTGGGCTAACAGCAAGGTATCCACACGCTGGTTGCTTCTGGGCTCTCCAGGGAAGAATCCATTTCCTTGCCTTTTCCAGTTTCTGGAGTCTGCCTGCTCGCTTGGCCTCATGATTCCTGTCCTGCGTCACTCTGGTCCCTCCTGGGTCAGATCTCCCTCTGCCTCCCTCTTATAAAAGACTCTTGTGATCACAACTGGGGCCCACCCAGGCAACCCAGGATAACCTCTGGAACTCCAGAGCCTTAGACCTGCTCAGCCCTTTTTGCTATAGAAGGTATCATTCAAGGTCACAGGGATTAGAGCATGGTTATCTTTGGGGGCTAATCCTCAACCGACCACAACAGCCCCCTTGCCACTGTTCTGCCTTCCCTGGTCCCAGCTCTTCTTCCCCGGCTCTTCCAAACATGGAATGCACATGCATTTCACTTCTGTCCCCGGAGTTTTCAGAGGCCAGAGACAGGGTCTGAAGGGCAGAGCAGTGAGTTGGGAGACTTGTCTAATCAGCTCCCAGTGGCCATAGCAACCAGCACAAAAACATTCAAGGAGTGGAAAGGGATTGGGGGAAGGGGATCCTGCCCTCGAGGTGGCAGAGCGGCTTACCCTGGGCAATGGTGTCCAATGGGGACACATAAACTGCAGCTGTGTCCCCTCAGCAAGCTTCATAAACTCTCTGGGCTGTATGTGTCCAGGAGATCTTTCAAACCTCGAGGTGCCTGTTAATCCATGTGCCCCCATTGCCTTTCTCTAGGCTAATAGAGGCATGTCTTTGGCCAAATATAAATGCTATACCTAGAGGAATTTGGGTGGCGGGGGTGGGGAGTGTTAGGCTCTGCTTAGGTTGGTAATGTTTTAACCTCATTTTCTCTGCTCCTCGTCTCCACCCCGTCCCAGCCCCCCTTGGCTGGATTGGCCATGCTGGGATGAGTCTGGGGTGTTGTATGTTTTGCTTTTTATTTTATTTTTCAAGTACCTCCCAACACTCCCCTCTTGTTTAATGTCCTACTGCCAAGTGCATGTGGTTGCTGGGCAACAAGAAGGAAGTCCCTGTGTGATTCACCTGGCTACTGCCAATTAATTTGCTAGCTGCATGCGTCTCCCAGGGAAAGAAAGGCTTCTCCTGGCTGCCTGAGCCAGCAGAGAGGGCTGCTGCCTAGGAGGGGAAAGGAAACCAGAGGAAAGTTAGCGGAACTTAGAGGGTGTTTGCGGTGGTTTTGGGTCCAAATGAAAGAGAGTATCTGGAAGTCCCGGGCAACACCTGGGCGAAGACTTATGATGTCCCTCTGGGCCACCAATCAGAGAGCTGCCTGGATCACCAGAGCATCTCTACGTGGGCAATTTGGCGGGCTTTTTTTGGGTAGGTGACTCTAATATGCAAATTGTCTGTCCTTTTGAAGTTCTGCACAGAAATGTCTTTAACCATCATCTTCCTGTTCAGTCCTCCCAGGCCCTCCTTGTGGCATTTGCTCATCTCTGACAGCACCCTTCTTGCTGGATTTCACAGCAGCTGCACACTTCCCTGCCAGGGATTAGCCAAAGCCCACGGGAAGGGGATCAACCTGGCACCAGGCTGAGCTGTGACCTCCACAGAGCTAGAGGGACAGAACAGGGCCGGCTGGCCCAGACCGCCTCCCGAATCCTTAGTGTACCTCCCTGAGATACTGCTGTCCTTCTGGCCTCCTGCCTGATCAGCATTACCTCTCGCTAGGGCCCAGGAGGTGGGGTTTTCCTGTCTGGTTTGTGTCTGTATCCACGGCATCTAATCCACTGGGGTCCTGGGGAATGCAGGCAGGCGTTTGCATCCCTGGTAGATTGATGGTCATTGCTGGAGCCAGAGACCCAGTGAGCCATCTCTGTCTGTGAATACACCTCTTGCCTACATTGCTGGGCCTCATCGGCTTTAAAATGAGGAAGTCCCCTGAGGGCATTTTGTGGTGCTAAACATATTCATCACTAGAGATTTAGAGGTGGTGGGAAGCTAGGAAACTGGGATGACTCCAAGTCCATCTCCACTTATTTGCCATCAGCATTAGGGATGCAGAAATGTGTTAAACCATGTCTTCTCATTCCCTCTGAGGGACCCCTACCCTCTCTGGATAATTTCCTAATTAATTATTAAGGGACCTGTGAAAGCAGAGAGAAGTGGCAGCTGAAACGAACATTAGGATTGGGGAGCTGACCCTTGTCCTCCTATTTGGAGAACATTGGCATCCTCTGTGTCTCAGTTTTCCCATCAGTAAAGTGGGTGTTCTAATACCTCTGCACTCCCTGCCCCCCCATCTCATGGAAATAGAATGGCGACATGCTGAAAAACAGAATTTCCTACTTCCTCGGGGCTGGCTGCATTAGTGGGTTGTTTGTTTGTTTTTTTTAATCAGCTATGGGTGTAGTGTGTGAAGGTGAGATTTGTGTGAAGACTCAGCGTGCATGGTGATGACTCAGCGTGCAGGGAGCTGCTTGTGATGTATAAACAGTTCCCCCTTTTTTTTCTTAACAAAAATCCTGCTTTGAGCAGTGGTGTCTACCCTTTTCAGTGGCTAGAATATTGTGGACTAAAGTCAGGAAAGCTATGCCCGCTGTTGAAAGACAGCGGTTGGGAGAGCAGACACCAGAATCTCACTCCTGTGCTGTGTTTTGGTCTACAGGCCTAGAAAGGAGGATTGGCAAGGGGCTGCCCTTCCTCCCCACACCTCCCGCCAGGAAGCTTCATGGAGCCACGGTGTGCTACCAGGTCCCCCGTGAATGACGTGACTCAGGTGTGACCATCTCTTAAGAGGCAAGAGCTCTGGATTGGGTGGAGAATTCTTAATTTGGAGGACAAAGAAGGTTCTGGATTTGAGAAGACATTTGAGGAGGAAGCCAAAACCCTCGCATTGAGGAATAGTTTACGTGATGACCTGCTTGAGCTGGGAGATGCATCGCTGGAGTGACGTGTGGGTGAAGAAGACACCGGTATCCCAGACCTTGTTTTCCCTTCCTACGGAAACGTTACCACTGCTGCCAGCTCCTGTGACTGCCCGCCCCTACCCTCAGGACCCCCCCGGGTGTTCGCCACACCCTTTTCTGCCCCCCACCTGCACGTCAGCTGTGCAGCAATTCTTGTTTGCTCCATTATCTTCTAGCGGATGCAGAGTGAATAGTTAACTCCACTGCAGTCAAACAGGATCTTAATTTTTGTTCCTGCTCCTTCTAAAGTGCCAGTGTTGCTCTGCGCCCAGGCTGGAAACAGTATCCCTCCTCATCTGTTTGGGATCTGGCTGCACAGTTTCTGGAGGGACAGTGGTCAGTGCAGAGACGTTCTTCAGGCTCTTGGGGATGTTGGCGGGGACTTCGGCATTGGAGAAGGCTGGCTCCATGTTCAGCCGCCTTGGTGGGGATCCCACGTGGGCATACACCTGGGGGAGCAGCAAACGACCCCTGTTGCTGACTCCAGCTGTGTTCACATGGAGGCAGAGTCTGCTGTGAAGACCCTCTTCTCTCAGGAGGCAGCTGGGGCCCACGCCAGAACTTGGGGCGTCTCTCCAGACCGTCCAGCTACCAGGCCGGTGGAGTTTATTGCGGAAACTCTTCCTCCAGCGTGTGCTGATGACTCACACACCTGACAATGGATTGGGCCCCACGAAACCCGAGTCCTGTTTGTGTCCTTCATTCACTCTGTCGCCGCCACATGTGTGGATGAAAATACTTCCTAGGTATCCATCACACTTCAGCCTTGTCCAAAATGTAGAGCCAAACACGCTTGTTCTTCCGCTTTCCCAAGTGAATGGATGGCTTGCTTTTGTAAAAAAGAATTAAAGCTAAACATATATATTTTCTGTGTTGTAGGTGACGTGTTTGTGTGACCATTTAGAGACTCCAATGTCTTCTCAGTAGAGCAGTGGGGTCTTCCTTGGCATCTCAGGCTTACCACAAAGCGGGTGAGGGGGGCCTCTGGAGAAGGTCTGTGAAATGTGAGGCTTCTTTGTGTGTGGGATTTTACTTTCCCTCCTTGACTGGCAGACAGGCTTGTTGTATCAGATTCCTTTGGTTTTCAAGGAATAGAGACCCACCTTGTCGTACCTCCCCAAATGCTGTTTCATGCAAGTTTCCATGGAAGTAGGACACAGTCCACTCAGCAACTGCCCACCTAGACCTTTCTAAGAAGCCCAAGTCCTTCAAGAGTTCCCGTTGCCATCGAGGGTGTTCGGGGAGAGCAGAACTGTCCCACCGTGGCCATCTTAATCTTCTGCTCAGCAGCAGGATCCCCTGCTCCTGGTTCTAGACTTCTTCTGTGGCGATGAGCGGAGGGTCCCCAGGACTGCAGGAGGCTTTCCTGGGGTGCGGGACTTCCAGTGCTAAACCAGAACAGCTGGTCACCCTGCTGGGGAAATCGATGATCCCACCTCTGCTGCTAATGTGCCTTCTGTAACCGGCTGGTACTTGTGATTGGTTTGGCCAATCGCCATTTAGGACCCTCGTGTCTGGTCACATCATTGACCACTGGGCAGCCTATAGATGGATGCCATTGGGTCAGCCACCAGTCTTCACCGAATCAGTTGTTTCCAGAACAGTAGGGGTGGCATGATATCGAAGACGACCTGGGTATAAGGAACCAGCTGAGACTATTTCCTTCAGAAGAGCACTATGGACGGGGGTGTGTATGTGTGGTACATGCACGTACTATGTAGAATAATGAGCCAAGAAGAAAATTCTGCCTCTTAACTAGACAGAGACTAAGAGCTAAAACCTTTGGGATGGTGTCTGGAGAGCAAAGGAATTGTCTAGAGGACTTCCTGAAATTCCTTTGAACTTGAGGATTCTTTAAAATATCAAGGGCATGTAAATTGGGCCTAAGAGTGTACTTTCTTTCTAAAGTCTCCCAGATAACCTTTGAGTTCCACTCAGAGAGTGTGGAATGGGACCTCCCAGCTCATTCTTGCCTCTGCAGACACTGCCGTGGTAGGGCAGAAAGGAGCAGACGTGGTGCTGGCATGGGGATGGAGGAGAGGAAGGTTGAGCCAGCCCAGTTTTGGGTGTTCATGACAAGTAAGAACAACCTGAAGGCAAATTACAGGTTCTTTTCAGGTTCGTCAAAGCCAGGCTTTCGGGATTCATGCCATCCCGAAGTTGTTGCTGCTTGCCAGGGGATCGGGCCTTCCTCCTTTGTGCTGAAAGACAGCTGTGCGTGTCTGCAGTGCTGGGACATGGGCCTTCAGCTCATCTGGCTCGTCCTGTGTGGTTCGGCCACTAGGATACGGATGAGCATGCAAACATCGAGAAACTATTCGCTCATATCACTCATGGGTGAAGCGTGAGACCTCCCCACCCCCCGCCGGTGCACCCTTGGCCCTGCCTCTGGTCTGACTCTCACTGCCATTGGAGAGATGCTAGCCCGGCTCCCGAGGTGCCGTTTTACCTTTTAAAAAGATGACCTCATTTTAGATGTTTCCTTCATTTGTGTCCCACGGATAGTCGGTTCCAGAAGTCCCACTGTTGTTCCGACAACAATCTTCTCTTTGTCTCTTTTTTCTGAACTTCTCATCTGCAAAGAACCCCAAATCTCAGAGGTGGAAGTGGTCTAAAGCATCACCCTTATCTAGATCTACCTCCGATAACGCAGCATCCCTTCTCCAATGCTGGGCAAGGGGCTGTCCCGCCTGGAGAAGGCAGCCTTTTAGGCATGATCAGAGAAGACCGTGAGAGGTTGCTGATCTTCAACCTGGTAGGGAAGCTGTAGAATTTTAAAGAGCAATTCACATGCTTCCAAGTAGCTACTCGTGTCAGGTAATGAATGAGATGTCGAGCCAAATGCATTTTGCCTTCTCTCCCGTGTGTACCAGTCTCTCACTTCCGGACCCAGGTAGTGTGTCTTACGCTGATAAAAAAGCAGAGTGAGCAGACGAGTGAGCAAGACCTGAGTTTTCGTCTGCAAGTCCCTCCTCTTGGTTCCTTCCATGTAAGAGGAAGGAGTCAGGTTACATGACATCCACAAAGCGGTCGTATTTGATAGAGTTCATGGCTTAAAGCAGGGGTGTCCAACTCGTTTTCACCGGGGGCCACATCAGCCTTGCAGTTGCCTTCAAAGGGCTGAATGTAACTTTAGGACTGTATAAATGTAACTACTCCTTAACAGTTCAGCGAGAGCTTGGCGCTGCCGCTGGGTAGAAACAAGGTGGTGGGTCAAATTCGGCCTGTGGGCCTTGTGTTTGCCACCTGTGACTTAAAGGTTTGTTATTTTTTTGTTCCCTATGAGAACAGTGTATTAGATGTTGCCCATGACACAGAGAAACTATTTCATTCACATGCTGGACATACTGATCTTGCTTCAATTCTTTCTGAGCATGACTTAGCCTCAAAGTAGTGCTTGTCCCCTTTTCCCAGGGTGGTGTTCAAGCTTCCCTCTGAGATTTTTCCATGGTGTTGAAACCTGACCCTCAGAAGACTTTTATCCTCTTCCAATGGCCCTGGAAACCTGTGTATTGACGGAAAGATAGAAGGTTCTAATGGTGAAGTTAAGTGCCTCTGCTCAGGAGGATATGGTTTAAAGGGCATAAAGGTGACCTGGGAATGGCCACTGAGCTTGGACAAGACTTTCATGCCAGGCTGTTGTTGGAGAGAAATCAGACAAAGGGAGCCCGTCTCTGTCTAGGTCTGAAAGATCCTTGAACTGGGCAGGAGGTGGCGGGGAGGAGAAAGGGGGAGCCTGGAAACCTGACTCTTGTCCTGCCTTAGCTTCAGCTTGCTCTAAGGTCATGTGTAAGTCACTCAAGCCTTTTCTCTGGGTCTCAGTTTTCTCATCTATAAAATGGGAGGGGAAGGGGAGGTGGTTGAGGCAGGCGCCCTAAGGCCCCTCCCATGGATCAAGTTCTGAGCCTTGCCTGACCCAGGTGACGTCCGCCTGTTCTGTTACAAGGAGTTCTTTCTCCCTTTGCCTTCGGCTGCACAAGCCAAAAACAGGGCTGTCCCGGGAAGTCCATTACCAAAGAATACTTCAAAGCTGTTTGCACTCCTTGTCAGTTGCACTGAACATGAGTTTGTTGAAGGAGAACGCAAATAGACAGACAGACTGATGACAGGAGGGGGCGGGGCCTCCTATCTGCCTGGGCCGACTGGGAGGCGAAGAAACAAACCTGCCTGCAATTTTGACCAGTAAATAAAAACTGGGAGCTCTGTGTGGCTAAAACTGTAGGGGATTTATTAGTTTGCTTAGCGAAAGGCAAATATTAAGTCTTAAGTTGACCTGTCCCGTGGCCTGCCTTCGGCTTTTGTACACCGTCAGGCGCCAGTCCCCACATACTCTGGGTTATCGGGTTCTGTCGAAGGTTTTTTGTTTTTTTTTTAACTGCTTTCCATATCCTTCTCTTTCTCTTCCTCCTTTGCTTACCCCTCCCCCCACCCCCCATCTCTTACGGTAATTCAGATCTGGGTTTTGGAGAGGAGAGCAGGATGTGAAAGACACCTCGTTCTATTCCAAAAACTACCTATATTCAGGGCTCTGGCTGGCCTGGGGACTGGCCGTGTCCTCGGTTTTGTGGTCCTGGTGGGTCCCCTCCATCCTCTGCCCTGAACTTTTTCTAAAAAATTAATTTATTTTCCAGTTACAGTTGACATACAATGTTATATTAGTCTCAGGCATACAACATAGTGATTAGACATTTATATACCTTCTGCAGTGATCACCCCAAGAAGTGCAGTACCCATCCGACACCACACACAGTTATTGCAATGCTATTGACTGCATTCCCTGTGCTGTAGTTTACGCCCCTGGCAGTTTGTACTTCTTAACCCCCTCACCTCATACACCTGTTCTCCCAACACCCCTCCCATCTGGAGACCGTCAAAGTGTTCTCTGTATCTATGAGTCTGTTTCTGCTTTGCTCAGACATCCTAGGTGCGAGGCAGTCTGTTCCAAAGCACCGTAGTCTGAGTCCTCAGACCTCGTGGGTGGCGCTTCCCCGTATCCACCCCCCGAGGGGGACATCCACTTGGCACATCGCTCCGCGTCAGTCCCCAAATCCTTTTTCCAGGCTGCCCTTCTGACTGTCCGTGGAGGGGCCTCGCACTAGCCTGTCCCGGATGCAGTGGTTCCTGGCCCTGCTCACGTAACCAAGAGTTGGGAATGTTCTGAAACTGCTAACTTAAGGAAGTCCCTTTCACACTCCAGTGCTGATTTTTAATTGAACTCAGCATGATGTTTAATCCTCTGGCAATTCTTCCAGGATGAGTCTATGTTTTTAAAGATAATTTTTGGGCACCCAGGCTACTGAAATCCTACTAATCCTTCCAGGCTCATCTCCAGTGGTTCCTTCTCTAGGAAGTCTTCCTGGATTTGTCCTTCCCTCTCATCCAGTTGTGACCTGTCCCTCACATATCCTTTTAGAGCATCCACTTATACTGCATTCCTTTTAACTATTCCGTTCTCCCCAGTTCTCTCCCAAGAACAGAAACCGGCTCACTCCTTCTGCGCTGAAAGTTATCCCTGAAATTCCCAATAATATTCAGAATCACACAGCAGTCCCTGTGAGTGGTATTTAATTTTCAGAAAATGGAGATTTATAGGATTCAATCACTCTGACCAAGTCTTACATGTGCGACTTGCGATTTAAAACCAAGGTCAACCTGAAGTTCAGAGCTCTTACATTGTGGCATGGTGGCTTTTACGTGGTACATGTAGGAGAAAGATGTTGAGTTGACTTTTCCTCTTAATGATCTGATACGGCGTGTAGCACCAAATTTGCCTGCTTTTCCTCCCCGCTGTTAATCACGTGTTTTCTGAACAGTGGAGAAAAATTGCGTGTGGCTTGATTGGTTGCTTTCCCAGCAGAAACTTCTTGAAAGAAAATGTGCCTGCTTTTTGCTAGTCGTTGGAGAGCTAGGTTCATTTTTAAGATGGGCAAGACAAACTGCAACTCAAACATTTAGGTCAAAATTTCTAAAGAATTTCACAGTGTCTAGGAGGGAAAAACACAGCAGAAAAACACACAACATGTGAGATGTTGCCTGCCATCAGGATCTTACTTAAGTCTGGTTAGACAAGGCCGGCACGCATAAAACCAATCACATTTGCCAAAGGGACTCACCGTTAGCAGCACTAGAAAGTTTCAGTAGATAATGCTGCCTGCTCTTTGTCCTAATGTGAACGTTTCCAGCAAGTCACAGGTAGAGAAGTTGAATGATGCTGGGCAGGTCCCCTGCTACCTGGGATGGGCCTGGGCTCAAGGGCTTGTCTCCTGGGGACGGAGGCAAAGATGGGAAGAAGCGCTATTCTAGAGCAAGCCGGTCCAGGGAGAGAGGAGGGTTGCCATTTGCTATCTGATTACTACCCCTACCATGAGGAGGAGCACCCCTCTCCTCACCTCATACAAAAAAGTAAGATTTGAGATTGGAAAAGTGGACGTCACCTGTGGGCTATGGCCACCAGGCCCAGTTTCATGAGATGATATAACATTCAGGTAAGAAAAGTCGGGCAGTCGGGGAACTTTGAAGGTCTTTGCAAAGCTTCTCACTTGAATCTCACACAACTTAATGAGAGATCCGTTTTCACAGATGAAGAAACTAAGGAGAGCCAGGTTCAGCGACTTGCCACACAGCCCCCCCGTAAGGCAGTGTCATGGTTTCTCTATGACCAGTTCAGGAGAAACCGAAAATGAAAGCTGTGTTAGCCACAGGTCGCTGGTGTAACAAAACCCACCCAGATCTCTCTGTTTTACCTAATAACTTCCTCATCGACATCTCAGTGGAAGGACTCTGGCTCCTATCGTAGGTCACCACCACCTTCGGAGAGGCAGGTCGGAGCAACAGTGAGGAATGAAGGCTTTGGCACCAGCCTGCCTGGGCCTGAACCACTTCCCTGGCCCGTAACAGTGGGACTGCCAGGGAGTAGCTTAGCCTCTGTGCCTCATTTTCCTTATCTTTAAACTGCTTCATAGGGTCGATGCAAGGTTTACTGGGTCATTTCAGGTACCGTGCTTATGGCAGAACCAGGAACACAACACTCAGTAAATGTGAGATCTTTTTCCTTTTGGTTGTCCAATGATCTGTAATTGACATTGTTTTCCTTTGTAGTTTTTAACTCGCTGGGCATTCCACTGCACCACTGCTGATGTCATCTGTGATGGCATGAAGGTGGCGGCTATCAACATTGCTGCCCGCAGCCTGGGCCATCCCTAGGATCTCTTTAATGGTTCCAGAGAGTTCTCTAACTGAAGATCGGTGCTGCATCTACCAGGCAATGTTGACAATCTCATCAGAAGTGATAGTTCCACTGTGATGATGATGGTGGTAGTGGTGGTGGTGATGATGATGATGATTTACTTCTCTCGGCTTCTTGGTGGTTCTCTGAGGGCTTCAATGATCAGGGCAGAGGCAGGAAGCACTGACTCAGTCTGGGCCTGTCTGTCCTAAGTAGTCAGTTTCACCATAATCTTCAGGCCCTTCTAATCACTGATTGCTTTGGGGGTGTCATCACCAAACATTTTCGGAGACAGGCCCAGGGGGCTGATCTTGGGGGCCAGGGCAGACATGGCACAGACTTCCCCTCTGGTGCACCTCAGGTGTATGGCTTTGATCTCACTGGGGTTGAACTTCAGTGGCATGGTGGGGCAGCTGGTGTTGGATGAAACTGGATTTAGGATGATTGTAGAAAGCTGTACCTGAGCCTCCTCCAAGCTGAAAGCAGTAAACGTGAGATCTGAGCTCTCCACTCTGAACCATGGAGCCGGATGCACCTGTCTGGCTCCATGACTCTTGGCTCAGAGGGTCCCGTGCTTGGGTGGGAGGAGGAGACTTCACATGTGGACTTCCCCATCCTGTCTGTATTTCCCTGATGTGCCATGGTGCTCCTGACTCTCTCCAGCTGTGGGCGAGCTCTTTGGATTGTGTGGTTTGGTTTTGCAGTTGGAGCTGAGCGGAGAGGTTGGTGGTGTCTGGACACTCACTGCATAGGAGTGTTCTTCTTTCTCGACATTCTCGGCACCACAATTGCCTCATCTGACTGTAGCACCAGCCGAGCTTTTTCTCCCAAAGGCCAAGTTCTCTCCAGAGTCTGTCAGTTGCCTCTACCTACTAAGGAGGGTCAATTAGACACGGACTTAGGGTTCCTGAGGCCCCATCTGTGGCCTCCTCTGCTGGGGCAGGGAGAAACGTTGATTTCCAAGCCCGTGGGGGGCTCCACAAACCAGATGGCTCCCCTTTTCCACACCTAGATTTCCAATCAGGGCCCTCCTTCCCGTGGACCAACAAGCCCCCTTCTCAGAGCCCCAGCTGGGCGTGGGCTCTTGTAACTGCGAGACCTTAGTCGCCCAGGATTCTGGCACCCGAGCGGTCTGTTCTGTCTTCGGCTCTCCTGGCACCACTAGAGAATGGAAAAGCTGGTCTGTTTACAGGACACGGGGCCAGAATAACATTAAAAACTAAGGAGCAAATAAAATGTTGTAAACAAATCTCCTTTCCAGTAAGGAATACTTCTTTCCCCACCCCCACCCCCGCCCCCGGTTCCTCCAACATGAGCCATTTTTCTCATGTGTTTGGATAAACTTTCATCCTGTGCAATTACCCTTCCCAGGGAGCGGCTGCCTATTTCCGTTGGCTATTTATTTTGATTTTGACCATTCCCCTTGCCCTTGAGCATCACACACACCTAATAGTCAAGAAAATGTGCTCCCTATTGGGGCATTGGGAGCAGCTGGCTCTTGCCCTCCCCTTCCCGTCCCATTCTCCTTTCTTCCTGCCACCCTGTCACTCTCCAACCTCCCTTTAGGGCGGAGACATGGCGGTGCTGGTGGCATTGCTTCAGGGGAAAGGAAGAGAAGGAGAGAGATGGTTTCAAGTCAAAGCTGGCCCAGCGCAAAGGGGCCATGTGTGGGTGACCATCTCCCTGCGAAAGCTCCTAAGTGAATCCTCGTGATTTTCTGTGTGAGCAGAAAGCCAGGGAGCTCAGTTTCCTGACCCCAGCAGGTAGCTTATTGTAAAACAGTTCATCCAGAGGAGGAAAAAATACCTCGTTTCAGCATTTTAACTTCTTTTTCCTCTCTCTCTCATCCAGACTTGTGAGAAAGAGGATGGAGAATGGCCTTTTCTCCTAGCTCTGAAATACATGTGACTGGAAGGGAAAAAACGAACAACAATTACTGTTATTTATAAATGCATGATGTTGTGAAGGACCCCTCATGGCATATTCTAAGTTGTCCCTCTGTCCTCACAGCCCTCTGCCCTCTTTTCTCCTTCTGTATGGGAGCAGAGGAGTGGGGAGGTCCACCCCACGCTGATAGCCCTAAGTGTTGATAATCCTCACTTTCCATTTAAGTTGGTTTCGCTTTCTAAATTTCTTGCCTTTGTCCTGTTGGAGGAGCTGATATTCTTAAGGTGCGGAATTCAGACAGGCCATGGAGAGCAGAGGCACTGAGTCATGGACCAGTCATGGAATCCGCTTGGCTTCAGATTCCTTAAGACTGAGCTCAGTAGAGGCACCGGAAGTGGCTTGGGGGGAAGGGCAGGGTCTGCTACACCATGGCAACTTCCCCATGAACACCCCCTACCCCAAGCCTGCAAACTAGGGCTGTCGCAGACCACCTGTGGTAGGTTTGATACCTGGGTCATAAATTGGTAACATGGTGAAGAGGAAAGCTAGATGTTCTCCCTTTGAAGGATGGGGGTCTTCTCAGGGCCCTGGCTTCCGAGGGCTGGAGGGGATGATTCATACCCAAGAGGGTGTGAAGACCTTATTCATGAAACCTGATGATGGATGTTGGCATGGTTCCTGCTGTGCATGTTGAGGAGAGAAATGCACAGTATCGTGTACTGTGCCTGGTGAGCATGGGCCTTGGGTAGACTTTGCCAGAATCATGGAGGAATGTCTGAAGATTCACCCCTAATCTGGTGCCCAGGCCCCCTTAAGAGCAACAGGAGACTCTAACTTAATAAAAATCAGTACTTGATAATGTAATGCAGTGGAAGAGAGACTTCAGTACTTGTTCTCCAACCTTGGTTTTGGGGGTTGACACCGAGGTTCAGGTGGGTCAGTTAAGCCATTCAGCCTCACTCAGCAAGTTCATGGTAGGCACTGATGGGAGTCAGTCTCTGGTCCTCACAGCGAGTTACTGGTCCCCACCTGGAGTAGGATCCTCTGGGAGCCTCCAAGGTTAAACGCAGGGAGAGGTGGCCAGAGAATGCCTCTGGGGGGGAGGACAGATCAGCCTAGGCAAAATGCTGCAGAAGCAAAATCCATTGTGGTAGCTTTGTGCCTGCCGTCAGGGTTGGGCACTCCCGGGTCAAGAATGCTTTGAATAAGAGGCGCTGTGGTGGCCCAGCCCTCCGTGGGGATGCTGGGCTCTCAGGGAGGGGAAGACTTCATCTGGGCTGCAGCCCCATTCTCAGTTCCGCTCCACTTAGAATACTTCTGTGTGTGTGTGGAAAGCAGATTGCGCCAGACCAGCAGGGGAGATGGTTCTGTGGTGGCTTTCAGAATTGAGGATGGGGGAAGAGAGGAATACAGGGGCTTCTCGAAGAATAGGCCAGCGCAATAGCCTTCTCCCCTTTTTGCCATCACTCCCTGCCCCGCACCTTCCCTCCCAATGCAGCAGCCCATCTGCAGGCAGACCTTATGGAGGGAGGTAGAAGCATCTAAGACTATTTTCACCTGTGCAAGGTGAGATTTTAATTCCATGAGTCCATGGGACAGAAGGCGCTGTGGCAATAAACCCCCTCTGTGCTGAGGGGTGCTACGTGGGACTTAGGGCACACAGAGCCGGCTGGCTGGGTACAGAATGACACATAATGTGATTATCTTCTGGAGATGTGGGTGGCCTGGGCTAAAGGTGACTCCTAAACCTCACAGTGGCACTTTCCAGTACAGTGTCTGAGTGGTTGATGTTTTGCTAGCAGGACTTGGATAGTCCCACCCTCCACCACCAAAGGGTAGCTCGGTGAGACAGGGGGCTCTGCCCACTGGACCCCAGTGAACATCTCAGATGTCCTTCCCTACAGAAGTCTTCCTTGAAAGGGACCATAGCCAATCACCCTCTCAGCCAAGGCAACTTTGAGACCAACGACAACTGCTTTTCACGAGCTGTGGAAGCAGCGGGGCTCGTGCCTGTTGTTAGCAGATGTCATTCTCATGGCTTTTCTATCAGACAAGATCCTGGTTGTGTTCGTCTGGGTGCCAGTGGGTAGCCTCCTGCAGAGGTCCTGGTAGCACTCAGCCATTGGTGACCAGCAAGTATTCAAATGCACGAGATGTTCCATTCCTTTCTACCTGGCCACCAGTCTTGCCTTCTGGGCCCCCAGAGCAAGCCCATGGGTGACTTTCAAACTCAGCCAATGATTCTCAACCAGGGGGATGACTTTTTCTCTCTACTCCCTGCCAGAGGTCACTTGCAATGTTTGGAGACATTTTGGTTGTCACAGAAAGGGGAGAGAGTACTGTTGGCATCTCATGAGACCAGGGATGCTGCTCAAAATCCTACAATGCACAGGACAGGTCCCACTACACAGTATTATCCAGCCCCAAATGTCCAGAATGCCAGAACTGAGAAACTGTTCTAAACCTCTGCTGAGGGTTAAACCAAGCACTAACCCTAGTCCCCCTGCCCCCATGCCCTCTCCCCATCACTTTATTTACCAAAGGGGAAAAAAATCTGTTATTTTTTCCAAGTGCATTTCCCCCTGTATCTTATCAAGAACCACCAAGTTCAGCACACCCTTGATTAGTCACTTCCATTAACAGTGTTTATTTTGGGGTTTGTGTTTATTTTTGAAACGTGGTCTCCCCCCTCCTTCCTTACGCACTAGTGGTGCTCAGCCAGCTCTCTAGCACAGACTCATCCACACTTTCCTGGGCCGTCCGTAAAGCCACCGAGCCAACTGAGTGCCCTCTCTTCCCTCCCTTCCTCTGGTGGGGGGAGTTCTGCAAAGGACTTGACCTCTTACAGCGGCAATTGTGGTCTTCCCTTTACTTCTTAGATACGCTTGAAAATCCTTTTCATCAGTGACTCCATTGACCAACTGACCAGTGACAAAGCAGAGACTTTATTCCTAGCTGTCCACATGCCATGACTCTGGGTGGCTTTCTCCACTGAGTCAGAGACAAGGGCATTTTTGACCTGTGGATCCCTCCTGTTTCTCCCCTCGTCATTGCAGCCTAGTCTTGGGGCTGTATTTAAGTGTTTCTGAGTCACGGGAGAGCTGATCCCTGTTCCTCCCACTCACCCAACCCATCTACTCTCCCAGAAGGCACTTAGCACTCCCTCCCCAGTTGGGGGTGGGGGGCACCTAAAGCCTTATGGCCAAGTAACCTGGGACTCCTAGGAAATCTCAGCCCAGGTTTGGGAGGTCTTCTTTGACTGGGCACCACCCACCATCCCGACTCCTTTTCCCTGAGTCCCAGCAGCCACAGTGTCCCCAGGAGGCCACCTACAGAACCCCCTTAGCACATGCAGCCCCTCTTCATTCTGGCGGGTCTCATTCCTAGTCTTGTCCATGAGCATGGGCCCCAGGCTATTTCCAGGCAGACAAGCTGTAGAAGACCCAGAGTACCCTTCCCCGCCTCCCACACTCCTTCCTGGGACATTTATTTGAATACCACCAGAGAGTGGGTTATGCTGGGGTATTTATTTGTTTAAACATGGGTGGTTCCTACAGAGGAGGGTGTCAGGTTTCAAGGTTGGAGGACCAATGCAAACAGAGGGTGGGTGGTCTGCAAAGAGAAGTGGGCAGGGGTGGGAGTGAGAGAACCCATTCCCTTCTTCTGTTTGTAGGGGGAATGCTGCCGGAAGTGTGACCTTGTTCAGGACCCAGTTTATCTCTATCTGTGTGACAGAGCAACTTGGGATGGCACATGTGCGTTCAGACTCTGAGACAGCCTCTTCCTAGATTGTTGAAAAGAGTAGTTGGAAATCACTGGGCAATTATTTAGGGGCACTACTCCTATTGACCTATCCTGAGGGCTTTAGTGATTTTGTGTGCCTTGGGGAGGAGCGGAAGGGTGCAGGCTGGGCTAGTTCTAACTACAGTCTCACCTCAATAATTCTGGAAAATTCCTAAAAGAGCTGGATGGCAAGCCTCTTCCCTAAAAGAGGTTGAGTTGCTGACCAGAATGAAAGGTCTCACTTCGTGTCCTAGGGCCAGCCTCCTTCCTGGGTTAAATCATCCAGAAAAATACCTCTGATTAGTTTGGGGATCACATGGGCCCTGACAGAGCTTGGAGTTTTGTATTCGGCAGGTAACTATCAATAGAAAAACAGGATGGAGGGAAAAACAGAGATGCAGGCATGGGCGTAGGTGCAGGTGTGGGTGTAGGTACAGGTGTAGGTGAAATTCCTGCTCTCTAGGTCATGCTATTCCCACACCAGAAGCAATGGCAATGTAGCCCATTGTCCATTTGGCTCTTCCAAAGTTTCTCCACTACAGCACTGCCAAATCCAATGGAAGGCTCACCATTAGCCTCCACAGATGGAATGCTGAAAAACTAGAGTGTTCTGCCAGGAAATAGTTTTGGAGAGAAAATACCAGGGAAGGTTTTGGAGACATGGCAGCATCCACTTCATAACTCCTTTATACACAATAGTTACAGTAGGGATGGTAACGAGTGACCATTGTCTCATGTCCTTCCCAGGGAAAGAGAACATGCGACTAATAAAACAACGTAGAACCAGGTCAAACACCAGAAACCGTCTCCTAACACTGAAGGTCACAGCACCAAGATAGGCTGTAGCATCACTTTATAAAAACTGGGATGGTGAAGAACACTTTCTGCCAAGTCCTAAATACTGTTCCCTCTGGATAGATCACTCCTGAATGCCCAAGGTAGGATACTGAGTTCACAGCACAGGAATCTCCTGAAGACCCTTAAAAGTGAATGGTGTGCATACTGAAGTGTTTAGGGATAGACATTGATATCTGCATTTTACTTTGATGCGTGTTTAAAAGATGAGATGGGTTGACTCATAAACTAGTGCATAAATATAAATATGTGTTGAAGCAAATGTAGCAAAGTGTTGATGCTCAGAGACTCTAGGTGGTGGGTGTATGTAGATAGAACATTTCTATACGTTTGAAAATTTTCAAATAAAATATTGGCACCAAGTACCAATCCCTAGGCCACCCATGGTGAGTTGGCGACGAGGTCTAGGAATTTTTTAAGCTTTTCAGGGGATTGTGCTAATAAGCCAAGTTGAGCTGGGCATCTGTGGAATAGACCGGTAGCGCTCAGACTTGGGTGTACACCAGAATCCCCTGGAGTCTCAACCTAAATGCAGAGGAGGATCCAGCAGGTGCCGGGTGGGGCCTGAGAGTCTGCATTTCTCATAAGCTCTCAGGTGCTGCTGGTGCTGCCAGTGCCTGGGTCACATTTGAGCAGAAGAGCATGAGAGGGCCATCCCTTGTTCTTCCCCTCTGTGTGGTCCAGTGGGTCTCAGCGTGGACTTCACATTGAAACTGGGAGCTTTAAAAGAAACATGCCTGGGGGTCTCCCCTAGAGATTCAGCTTTAATTGGTGTGGGGTGTAGCATGGGCAATGAGATTTCAAAACCTTTCGAAAATAAAAACAAAAACCCATTTGATTCTAAGGTACAGCCGCTGATTGAATGTCATGAGGTGAACCCATGGGATTATTAAATTTTAGGGAATGAATTTTTGCCCCAAAAGACACCGAGGGGCCTTGCACCCCGGAGTGCAGGGGCTTTTCCAACAAAGACGGCAGGCTCACAGCCACACCCCCATTCTGCTGCAGGAGAAGGAGGAACAGCCGGCAGTTGCTGAGTGTCAGGCGCGTTTCCTTACTTCATTTTCTCGTCACGGGAACCAGGTGAGGCCGGTGTTGTCATCCTCTTTTAAAGATGGGGAGACTGAGCTGGACTGAGTTCAGTGACCAGCCCAGGTGCCACAGCTTAGACAGATTTGAGCGAGGTCTGCCTGACTTTGTACCGTTCTGTTGTCTTCATGAGCTATATGCCAAGGGGATGGAAAGCTGTAGCCCGTGGGTCATATCTGGCCAGCTGCCTGTTTTTATAAATCAAGTCTTACTGGAACACAGCCATGCCCATTCATTTATGTGTCGTCCGTGTCTGCTGTCACTCTGTAGTGGCAGGGTTAAGTAGTTGCAACGGAGACCCTGTGGCCTGCTAAGCTGAAAATATTTATTATCTGGCCTTTTACAGAAAAAGTTGGCCGACCTTGGATGAATTGGTGAGACAGCCAGCACAGAGCCAGGGTGCAATCCTTGGCTGTGCTCTGAGCCCATAAAGGATGAACTTGAACTCATGGTCATTGCAGCTCCTGTATCTGCTCAGACTTTTTTTCCTCAATCTTGTGGCCTGCATTTCACTCAGAGGGTTACTTGCTTCCTCTGAACATATTTTATTTTGATGCCAAAATTTCTGATCTGTTTTCTTAAGAGCAAGAGGTCTTGATCCCAAAGCCAGGGCCATCACCCAGCTCTCTGTGGAGTGGGGTGAGGGAGGCCAGCTGCTGGCCGCCTTCCGCTCCAACACCGTGGGAGGCCTGCGTGGAAAAGCTGCTCCTGGGGGCGTCAGCTGCAAAGAGGCTTCCTCCCATCCCATCAGCCATCCAGAGAGAGACCCCATCAAGAGGTCAGGAGGGAAGAGAGGGGGAGGAAATGCCAGTCAATCCCTCCAAGCCCCACCCTCCTGTGGCTTCCAGCCTGTGAGCTGGGTCTGAATATCCTTGACCCACCCCCAGGGGCCAGGGCAGGGCAAGCAGGGGAAGTGCATTTGGTAATGATTCTAGATTTCCTGTTTGGTTTCTGTCCAGGGGGCTTTGGGATATGCTAACTCGTAGGGTATGTGTGCACATTAACAGCCCTCCTCTTCTCCCAGCTTTGTTTTGTCTTTTTTTTCTCTTTGATACTTTTCCTCTTCTTGGGCTTGTATGCATTTTTTTGTTGTTGTTAAATCTGTGAGGCAGAGCTATGGGGCGAGTTCCCATCCTCCTTGGGGAGAATTTATGGAAAAGGAGAGGTGAGAGGTAGGGAGGGGCTGGGGTCCCCTGCCTGGATCCTGGGGTGTTGGCCTGGGAGTCATATAGATTCTGTTCCCGCTGGACATAGAGCTGGTAAAATTGTATAGGGACTGTTTAGGTAAACAAACAGGTATTTAGTGCTTACTTTATACATAAGATGCAGGCACACCAAAAGCCCAGTCTTGTTCTCCCAGAAAAGAGAGAGAGAGACAGAGAGGGAGGAGATATCAAGGTAGCTTGATAAATTGCAATGGCAGAAGTAGGCAGTGACCAGGATGGGGATGTGGGGGGCGAAGGGGTGTCAGGAATCCTTTAGCTCAACTTTCTCTTCCAGGCAGGACTGAGGCTTAGGCTTAGGCTTCTAGATGGCCAGGGCTCATCACCAATAACAATCTGAGATGATAAAGCCAGGCATCACTGCCGAGCCCCTTGCAACACTGTCTGGTGTCACATGGCAGGTGGGCCACTTCAGGCAGCCTCCCTAGGACACCCGCCATCACCTGAGGTGGGGTGGGGGGACAAGGGAGAGAGGGGTCGGAATCCCAAGGCCACTTTAACCTCAGGGAGACTGGGGCTCCAGGGAGGAGGAGCCTGAACTTCCTGGGAGCAGGAAGGTGATCTGCCTCCTTCTCAGTCAATAAGGACTTTGATCCCTGCACAGGGAGAACAGTGCCCACAGCTCCCCCTTTCAGCACCTTCTGATCCCCTCCGCTTGCTGCACCTGGCCCCCTTGTCACCTCACCTTGAAGGAGACAGGATGCATTTGCAGCTGTTTCTTCCCGATGCAGACTGGAGTGAGTGCAGCTCATTACACAGACTGTGTCTGTAGCCACGTGGCTCAGGGTGCACCTGAAAGTATCAGGTGGGGGACAGGGAGCAGGATAGAGACACAGGGGTCTCACTGCTACCCACCCCCCTCCACCCACCCCCCACACACACATACACACATGCTTTGCTGATAGAGCTCCCAGCTGGCTGGGGTTGGTTGTGGTGGAGCAGGGGGAGCCCAGGACTGTGGCAAGCTGCCTGTCTTATTTAGCCAGGCCTTGGGTTTTCGAGCTGGGCGTGGGGTGGGCCGGGGATTTGACTCCTTTTCCATCTCTTCCCTTTTCCTCCCATCCATTGTTCCAAAAGCTAATGGTAAAAAACCTTGGGTGAAATGACATGGCGTTGGTGTGTGAATCTCCACCTGAACCTTTTTCTGAGTTGGTAAAACCTGTGCAGTCTATGAACTCCCTGAACTGAGGGGAGCGCAGAAAAATAAACAGAGTGCTCCCGTGATGAAAAGCACACGCCAACTCAGGGCCCCCATCCGGCTGGAGCGTCCCCTGGAGCCTTTTGAAACCCCGCTCCTGACAGCCCTTCCCCAGACTAATGGCCCTGGCGGTGGCCCCGGCAAAGGCACAGTGGAGCCAGAGACAGGTGTGCTGGGCCTCCCACTGGAGTCGGTGCAGCAAAGCTGCTGTAAAAGAATCTTCCAGAAGTGCTGGGGGTTTCCCCCAGAAATGAAAGGATCGCAGAAGTAAATGGGTTTCTCCTTACTTTCTAATCCATCAGCTTAATTCCTCTGAATTTTCCATCCAAAGTCCCATTCCCTGGCCAGCCTTGTAGACAGGAATGCTACATTTTATCATTTTGCCAGGTGAGGATTCTTTTTGAAATGTGAACACCTCCCAATTTGTCTCTTTGGAAAACTCATATACATATATGTGTATATATGCATGTGTGTATATGCTCTTTATGTACATACACATAAAGTATCAAGGAATTTTCAAAGGGCTGCAGCCCCTACATACAGTAATAGCTGGTTCCCCACACACTGTTGTGTTTGGAAGGGTGACCAGCTCATCCCAGTTTGCTGGGGACTGTCCCGATTTTCAAGCTGGAAGTCCCACATCCTTCGAACCCCCTAGGACTTGAGCAAATTGAGAAGGCTGATGACCATTGAGCCAGACATTTGAAGTCCATTATCTTGAATTGACATTGTCAGTTAGATGGTGTTTTGACAGAGGGGGACGCTGAAGTGGAGGTGTTGAGTGAGTTGCCCAAGGTCATATGCAAAGTCAGTGGTGAGGCAAGGCTTGTGCTTTGCACTGCCTCTAAGACCACACGTTTTTTAATAGGGACACCTCAGGTCTTGCAAATACACACAGGGAAAGCTCTGCTGAAGATCCACAATGATTGGCAGTGGCTACCTGGGGCTGGAAATAACCAGCTTTCAAAAGTGAGGGGTGGGCAGCAGGAGTATGTTCCCTGATAGCATCTCTTGATTGGTGGCTCTGGAGATCTTCTGCTCTGGATTCTGAGGAGGATGAGGGCTTGCCTGGGCCAGATTAACCTTCCAGATGGAAGGCCAACCTTGGTATGCCTGCAACTCCTCCACCTGGTCTAGTGTTTTCACCCTGCTCCCTGCAGTGTGTGAGCCGGAGTGGAACTGGAGCCCATGAGCTTGGGGAAGCGAGTCCTGGCTGAGAACTCCGCTCCCAGGAGCAGACTGGATACCTCTCCCTCTTAACTCCCCAGCCAGATCTCAGCCCACCCTCTTCTGCTCCCCAGAGGTTTCCACAAAAGTTCTCCTTACCTGTCAGCCAGACCTGCTTGGGGCTGCTGGGCTTCAGGAGGAAGAGACAGGCAGAGAGGTGGAGAGATAATTACTGTTTTCTCTTTCGGGCCCTGTAGCTCTGCCAAATCGGGATTCCCACTCTCTAGGGACCCTAATCCTCTGCTGGTACCTGGAGGTGTCCCAGGCACAGATTTCCATTCTGCTCCTCGTCATGGGCCCACTTCCCAAACAGATGCACTCCTGGTCTCCCTGTCGTGTCCTGCCACACACACCTGAGCTTTCTGTTCCAGGTTGCTTGGACGCCACCTAGAGAAAGGGATGGTTGGGTTTCACTGGGTCTCCTAATCATGATGTTGAGCTGATAGGAAACCAGGCCAGGCCATTCTACTAAGGAGGCCGTGAGAGCAGGGGTCCTCTTGGGAGTTTCCTAGTTTAAAAAGAAAGGGATGGCAGTGGCCTGCGGTGAGGCCTTCTTGGAAGACAGTGGGCCACGGGCAAAGTGGTAATTACAGAGAACAGGAAAGCCAGCAGGGATCAGCCTCAGGAGAATTTCCTGGGCTGCTGTGTCCCATTTTGAGGGGAAAAGCGTCGATACCCATGCAGCTGGGGATGGCTCCCCAGCACTCCCTGTCCCAGCCCCATCTGCCTCCATCCCGTTCCCATTGAAATAATCACAGGGTAGGCCCAGCCTGGCTGGGTTGCTATGGCAACCGCTCTAATTTCTTTTAATCCCAGTGTTCCTTCCTAAAGGGACCTCCCAGCCCCCAGTCCCCCCTGCAACGTGTTTTAATTGTAATAACTTCTGGGTTTGGGGGAGGTAATGACCGTGTGCGGGGAGCCAGTGTTGGCCTGGCTCCATCCCAGAGCTGCCCGCCCAGCTGCGCCAGGCAGCCCACTGCCTCCCAGCAGGAGTCCTGGAGGAGCCCCGGGCAGGCTTGGACAGGGGCTGCCAAGGCAGGTCTGCGGCCTCGGCACTAATGAACACAAGCCGGGGGAGCCTGGACCCTGTGGTGTCTGTGACCCGAGGACATTTATGGCACACCACCCCTTACCCCCATCTGCACAATCTCCCCCACCCCTGTACACACCTTGAAGGGAATCCATGGACCATTACTCTGCTCCAGGCCCCAGCCTGGTGCTTCAGGGATATGCCCCTGAGCGTGTATGCAAACTGCCTGGGGTCTTATTAGGACACAGTTCCCAAGGCTTGGTGAGGCCCAGAGTCCTGCATGTCCAGGCAGCTGCTGGGGGACACCTATACTGCTGGCCACAGACCACACCTTCATTAGCAAGAGTCTAGAGCATCCCTGTCCAACAGAACTTTCTGCAGAGATGGAAATGCCCCATATTTACACAGTATGATACATTAACTAGTCCCATCCACGGGAGACTATGGAGCAGCTGAAATGTGCAACCCAGGAAGGGAATTCTATGTTTTATTTAATGTTCATTCATTGAAGTTTAAATATCCTCAGATTGAAAAGCACAGGAAGTTCCACTGGTCAGTGCAGGTCCAGACTTGGCTTGAACTCTGTCAGCGAAGGGGAGCCACTCCTACACAGCCACCGGGCCACCATGCAGCCTGATTCTGCTCCCTGGACCCTTCCTTCCCTCCCATTAACCCTGCACTGCAGAGACCCATCGCCTCTGTCTCCTACACACAGTACTTCTCCCTGATGTCTGTCTGTCTGCTTTGAAACGGAGTGCCAAGAAGTGAGTATCAGCTCTGCTGAACTGGCTCAGAAATGAGAACCTGAGGACCGTCCAAAGCCTGCAAGGTCTGCTTAGCCTGGCTTCTCTGGGCAGCCAGTTACATTCACAGCAGTGCTTAGGTGCCCAGGGCCACTCTAGGCTGTCACGTGTGGTCTTGTAAGTGCTCTTCCACTGCTAATAACATTAAGAGACAGTTTTCAGGGGATGTGATACTGGTCCCGAGGCACTTGGGCCACGTCTGCTTCCTCCGGAGCCCTCCTGGGCCGTGCCTTCCCATTCGTACGCTGAAATATTAGATCTTCAGTTGGGAGTCCAAGAGCAAAATATTTCTGAAATTGTGTGTGTGTTTTTTTCTTCTAATTTAATGTGCCAGACAAGCCTCCCTGTAATTAAAACCAGAAACAAGGACCAGACTTAGACAGAGATTTGAAAGCTGTAAAATTCTAGCACAGGTTTATGTAAAGCAATTAAAAAGGGAGTTAAAAATTGTTAAAAAATTAAACACTAATTACTTTTTTTTCTCCTCTCGTTTCTGCTGAGCTGTTTTGGCCGTGGAACTTGAAAAAAGATATAAAAAGAAGAAAGTTTTGCCTCGTTGCTGTAAATTGTGTTCAACAAATGCTTCTTTGCATTTTGCAGCCTAACCCATCTGCTGTCAATTAGCCTAAATCATGCCTTTTCAATTAAACTGGCTTAGGGAAGTCTGGTAGCGAAAGGGGTGTGTGTGCACGTGGGGAGGGGCCCGTGGGGTGGTTGCGGGGGGCGGGAGAAAGGTGAAGTCTGATTTCAGGCTGCGAGGTGGAAATATCTTTTAAAAGGTGTGATCCTGTTTTAGCGTTTTCCATATAAAATGGGGCATTATTTGCTGTGCTGTGGGGAGCAGTGAAGGGTGGAAACAAAGTTGAGGAGGTGAGCCTTGAGAATTGGGAGTAAATTAATTCTTGGGAGCCCCAGCAGCCTGGAGCTGAGCGTTCTGCCTGGAGGGTGGGGGTGGGGGCATCTAAGGAGCTGGAAAGAGGGCCCCGAGGTGGGGCCCTTGGGGGACACAGAGGCTTTCTTGGAGGGATACTGGGTTACACACTGGAACCAATGACCTACAGAGATACATTCTGACAGGCCAGCGAGGAAGGAGGGAGGGGAAGATGCTAGTATTGTCTTTCAAAATAAAACGGACTTTCAACAGCCTGAGCTGGTCTGGACATGGTCCAGGACAGAAGTGAGGGAGGGCCCAGGCTCTGGAGACCTTATGGAGGCATCTGTGTCTGACTCTACATGCCTTTCAGAGCTCCCCAGGCCATGTGGGCTCTGGGTCCTGGGTCCTGGGTCCTGGGTCCTGAAGGTCAAGTTGAGTTGTGGCTCCCCTAGAGGCCAGGGCTCTTGAGCTGAGGAGTGTCTGGATGGGAGTGTTGGTGGGTCTTCTCATGGGGACCCTTCGGCGTGCTCACGTGCCCACGTGCCCACCCCTGACTTCCCAGCCTGTGTCCATTTCCACACTGCCAAGACTCTGGCTCCTCCCCAGGTTCATCAGGTGGGGTTGCACCTGAGACTAGGTGATGTTCAGGGTGGTATTTTGGGGTGCTCATGTTTGATTTCATATGCTCTCCTCTCCCTCAAAGAAGAAAAACAAGTTTGCCTTAACTTGACTTGGATTGAGGAATTTGCAGCCTCTCCTCCTGCCCCATTCTCAGTGGGAGGGGGAGAGATGAAGTGTGTGGTCCGCTGATGACTGTTTATTTTCAATCACCCAGCCCTCCTCCAGCTCCCTGGGCAGGACTGCCCTGAGCAATCGGCAACCTGCAAGAAAACCTGCTCCTTGCTTGGGGGTTAGAGGAGGGGATCTGCTAAAGGAAGGTCTGGTGACAGGCGCTAGGTCCTTGAGATTCAGGTTGACATCGATACTAACAATAATAATAGCTAAAATTTATCGAACACTTACAACATTGAAGCACTGGCCTGAACATTTTACACAGGATCCCTCATTTCATCCTCACAGTGAAGGCCTGAGGGCGGAACATCCATAGCTCTATTTTGCATATGAGGAAACTAAGCCCCAGAGAAGTTAAGATACTTGCCTCAAGCCACACAGCTCGTAAATGCAGAGCTGGGATTTGAACTCAGGTAGTGGGGTCTCCATCTGCACTGCACACTGCCTCTTAGAGTAAGGTGGCTTCGGAGGTTTCCCTGCTGCTTGCTGCTGTGCCCCTGGGCTGGGGTTTAGAGGAGGATGTCAGGGGACTGGAGGCCGCTGTCACATCTGTGTATTGACAGTCTTGGGGTAACTGGATTGGCATCCTCACTGTGCTATCTGCTGCCTATGTAACTAACAACCACAAAGTCACTTACTGTCTTGGTCTATGTTTGAAACGGGTAAAACCCACCCTCCCTGAAAGAGTGACATTTCGAATGTGCTGAGTGTGCCCAGCACAGAGAAGACACTCCATAAATGCTGGGCTCTTTGCCTTCCTTCCTGGTGGCCAGCGTCCATGAAACTTGACCTGGTTTCTTTCTGGCCCTTGGCCTGTGAGTTTCTGCAGGATATAGTTACAGGTCTCTTTCCAAGTGATTCACTCTCGCAAGACCCGGGTGGGATGCCATCCGCAGAGCAGGCCGACACCCCTGCAGGCTGGGCTGGGGTGCCCGTCCCAGGACTCCATCCACCACGCTGAGCCATCTTCTTCCTGGGAAAGGCCATCTCCAGACCCCAAGGGGCCCTACCCTTTGTGGCAGCTGGAAGGAAAGATCGAGGCCAACTCAACTTCTGTCCCCTGTCCACAGCTTCTTCAGGCTGCCTGGCGTCCTGCTGGTTGGGCAGAGGAGGGAAGGGCCAGCGGCCTCGCTCTGGAGCGGCCCGGCAGGCCCAGCCATGCAGGCTGCCCTCATCTGAGCCCCTGTGATCCGATGGCTGAGTGCAGTGATCTGTGACAAGGGCTTTGGGGAGCCTGCCTGAGCCAGGCACTGCCATTCCCAGCCACCTCCAAAGGTGGCGGAGAGAGTGCTGCCTGGCTCCATGGAGCTGGCAGGTCGTGGCGGATGGAACCAGGGGCCAGAAGCTTCAGCTGGATACACAAAGGTGCCCGGTCCCCTGGGAGATCCTCTCTGGGTCACAGGAAGGAGGGTGTGAGCTGACAGCGGGGAGGAGTGCTGCGTGAACACAGACTGGATGACCTTGGGGAGCCCAGACTGCAGGTGCTGCTTCTTTTCAGTCACGATCTCACCATCCTCATTCCCCCATGCGTCCTGAGCATGGCGCACGGTCTTCCCCAGCCCGAACAGAAAAACTGCATTGTTAAGCCTTTGACCCAGCTCTTGGCCTCCCACTTCCTGTCCTCCCCCACTCCTCTGCCCTAAGGACAATTTGAAAAGCTTTTCCAAGCAAGACAATGGGGTGGAGTGGAAGAGGCACTTTTATTCAGGCAACATTGCACAGGAGAGCAGGGGTGTGGGGTCAGACATACTAGGGTCTCGCCTCAGCACTGTCACGTGGGCTAGGTGACCTTAGGCAGGTTACTTAGCTTCTCAGTGCCTCAGTTACTTCCTCTGTTAACTGAGGACAAATCACTCTTTTCAGCATGGGTCCGATGATCTGAGAGAGTGTGTAAAGCTGCTAGTACAGTGCCTGGCACATGTAACAGCAAAGAGTAAATTGTTCTAGGTCTTTCCTCCTGCCCCCAAGTAATTCTGTGCTTTGTACTCATTCCATGTGGTTATTCCAACCCCTCCTCTGCCAGACCCCATTCCTGGGGACCCCTCTGGAGCCCAGTGGCCAGGCTGTGTCTGCCTCAGGAGGAGCCAGCTGGGCCCAAATGCTCCCCAGCCTGCAGTTAGTCACAGGATGGAGTGGAAATCAAACTCGGAGCTGCTGGTTTCATGCTCCTGGCGGCCGGCTGGGAGGTGGCCCTCTTCCCTATGTGCAGACACAGGCTCTGGGCACAGCTGAGCTTTAACGTGATTGTGGAGAGGAGCCTGGCATCTGGAATAACACCGCTGGCCTTGAGGCTTGTGTGTGTCTCATCATCGGGGAAGGTAGCCAGGCCAAATCAGCATCCCACTGTCCAGGGGCCTGGAGAGCTGCCCTTCGGTGGCTCATCTGCTGGACCCCATCCCCTGGACCCCCAACGTCCACTTGGTCCTGAGTAGCCTACTTCTGGGCTTCACCCTCTGGCCAGCACCCTGCCTTTGTGGAAGAACATGCCCACTGCCTCAGCTTCCTGATCCTAGGGAAACGCTGACACCAACCAGGAAGAAAGGACAGTTCAGCTAGCAATGTGGGGGCGGGGTCCCTGGAGACCCTTGTACTATTCCCAGGAGATGATACCTGCTGTTTCTCCCATCATATGAATCTGTTTGAATAGCATTTGTTTCCTTGTCTGTCTTGCCCACTAGGCGCTGAGCTCCTTGAAAGGACCGACTGTCCCAGGTGCCTGACATAGTCCTTGGCTGAAGGCAGGGCTCAAGAAATGCCTGTTGAATGGACACATGAAGGGAGTCGGGGGAGAGTTCCTCAAAGTGGACACAACAAGGGTTTGAGAGATGCCCTCCAGGAGCTCACCTCCTAGTGGGCAGAGTCCTGTGTCTGTGGGTGTCAGGTGTCTGGGAGGCTTACCTGTGATGCGCAGCATGAGGTGGGGAGACATGCTGCCGGCCACCCCCATGGGAGGAGCAGACGTAGGGTCAGAAGTCATGGGTGCCCAGCTTCTAAAGTGTGGAGAGAATGGGGCTTAGTCTGGCCAGAAAGCTGCTCTGCCCACAAACTCAGGAGAGCAGGCCCACTGTGGGTGGGAGGCGGGATGGGCCACGGGATGTGGCCACACCTCTGAGCCCAGCTCCCCGTGAGTCAGGCTCCTGGTCTCCTCTAAAGGGCAAAAATGAGAAGCAGAGTTCAAGTTCCAGTCTTAGATGCACAAACACTCTTTTGGAGTTGAAAGCTTGGGTAATTTGAGGCCTCCTGCCAGCAGGCCTGCGTCTTGGGTTTTTTCTACCCTGAAGTGGAGGATTTGAGCTGGTAACTGTTGTAGGAGACTCAGACCACATGCGGGAAAGCCATAGGCCAGAGTCAAAAAGGGGCCATCCCTGGTGTCTAGAGGCCCGGACTAGTGAAGACATTGCCTCTGCATTGCTGCGTGGCTTTGGGGAAGTCCCTTAACTTTTCTGAGCCTCCTCTACTTATGGCAATTAAAGTATTCTGCCTCATGAGCTTCCAGAGTGGGCATGATGGTATGTCAGATGATAGATGTTCGAAAGTGTCTTCCAAAAAATATTCTAAACGTGTCAGTTGCTATTGGTGTTTGTTTCAAGTGATGGTTAGCAGGGCTCAGGTGAGCTCAGCCCTGTCCCCACCCACACCCCGCAGCCATCACCGTGAGCTGGGTTCTCTGGAACTTTCTGTAAATCAAGAAGTTGGCTTTGCCTGTTTGTTTTGGCTTCTGATGGAGACGAAAGCCTCATGATAGGCCGACGGCCTCCTGGCAGCCCGGCCACTGCCTTTGATGCTGGTCAGGACACCGCCTCCAGGAAACTGGGGCTCTTGTGACCAGGGACATCACATGTGATTTTTCTGCAGAAAGGTGTTGGACCTGGAGTTTGGCAAAGTTGCTGTGCCATTGACTCTTCCAGCTCCTCCTGGAAAAAGCCTGGTCCGTGCCCCTGGGGGCAAACTGGTCCCTTTGGGCAGGGCCAAGTCGTTGTTGCACTGTGACAGAATCCATTTCCGAGGTTGCTCTGCCCAAGCCCGATGGTTGTGAAATACCACGTAAGCCGGCTGTGCCATCTCCCCAGGGCCCTCTGGCTTAGCCCAGATCCTTCATTTTAGCATACTGTCAACTATTTGTAAAGAAATACTGTTTTATACATTCAACTTAAGTGTACCCTATGAGCCAAGGTATAGAAGAAGTCAATGAGTAAATTAATGTCAAATTACAAAGAATAGCAGGCTTATGCTTCATCTTAAGGACCAAGAAATACAGACTTGGACACAAAATGTAGAGTGTAGCAGAGGAGTTATAAGGCAAGGCTCTGAAATCCGCTGACGTTCAGATCCTAGCAGCCCCTAAGCTTTCTTATTTTTGGAGGCCCCACCCTTGATCTTATCAAAAGTGTTATAATGCACCCACACCCCACATTAAATATAATTTTATGGGGGAAAAGAGAATGAGGAGAACTTTACAGCTTTTTATAACTTTGAGATTTGAGGAAAAAGATCTATCCCTTCATGACTATTTGAGGATTAACTTAAATTACCATTGACCGGTTAACAGTGTTATTTTGCAGATATTTAAATAACATTTGGTAAAAATAGATTTTGTAGTTCTTTATATTCTGGAGCCAATACTTTTTTTTTTCACTTTAGGGGTTCTAATATTTTCATGGGCCCATGAAGACCCCACAGGCTTCCGTCATCACTATGCCCGTGTGGCCTTAAGAAAGAAAGCCCTGTGCAGTCAGAGGCCTGCGTTTGATTCCTGGCTTTGCAGAGAGTTCAGTGTCACTCACTGTGTGCCTCTCCGAGCCTCACTATTTCCATTGTAAATGGGACTAATTTGTTCTCGCTGTTTCGTGTACTTGTTGTGTTAACTGAGCTAATGTATGGAGCGCAGGGCTGGTGCCTGACTCCTGCGTAGAAAACTACCTGGTTAAACATGTCGATGTGAAACACCATATAAACAAAAGACACAGGATGCTAGAGTTGGAAAAAAATCGTTTGGATTATTTTTCTTCTTCTCTAGTAAGATCCTGAAACACAGATTTACATATATAAATGGCTGTTGTCAAGAATTTCATTTATTAAGAATCCAGAATAATTTCGCTGTGTCTTAGGTTTACCTATACATTTTTTAATGATAAAAAGGTTAGTCCAGGTTGCTAATGAGAGAAACACTATTTGATGGAGAGGGGGAGGTTTGGGGGTTGACTTGAGGGAACAAGGTTTTCAGGCCCTTAGAAACAGCTGCTGGGAAACAATTAGTCTGTTAATTAGGGAGGATTCTTATCAGATCCGGCAAACCTGGTCTTGGCCCTGCCCTCTTAGGAGAGGTACTGCAGTTGGAAACAATGCCAGCATCCCGTCTTCAGCCGTTCTCTGGAATTGCGGGTTTTCACTCACTCAGACCAGCCTGCCTCCCTGAGTTTGACCTTGGGAGCTGTGTGGAGGGTGGTGTCATGGGCGTCCCCCGGGAGCCCTTCTCCAAGCACATGATGAACACACTCGTGACATGAGTCATGCCTGAATGACTGCAGGTAGTTTACCCAACATGATATTTGGCAGTCACAGTTCTTGTCTTTCTAATTGGAAGGGCAAGCGGTGGACAAATGGGTGGGAAGCTTCAAGTTGGAAAACGTGGGCATTTCAGAGAAGGTACCAACAGCCGTGTGGTGCCACTCTGGGTGGTGGTGTCTGCTTCAGGACCACGTGCCTTGGTTGTCGCTTAGTTTACTATGTGCACATGATATTCTGGATGGTGTAGGAAGCACTGGGATTCAGGACACCCAAATTCCAGCTACGACTCTGTTAATGATAAGCAGTGTGGCTTCAGCTAAGTCCCTATGTCCATGGAACAGTTAGGGTTTATAGCATATTGAATTCAAGAAGGATGATATGTTGGGGGAAATTAGATGCTTTCAAAGAGCATGCTCTAAATGAATGAGGTTTCATTTGAGACTTTGTTGTCTGGTTAAAAGAGTAAATGTGAGCTGGATAACAGTCTTGTTCGGCAGATTCCCAGAGGGCTAAACAGCAAACCCAAAGTATCGATCAGAGGCTCATTTCAAGTCGTAGTTGGGCCCCAGGCCCCCATCCTCGCCTGCACTTTTATCAGTGCCCTGACTAAAGATCAAGCAAGTCTAAAGATGACACTAGGCTGGGAGCGAAGCCGGCGTGATGGATGCAGGCATTAGGGTCCCTGATAATCTCTGTGGACCCCAAAGCTCAGCCAAACCCAACAAGATGGAAGACTTTCAACTGTGGCAATTCAACTGCATGTGGTTTCAAATTCAGAAGCACAAGAACGAGATTAGAGAACCTTCTGTTGGCAGCAGTTCACATGAAAGAGATCTGGAGGTTTTAGTCGACCACAAGGCTAATTTGATCCAACAGTGTGACTGTTGCTAAAACGCAAAAATCCTTGTAGGCTGCCTCCATACGCATATGGTATCCAGATCCAGGCAGGTGGTGCTACAGGGTCCTCTGGCCTGAGCATCTAGAGGAGTGTGTTTAATCCTAGGTGTCACAGTTGAAGAGAAAATGATTGACTATTGGAGGCACACAGTGGAGGTACAGTTGAAGATATCGAAGTGGATTAACCAGTACAGTCTAGACCCACTTGGTGCTCGCCATCCCCGAGTCTCTTCCTTGGCACCCTGGAAGTCCACACTGACCAGCCTCCCTTGCAGGTAGCATCTGACTAGCTTCTGGATGATGGACTATGGGCAGAGCTGATGCACTTAATTTCTAGTGCCTTATAAAATGTCCCCCTGTTGCTATGTGTCTGCTCTTTTCTTCCACTGGTCCTGAGGATGACGGAATAGCAAGGTCCAAGGAACTGGGTCAGTCAGAACCCCACTTGGAAGGCTGCCTATCAGACAGCCACCTGGACTGTGGCAGGGATGAAAAAAATATTTCCTGTGTTAAACCACTGAGCCTTGGGGAGTGTTTTGTTACAACAGCTAGCATTACTTAACCTGGGGAAGAGAAAATCAAGACATGATCGTTATGAGATGGTTTTATACTGGTGATGGTTACACACTAACAATATAGGTGCTAGATTCATCCACTGAGATACTGCTTCGTTCTCACAACTCTAGGACACTTAAGAGAATGAAACAGTGACTTTCTCCTCCTGAAAACAGTCCTGGGGAAGTGGCTTCTGAATGAGTGGTTGTAACTCTCCCTCTCCTTGAATTCCCTCTCCAGGTTTTTAATAGTCTGTTGATACTTCCCCCAGTTGCTAGTTATGTGATCTCAAGTAAGTTACTTGACTTACTCTGTGGCTCAGTTTCTTAATCTATAAAATGGGCTCAAAATAGTGCCCATGTCATAGAGTTGTTGGGAGGGTTAAATGAGTTAATCGTACAACATACAATAGTGCCAGTGTGTGTTAGGTTTTTGTTTTGTTTTTGTTTGAAAAGGCTGTCCTCAAGAAACTCCCCACTCAGGTCTTTGGAAGGTTAGTACAATCAAGTTCTCCACAAATAAGAAAGAGACAAGGTTTTGGCTTCTTCTTTTTTTTTTTTAACAGATGATAGAGTCAAGGCCTGTCCTGTCCTTCAGTAACCTGGTTGCGGGGGGGGGGCGGCGGTGGTGAGGAGGAAGGGTCTGGATGGCCAAGTGGCTACATGATGAAACCCCTCCTCCCTGGGGAGGATCCAGCAGAGAAGGACTCTCTGAGAGCTGGGGAAGGACCAACCCTGAACCTAAGTGTGGTAGTGAAACTGAAGGTAGACGCCTTCTCTCAATGGAGGCCACCATCTGGAGCACAAGAACCAGATCCTCCTCTGTGATCCAGGAGCCACAGGAGCCCCGGGGTTTGTAGAGAAGATCTGTGAAGAGTACTGTTAGGAGAGGGTAGGGATTATCCATTCCTGGGTCACCACCATCCCCTACCACATGGCCCTTCCTCATAATTGCTCTGTCCTTGGAAAAGCCAGGTCATCTCTCTAGGTTTCACTTTTCTCCTGTGTTAATACCTGCCCTGTCATGTCCAAGAGGAGATGATGTTAAGTAGGAAGACTTGCAGACTCACTTGTCAGTCACCAAGTACTACTCAGCGCAGGTGTGTCTAGCTCTGTTTTAGCTCAGAAGGAACTCCCTCACCCCTTAAGTGGGCTTGAGCTGTTTTATGAGTTAAGGGGCACCTGGGAACCGGAAGTGACGGACAAGAGGCCAAGGGTGACAGAGAAACAGTTCTTGCACAGTGGACACAGGACCAGACATACTCCAAGGTCCTCTGGGAGCACTCTTTTTGGGGAGTATTTTCAGGGCAAGGGCCCTCGAAGGGGCTGTGGGGCATGAGGACAGGTCACCCCTCAACCAGCAGGGTGGGCGGGCAGGTGGGGGCGTGTAGGGAAGGGGAAAGCCCAGGCGCCTGAGCATCTCACATAATAACTCAGGACTGCCTACAGCCCAGTGAGGTGTTTCCCACTCTGCAAAGGCAGATAATGAAGCATTCTTCCAAAATGAGAGAATGTGCCTTTTCTTTGCTTTTTTCTCTTTTTACAATAAAATAATTAAACCGGGATTTCCGGAGGCCTGACACCTCACCCCTTCTCAGTTTCTCCAGAGCGGGTGGGGGAGCCAATCGAGCTTCGGCGGGAGGAGAGGGGTCGGGCTGGGAAGGGGCTTGGCTGGTGACAGAGAGAGAGCAGGCCCGCTGAGAAGGGTGTTGGGGTCTCAGAGGGCACCGGGGAGGGGCCTGCTGATTTCCCACCACCCCAGATGACATATGACTTAACACGTCCCCCGTCTCCAGGGCTGCAGCTGGCTGTGTACTTTCAACATATGTTTGGTATTATCGGTGTTTTTAAAATAATAACTGTGGTCTTGAAAGGGGCTAAAATTAATTAAAATGCAGCACTCTGCCACATTTTACATTATTATCATAGGAATGCTCGCCTGCAAAGGACCTCCCTTGGGGGGTCATCTTGCCCATCCCCCTCTCCCTGGCTGAGTCTGTATCCCAGCTGGCTCTGTGAGCCAGTCTGAGAAGATTGCCAGAGAGGGACATTCTGCAGTCTTCAAGGTTCAAGTACTTCTGTTTAAGGAAATCTTTCTTGGTATTTTCCCTGCAGTGAGTAGGATAGTGCAAACCTGCGGGGACTGCGCATGTGATCACAGACTTACACCGAGGGAGCCCGCGCTGGTCGTGTTTACCTGACTCTTTGTGGCCAGCTCTCTTCAGAAGGCACCTGCCTGAAAGCATCCTTTGGTTTGGGGCATCCCACCCACGCACTCCCCCCACGCCTCTACCCACTAGCTGCTAGTACCATCCTCCCACCCTCATGACAACTGAAACTGTGTCCAACATTGCCACAAGTCCCCTGGGGAGGCAGAAGTGCCTTCAGTTGCGAACCACTGATTTAGAGAAAGTCTCTCCAGAATTCCTGCTGAGATCCAGGTGTCCAGGTGGGACTAGGGGGCTGTTGCATGTTTCAGAAGTTCCTGCCCCCCTCTCCCACCCTGGCTCCAGGGAAGCAGCTCTAATCCAGTCAGTAGTGCCATTTGAGTGTCACCATCGCTGGTGAAGAGGGGAACGAGTGACTTGCTGTGAATAACATCCTGAGGTTTGGGAGTGATTCACTTTGTAAGACAAATTAGAGCAGGTACTAACATAGCAACTTCACATTCACTGCCTTGTGTCCCCATCAGCTTTTCCAAGTGGCTGGAATTGGCCGTTACCCCAAGCCTGTCTCATGTAGGTCACAGTCCAGAGTGGATCAGCAAGTTTTGCTAATATGCCCTGAAAAGTGTGGCAGTTACAAATTATTGCCATGGTTTGTTGTTTTGCCACATTTGGGTTGGTCCATGAGATGGAGCTCTACACGGCACTGTCACCTCCGACTCCCTTGAGGAGACAACCTGGATTCAGTGGTGTGGGGCCCCGTGGGCTCAGCTCCTGGAACTCCCCGTCACTCACTGCTGTGCCCTGGCTGCAGGCGCCTCTCCCTCCTGACTCTGCCTGGAACCCTCTCCCTAGTGCACTGAGCATGGCTGGTGCCTCCTTGTCCTCCTCCTCCTCCTTCCTGTCTCATCTCCACTGTCACCTTCTCATAGAAGGTGGGTACACTTGACATCTAGCCGCTGTCCTCTCCTGCCAAGTCAGGCTCTGTCATATTGCGCCACAATTGTCTTTCCACAGTACCCATCACTACCTGCAGTTGCTCTGGTGTGTGTCCTCCCAAGTCTCTAGTGGGTTCCCCAGGAAGAAGACGTTCAGATGGAACTGGGGGGTATTGGAGAGAAACACCTATGAAACAAGAGGGGAGAGAGCAGGCTGGGGCAGAGCCTGCCCCTGGAGAAGTCCTGTGCAGGTGGGCACGGCTCATTCCTTGACTCACCACCGTGCTTGGTCATTGTCCAGGGGCGGCTCCGGGAAGAGCAGGGCTGGAGAGAACCCGGTTGATGCTGGTGGCTGGAGACTGTCCTCTCAGTCAGGTAACAAGTCCCCCCTTGAAGGGGGACCTGTGTGGCACAACCCTATGTCTGCCTGCTGGACTGATGTGTACCTTCTCTGAGAGCAGGCTCTTGTAGATCTTTTTTGTGGCCGATCCCCAGGCCCCTAGAACAGGTCTTCGTGCATGGTAGACATTCAGACAACGTTATGGAAAGACAAGCATGTGTTTTGAGGAGGGGGAGGCAGAGAAAGACTGCTCCAATGTATCTCAAATTATTTCTCACCCTGCACGCTTCATGACATTGGGGCATCCTGTCGCTTGCCTTTTGTAGGGTTGGGAGAGTCTTCTGTAGGGTCGGGTTCAGGTTGGGAGATATTGACTGGATGACAACTCTTTTTATTTTATTTATTTACTTTTAGAGAGGGAAGGGAGGGAGAAAGAGAGGCACAGAAACCTCAGTGTGTGGTTGCCTCTCACAACCCAGGCATGTGCCCTGACCAGGAATTGAACGGGCAACCCTTTGGTTTGCGGCCCGAGCTCAATCCACTGAACTATACCAGCCAGGGCTGGATGATAACTCTTGAGGCCGCTAGGTAAGTCAAGGGTGTGGTAGGGTGGGGAGGGAGGAACAGCAGCCCCAGGGAATCCCAGAGGAAAAGGAACACACAGCTATCAGGTGGGCCAAAGGCACATACCTTTGTGGGGGCCGTGGGTACCTGTCAAACCGGAATGGTTATCTGGTCGGTAGAGCATAGCATCTTGGGTGGCTAAACAAACCTCAGATATGGTGTTTCCAGAGGCTGGGGCAGGGGAGATCGTCCTTGCCTAGGTTAGCCCTTCTCTCGCTGTGGCATTTTCCTCTGCCTGAGGATCAGGCTGGGATGGGCGGGTCCCCTGAGCTGCTGTCTTTTTAGTGGCTACGTTGAAGCCCAGGATTCCAAGAGAACAGGCCTCACTCACTGTGCAGCCTCAGTACATGCGACACACAGTGGTGGGCAAGAGTCTTCCTGGGTGGCTGGGATGCCGCAGGCAGGTGCCCAGGGACTTGGGGTATATAAGGAATGGAGATTGTAAACCCCACACTTTGAGGAAAGGAAGGGGGGCAGTTCATCCTGGAGAGGTGCTCGGCTCAGAGAGCAGGTGTGAACCTGCATTTATACACTCAGAAATGTGAGAAATAGAACATGATTTTCTTCTAACTCCACTCTACCCAGGCATTTCAGGGTCCCCCATATTCCCTGGAGTTGCATCCAATTTCAGGGGCTGAGGAAGGCTAACAAGTCCCACGGAATTAGGGAACTTGGCACTGCTCTGCCTGCATCACTTTTCTACACTGGACTCCTTGAGACCTCCAACAACTTATCAAGAGGGGCTTGGCCATTGGTCCACACAGGTTGCGGCTGAGTCATCTTGTTCCCAACCAGAGATGCTGCAGGGCCAGACACCCCCACCATTGCTGCAGGGCACCTTGGTAGCCCAGCTTGGAGAACCAAGTGGTTGGTACAGTCTTCCAGCCTCACTGGTGGCAAAAATGCAACCAGGCACCGATGGGTGGGTGGTAAGCCTCTCCTTTCCTTTCTTCATTCATGAGACCCCCTTGCATTGAGGCAGGAGGGTGGGGAAACACCCAGAGCTAGAAAAGCAGTTTTGCCCATACAACAGAAACATTTCAAGTGACTGCCATTTGGGGAATCTCAAAAGCCACTAAACCCAGACTGAAGTCAGATTTTCTGAATGTGCATGTAGGCAGGGGCTGATGTGGCCCCGGGCCAGAAGTCCAAAATGAGAGGGACTGGGTTTAAATATTAGCCCTGCAGGTTAGTAGTGATCCTGGGAAACACATTTTATTTCCCTTCATCTCAGTTTCCACATCTTTTAAGTGGGCATGATAATTTTGAAGGTTAACTACAATGATGTTTAGGAAGCCCTTGGAATAGTATGTGGCTCATGACTGATCACTGTTTATTTCCTTCTTTCTCCTAGGAAGTCCAAAGATGAGAGAACAGCTCTTGTCTCTATGGTTTGAGTATTTCATGCTGAGACTTTATGGGACACTCAACCCCTGAAAATTAAAATCAAGCAAATGCAGAGGAAGAACGACTCAGACCTTTCTAGCTCTTCTTTCTTAGCCTCTAATACGTAGGAAGACTGGTAACTGAGTGTCTCACTTTGGCACAGACCCTGACCTGGTGTGACTCAGTCTCTTGCAATGCCCTGCATTGCTGGGGGACTTATTTCATCGCTGAGAGTCTCTCACTGATAAGATAGGTTTCCTTATTCAGTATCAATTTCTTCAGTTGATTGGCTTCCCTCCATTTCTCATTGTTATGGGTGCCCACCTAATAGAAGTGCAGCTCTGACATTGTAGAGGGAAATACCTAATAAAATTCTTCCCTTTAAGTGAGCTCACCATCTATTGAAACCAAGAGTCTGCAGGAAAGACGGTGGGGAGTGATTGCTTTTAGCCCATGGAGGAGGCATGTGTGATCGCATCTACAGCAAAGCTGGGTTCTCTATTCTTCTGAGGTCAGCTGACTTCTCAGCCTTTGTGCACTGGGTTCAAGGTCACCATCAAGAGCCCTTATGCTCTAGAGGCAAAGCAGAAATGCTGGGATTTCAAAGGATTGTTTAGCTTTGTGAGAGAGGAGAGCTCAGAGCCTATGGCCTTAGAGAGGCAGAGCTGTCCTGTTTATTGGGGTACAGGGGCGACCCAAGTAAAGTGTGGATTGCACATCACATTCCTCACATGTGAGTCTTTGGATGAGGAATGAAAGGTGTTTGGCAATATCCCTTGGGAATTGAACTCTTTGCTCTGACTCAGAGGGTTGGGGCTGAGGAGGGCAGAGAGGGGAGAAAGGACCCGAACTAGGGGAAAATCTCTATCACCTAATTTTACCTTTCCCACTTCCCTGCCTTTTGCCTGGAAGGAGTGAGTCAGTGTACTTATTGCCTGTGGGTTCGACAGCTCTCAGTGCACTTACTGTCCTTGGGCTGCCCCATGGGGGAAGCACGGGCAGAGGAAGTGTTAAGGGCTGGCCCATTTTTGCAAAGGTGTTTTACCTTATTTGTTCAAGCGGAAGAGGCAGCAGCTGTACAGAGATCCCTGCAGGCTCAGGACCTGCCACATTCATTGCAAGGTGGCTCTTTCCCTGCTGAGGAGCTCTCTGCTGTCAGCAATGTTACCAACCGTGTGAAGGTCTCCAGGCTCAGGCAGAGGTCTAGACTCACCATCATGGAAGTTAGAGCTGGAAAGAATCTCGGAAATAATTAGGCCCATCCAACACTCTCATCTTACAGATCAAGAAATTAAGGGCCTGGGCTGGGAGGGTGCCCAAGGGCACAGAGCCGTTACTGGTAGAGATGAAAGTGGCGCCCAGACCGACAGAGACGTGCACATACAAATGGATGGGGGATGCTGGAGCTAAACATCTAATTGTGATCACGCACATCTTCCCTTGGAATGGAGAACCGTGCATGTGGATTTCCCCTGTTAGCCCCTCTCTGAGGTGCCGCAGGACACTAACCTGTATGAATGGAATCGGAAGGCTCCCTGCCCCCTCTGGATTCCCAGCAGCTCTGGACAATGCCAAGTTTTACTGGGAGACGGGAGTGGAGGAGGGGGAGAGTGAAACCCCTGAGCCGTTCTATCCCCCTCTTCTTTCGAGGGGAACAGTTGAGCCATGTGGAAGGCACTCTTTCTCATAATTTTTCTACACCTGCCCACACCTTGTAAAACAATCCCATACTAACTGGCCTCAAATTACCTAATTTGAGTGTGTCATCCTTCCTGCCAGGACCCTGATGGACATGAACTGGAAAGTTAAATGGCAGAAGTGAAAACCTGTAATGGCATTTACTGAACCCTTTTGCTTTCACATTCCTTTAGAGTCAGCTAAGCTTTGGAGAGCCTCACCCAGGAAGACTCAGGGAGCAGAGGGGAGGGACACCAAGCTAATCACAGGAACCAGCCCAGGCTACCCACTCTCTCTTGTTTTTCCTTCTCTTATCCCTGTTGCTTTTATTCTCATTGTTAGGAAAATTATACCCATGTGATGTGACTACATTTTGATTGCAAACCAAGAAAACAATACATGTGTCTATAGGCCGAAGAATAACTTAATCTGCCCGTGTGCCGCCACCAGCCGCAGTCTTTTTCATTTGGCCTCACGCGCATTCCTCTAGCCTTGCTTTCTCAGTAATTTTGTACGCACGTGTATACATGCACAAATGTAGACCTTAGAAAACATCGATTTGGCTCATAGTGCATACGTTCGTTGCTCTGCCATCCTTCCTGTGGGTCCCTTGTTCTTTTTAAACTGCTGCATATTTCGTAACCTGGATATATAGTAAACTATGTAATCATTAAGGGTGTATAGTTTTTTTTACAGTGTTTCACCGTTACACAAAAGATTGCAGTAAGCATTCTGATACATATCCCTCCCCCCAACATATATACCCCAAAGGGGGTATTTCCTTGGGATGGATACTTAAACAGAGTTAGGTTAAAGAATATAGGTCTCCCACATGACCCCCGAGCAAGTTGCAACAACAGTTTGTAAGAATACCTTGCCCTCACACTCTTACCAACTCTGTGTAGTACCAACATGCTTAAATTTTGCCAGTCAGATAGAAAAAAAAATAAATACCTTTTGAAATATTGATTTCTGGGATTAGCTTGAGACCAAGTACCTTTTAGCATCTTCTGATGCTTTGGACCTTTGGAAAGCTCCTGCCAGTGTTCTGTTCTCTTTCGGCAGTTGTTGTTTCTCCAGGGTGGCTGTCTCTGAACCTGTTCTCTTCCGGTTTGGAGGCAAGTATGCTAGTCCCTGGACTGTTCTTTGCAATATATCCACATTCAGAGCATATGATTTTGCCAGAGATTTTCAGCGAGTCTCCAAAGAAAACAAAGGTTAAGAAATGAGAGAGGAAAATCCAAATCTTAAAGCATGTGCATCACATTTCCCCTAATATCTACTTGTATAATTTTATATTCTATTTGTTATATTTAATTGCAGATTACATCTATCTATCTACTTGTCTATCTTCCTTGTATGTATGTATGTACATGTATGTATGTATGTATGTATCTATCTATGTATGTATCTATTGTATGTATGTATGTATCTATTTATCTATCTACTTTTTGAATTTACCGTGATATTCTCTACCATGTTCTTGGGGAACAGCAGCCCTTGAAGGCATTGAGACACATGTCCTCAAGGACTTGTGGGGCGGCAATCTTTGATGAGGATCAGAGAGCATTTTGTTGCATATCCTGATGAGGCCCACAGAGGAGATGTGACTTGACGGAGGAACGCCAGCAACTAATGGTGGAGCTGGAACTTGAACCCAGGTCTTCTTATTCTCAGGTCTGGGTTCTCTCCATGATGCTGAGTTAATTTTCTCAGTGTAATTCAATCCATTACTGGGCACTTAGTCATACTAGCAGCTCCTGAGAGGGCTGGTGATTGAGAGGTGGATGTAGTCCCTGCTCCAATGAGCTGTCATTTGAACGTAGACCTTTGTGTCCTTGTATGGAAGGCAGAGCCTATAAAATGGCTTTGGAGATTCTCATTGGTGATGCTGAGATGGCTAGTTTTCTGTTTCAGCCTGGCCAGGCTCCAGTACCCAGTGTTTAATCAAATACTTATCTGGATGTTGCTGTAAAGGTATTTCGTATTTTGATGTTAACGTAGACTGTTATTGACCTTAAGTAAAAGAGATCACACCAGACAGTGTGGGTGGGCCTAATCCAATCAGCCAAAAGCCTTCAGAACCAAGAATGAGGTTTCCAGGAGAAGTTCCTCCTCAAGACTTTTGAAGCATCAACTCCTGCCGGAGTTTCTAGCCAGTTTGCTTGCCCTATGGATTTACAGTTGCCAGCCCCCCCTACAATAGTCCAGCCAGTTCCTTAAAACAAATTGGTTCTGTTTCTCTGGAGAATGCTGGCTGTTATGGAGATTTACCCTTCTGCCCATATTTAACTGTTAAGAACAGGGTACTGGAAGACCCAGAGGCTACTGAGGCCATTTTTGGGCCACGTCCTGCCTGCTGCTTCCAGGAACCACCCCTTTCCCCGCCCCACTCCCCTCCTACACTCAGCCACAGTCAGCCACCACCCCCCCAGGTATCCTTGTGGCTGGTCCCTGGTCCTCCTCTGTCAGCAAGAGACATCTTCTCTAATCCTTTTCAGTGTCAATGAATGCCATCCCCATGACAAGCCAGTTTCGTCGTTTTGCAATCCTTGTGATCGGCAGGGAAGCCTAGATCAACAGTCTGCCACCTCTGACTCCTTCCAAGTCATTAGCCCCAGGCCTCTCTCTGCCCAGCTGTCTCGATTGGGTCAGCTGCTGGCATTCCGCACTGGTGACACTTCCCCTCCCAGGTGCTTGTGTAAGGTGAGATCTGCAGAGGTGGCTTGTCAGGTGAGAGGGGAAAAGGGCGGCTGCTCCCCACCCTCATTTCCCCACTGACCCATCCGAACAGACGTGGCTCCCTCTCACTGCAGCAAAATGGGATGGAAAAAAAATGTCTTGGAGGAGATTTGCCCCATTAAAAGTAAAAAGTAATAAAAAGAAAACCTCTGAGGCCATGTAGCTTTGGGGTAAGGAAGAGGTGGAGACCTCGCCAGAACAGGCCTCCGAAGCTTCCTGTTTTCAAGCAGGCGGGAAACCCAGTGCAAACATCCTTCTTCATTTACGGTCTTTGTTCTTGCTCAGCCAGTGTGCTGTTCCACAGGGTGGCCTTTCAGATGCATGCTCCCGGTCTGCGTTATCTGCCTCAGATCAAAAGAGAAATGCATGAGAATGTGCTCCGAAGGCCTGGTTACCGCACACATGCCAGTTATAATCATAATCATAAGTGCTTGGGCTGGGACCTCGTGGGGAATGTGGGGCTGTGTCTCTTTCCCTGAGATCTGTCTCCTCTTTGAGCTCAGGCCAGCCAACACAGACTGCATGTTAATATGCCAGGCATAAGCTGAGCACTGGGGGTCTCACTCCCCAGTGGGACCCTTGATGGACTGAGTTGGAGAATGAGAGCTTCCATTTCTCACAGAGAGTGCGGTGACTGAAAAATTCATTCATTCGGCCCTGTTGGGCATCCGTTTTTCTGTTTGAGAAGCTGCTTCTGTCTTCTCTCCTCCCGCCCCTGCCAAGACCTAGAAAATGGATAACCATCCCTCCCCTTCTACAACAGTCCCAGTTTCCACGCGCTAATGGCATGTTTCCATCCTCAAGAGCGTCCCAGTAACAATCTTTCTGAGCACCATAAAAAAGTCAAGGACCTCTCCTAGGAGCTAAGACAGAGCTTGGCACCAAGAAGGACCCTCAGCAGTGCTGATTTTTTTTTAATTTGTTTATTTGATTATCTTGGGGATTTGAGTTGAGGCCTGTGGAAAGCACAAGTCAGGGACCCAGGAACCTTTGGGTTAGGGTTCCTGTACAGCCCTTGAGTGACTGAATGGGCAGGGACAGCAGGCGACCAGAGATGCATGCAGTGGCATTTGTGTGCAATCCTTACACCATGAAAAATTAGCTCCAGCTTTTCAACCCTATCAGCAAAGGGCTGGATGCAAGTCAATGTCTTAATGGAAGACACTGGGCGTCAGGAAAATGGCAGAGCTGAGTGAAAACACAAGTGTGAAAAGCAGTCTCTAGGCCTATTTGTGGTAATATGTTACCATATTCATATTCATATCCAGTGGGCTGGATCACTAGGAATATGGGCCATTTGTTTAGAGTTTGGCATGGAAGGGCGTGTGTTTGCATGTGTTCTTGCCCAGGGTGCAGAGCAATGGGAGGTGGGGAGGATGGGTACGATCATCCCCACTTTTTTTTTTCTGACAAGGGAAGTTCTCCAAGGTTGCACAGCTACGGGCTGGCAGCATCCCGAGTCCCAAGGAGTCCTCACCCACGAGCCCAGAGCTCCTTCCACCAGTTTGGTTTAGGGTCAGTGGGAGCACTTTGCATCCTGCTGGGTGTTTTTGACGCTCTCTGCAGGGCGGGTTTGCTCACAGGGACATGTTGGCGTTTTGTTATAGCAGTTTATACAGTGACCGGCTGTATCAGAGAAGCTTGTACGAGTTGGGAGATGGTGGCAGGGATGCCATCGCAGAGCTGAGGTTCTTTCTTTGGGGACCACACCAGCTGACTTCCATTTACAACCTGCAGGCCTGTGCCCAGCAGGACCCCAACCCTGTCAGCACAGAATGGAGGACAGACATGAATGGTCTGTGTGACGCTGATGCTCCCGCTACGTGATTGGGAACATGTGAAGGCAGGGTGATTGAACTGTGGGTGACCCTGAGGAGTGAGGAGGAGGCTAATTAAAGCTTCTCTTCCCCACACTTCAGTCACAAGCCCCTCCTGTCCTTCCTCCTGATGGTGCGGCTGATAAGAAGGGATTGAATTTATGAAAAGCAATGACGATGTTTGGATAAGCCGGGTACCAAGGCAAGCCGGCCTGACGAGTTAGGGCCTGACAAGGCAGCCGGGGTGTCTGAGCATCAGAAGGGGCTGGCGGGGCAGAGAGAGAGGGGGAGAGCCGAATGCTGAAGGTGATACCCCAAGGGCACAGCCGTGGGACTGCACACCTTGGCAATTCCGGTGGAAATGGGCTTGCAGAACGCTGCCCCATGTCTCCTGGCATCTGATAGTTCCCAGACCTGCCACCCTGTCCTGTGTGAGTGGGACGAACAGGAGGACATGAAGCTGGTGGGTAAGAAAAGGCTAGGAGGTAGAGAGGTTAGGCTGCTCGATGCAAAGAATAAGGAAGAGAACGACAGCCTCTGCTTACAGAGCATTCACCATGTGCCAGGAACTGTGCAGAGGGCTTCATATATGCAGTCCCTCACCTAATCCTTTGATGTGGGTGATATGGTGGTTATGATGCTTGTTATACTGATGTGGAAAATGCAGCTCAGAGAGGGTAGGTAACTTGTCCAAAGTCACACAGCTAGATCTAGGAATCAAAACCAAGTAGTGAATAATAATTTTTAAAAAAATCAAGAGTGGGACTCTGGAACCTTTGTTATAAATGAGCATGTTCCCAGCCAGTCCACTGTGCCACCTGGTGGGGTGAGGGAGGTGTGTCTGCCAGGATTGGAGGGTGAGCTTCATCTTTTATCCTAGGCTGCGAAGAGTCATACCTTTGCTAGGTGAGTCCTTACCTGTTCTACCCCATTGGTCCCATTGGTCTTCCTCAGGCAGTTACAGGGAGTAGCTGCTATTAACTAACCAAGAACACCCCTGAACCCTCAATGCTGGCTTCAAAGACACCAGCTTTGAAGACCTTTGGACTGAAATGTCCCCAAAGCTACCTAACTCCAAACGCTCATATCACAGAGGGTCCTTGGGATTCCGTGGCCACCTGGCATCCCGATCCAGCCCATGCGTGCCCACGTGGCCTGTGACCTTGTTCTCCTAGATGCTACCATCACTGCGTGGGATTCATGAATGGGTGATGAAAGCTGAGTGGCTGCCTTGAGTCTGTGAAATGGGCTGTGTCCTGGAGGCTGGGGTGCAACCATGACAAAGGCAGCTGGCTGGCATGTGCCTGCTGTTCTATGGGAGGCATGTGTCACTTCTGAGTTAAGGGAGACCTCCAACCTAAGCTTGCATGGGAAGAGGTAAGGGCAGATGTGGGGTAGCCATCCTTGGCAGGGTCTACCCAACTCAGTCCTCCTGGTTTCTGACCTTCTCCTGGCTCCTGAAGGCCAGCCTGAAGGAGGCGAGGTCTGCCCCTCAGGGGAAACCCTCCCCAAACCTGCCCCCGCCTTTTAAACCATAGTGAAGGCTCTAACTTAGAATCAGCCAATTCCAGAGCACGCTCATCACAGCAGATTCCAAAATCATGCATACGAATCAATACATTACTTTCAGCCCCAGATTTTCTGCACACTTTCCCCTTTGCTGGGAATCCCTTTTCACCAAGAAAGCCAAACCATGATCCCAGTTATTAAGGGGACTGTCTGGTGTGGTCTGGTCTGAACCAGTCCCGGCTGGGAGGTAGTAAGAAAGGAAAAGCCAGGGTGGAAGAAATGTCTGTGCATTTTGATACAAAACACCCTCCGTTCTGGTTAAATGCAAAGCACGATGTATGAATCAGCCTGGGTCATTTAAGTTAACAGTTTGGACTTGGTTTTGATGTTGGTCATGGTTCCCGCAGCTCATTTCATTAGTGTCAGTTTAACAGTTGGGTACATGGGCCAGGGGTAGTATTAATGATTACTCGTTAGTTAAGTGGACATGGAGCTTTTACACAGAACGCCGGTGGCACAGAGACCTTTCCAGTGGCTGTCTCGGGCACTCGTTCTCCAGCTCGGGCTGTGGTAGGCAGGGTAGGCGGCTGTGGTTAGGGGGGAGCTGGAGCTCCTGGGAGGACAACTTACAAAGGATTCCTAAACCCCAGCAGGTCTGGCTGGGCCTCACCTGGAGCTCAGCCCAGAAGGCCCCTGGAAAGGTGAGCTGCTGCCCCTTTGGGGCCGAGTCATTGTCTAAGAAAGAGCTTTCTCTGCAGAGCCCAGCAGCTCAGGAGGCAGCTCCCTAGAGCCCAGGAGAGGCGGAGGGAATGGCCCATGGGCCTCCTTCTCAGGGGAAGAAGTTGCTTTTGCAGCCTGGGATGGGTGTTCCCTGTGCCAAAATGGGAATACCCACCAGTGATTTACACAGACATTTATAGGAAGCATATAGGCTTGCTCATTCCTAAAGTGGAAGAACAGTGTGTTTCTGGCCCTGGCAGGGCCCCGGAGCAGCTCTCAGGGTAGTGTGGCTGATTGTGATCGTTTCCGGAAGTGCCCTGATTTGCCTGTGGGGACAGCCAAGGCGGCATGGGAACCGCCTGCCCTGTGGAACTGAGCCAGAGTGAACTGTTGGTGAGGGTCCCTCCTGGGCCTGCTGCCCCTCCCGCCTCTCTCCTCCACCAGGCCTCCTCCCACACTTCTATCTTCTAGAACTTCCTGGCTGGTGGGTGGACAGCGACCAGTCCTCGTTATGTGATGGCGGCCTTGTAAGAAGGCCAAAAGAGGTGATTCTCCCTGCCCCTGCCTGCAATGTCGGGCCCAGGGGTTCTGCAGAGCCCGACCCAGCTGTGACCGGCAACCCAGTGGGAACAGTTCAGGCCTTGCTTCCCCCAGGCAGCTAGTATCCTTGGTTGAGCTGACTGGTGACTCACTGTGTCGGGGTCTTCTCCCTGTCTGGCCAGCTCGACCGAGGCCAGGTGGATGGGCGGGCAGCAGTCAGAGACCCATGGACAGTGATGTTATTTCCGTCCTGCTCTGACACCTCCATCCCACACCTCTGGGGTTGGATGTGGGTCTGGGTGGTGGATATATAGTGTGATAGGCATGGTAGGCAGTAGAGCTGGGTGAGGTACAAAACAGACCTCAGCCACGTGCCAAGTCTGATCTTCTATGGTTTTCTCCACCCTCTTTTGAGCCAAAGCCTCAGAAATTGTGGAGGTTTGGGCCAGATGAGCCCTCCAACTCCTTTGACTTTTGTCCCTTTAGAAGTGGTCCCAATTAAGCTGTGGGCATTATCCTTGTTCTGACCCTGGAGAGAGGAATGCATGTTTGTGCCTGTCTCCCCTGATTGGGTCCCCTTAGCTGGGACATCTGGAGCCCTCAGACACCCTGCTTTGGGCGTGGCTCCTGGACAGCTGCCTTGGCCTCTTCAGCATCTTGAAGTTGCTTTGACAAGCCCAGGGGTACATCCACCATTGGCTTTTGGATGTAGCCACAGCCCCCTGTCTCAGGCTGTCCGGAGGATGGGGGGTCCCCAGGAAACCACCATTGGTGGGAACAGCACAGGCAGAGCAGCCTCAGGGGGCTTGTTTTGGTGTGGGACCCTCAGCAAGGTATACTACACTGTGGGGTGCAAAAGTGCTCAGAAGGACACACACAGAGTGGCCAGGACCGCTTCCATGCTCGGGCACAAATGTGCAGCGGTGTGATCTTAGGCAAATCTTCTGACTTTTTAGAACCTCAGTGTCATCATCTTTAAAATGGGAGTGGAGAAACCTTACCCAAATATCCTTTACTAACAGATAAGTCAGGGTATAGAGGGATCTTCCAAAGAACTAGACAGCTCTGGCACCCAAAATGAGGATGTTAAAAGGGACTCTTGCATCTAAGATGCTAAAAACTGTAAGGAAATTCACCAAAATTCTAAGAAGGGGCCATTTAGTGGTACAATGGTTCAAGGAAGTAGCATCTTTCTGTCTCTGCCCCGAGCCACTAACTACTTTACTCTCAGCTCCGAGAAATGGCTCAGAGAGAGGAAGGCAAATTAGCATTTTCTATTTAGGGTTATTTCTTCAAGTTGCCCATATTCCTGTGATGGTTTGGATTGATCAGGCTCATCCGTTCCTTGGCAAAGTAGCTTCCTTTCCCAGGACTTTGGTAAGGGCAAGTGGGAGCTTCCTTGTATTTGCTTGAAACTCTCCTGCCTTTCTAGAGGCTTCTCCATGGGAACACACAGGTGAATAAGATCACTCTTGTACCAATTATAAAAATGATACAAAGTTTGAAAAGGATGGGGGCTTGTCACAAGGACACAGGAATCATCTTGGAGGAGTGCCCCTTGGCCAACTCAGACACAATTAGAACACCAGAATAACTTAGTACGGGAATGAATTATCATCTTAGTCCATTCAGGTGCTACCACAAAATTAGCATAGGCTGGGGGGCTTGAACAACTAATATTTATTTCTCACAGTTTTGGAGGCTGAAAGTCCAAGACCAAGGCACCAGCACATTCAGTACCTGGCCAGGACCTGCTCCTTGGTCTCTAGATGGCTGTCTCCTCACTGTGTCCCCACATGGTGGAAAGGTGAGGGAGTGTTTTGGGATCTCTGTAATTTATAAGGACACTAATCCCATCATGAGGGCTCCACCCTCATAACCAGCTCACCTCCCAAAGGCCCCACCTCCTAATATCATCACCTTAGGGATTAGGATTTCAAAATAGGAATTTTGAGGTGATACAAACATTCAGTCCGTAAAAATTATAAACCATTAAAAATAGAGATTGATGAGTCCATGCTAATGATATGGATAGAATGATGATGATGGACAGGTAGATGGGCAGATACTATATAAGTGGGGAGAGGGGAGTGCTCTTGCTAATAGAATCCTGAGGGCCAGCTGATAAACGTGGCGTATGTACTGGAGTCGGAAAGTCACTGGTTGGAAACCTTCATGGTGAAGACTGGGTTGGGTAGGAACCATCAGTGCTTGGTAAACCTGGCAAGAAATCCTCATGAGGAGAAGGATGTTTGCAGCATTTTAAAATGCACAACCCTGGGGTTAGGTGGGGTCATGTGACCAGTTCAGGCCAATGAGTTGTGAGTGAAAGGGTGATGTCACTCCAGAGGTAAGCCCTATTTTCCATCTTCCACAGGGACCAGCAGTATTCCATGGAGGCTACGTCATGAGCCTGGTCAGAGGACGGACCATGGCGTGGAGCAGAGCCATTGCTGACTTGCAATAGACATGTAGTAAGAATGAGAAATAGACCTCTGTTATTTTGGGCCATGGTGACATGTGGGTTGTTTGTTATCTTAGGCTGCCCTATCCTCTCCTATCCTTATTCACTGTGTCTTTCCAAATGTTCTTCCCTCTCCTTAGAATACTCCCCTTCCTTCCACCTGGTAAATTGCCATTCATCTTCCAAAGTCCTGTTCAGATAGCACCTCCTTGCTAATGTCTCCCAGCATTAGAAACATCCTTCTAGGCACTGCTTCTCTTTGGTCATTTGACAAGAATTTATTGAGTGTATACCATGTATAAGACATGATACTGGGTGCTGGGGTCATGCACCATTGATATGACGAAGTCCCTGCCTTCCTGGGGGGGACACTTGTATATTTATAGCCTTAGTCTCCTTTTCTTGAGTAAGTGCTGGGAGGGAAGAATGCTGACTTAGCCGTATTTCTATTTTTAATACCTGTCACCTAGTAGAAAGCCAATAGATCTTTGCAAAATTCTCTTCCCTTGAGTGTCTCCAGTCCCGATGCATAACACCCATGGGCACAACCTGCACATGTTTCCCGACCCCTGTTTTGTCTCCCTCCTGGATGTGGTCACCTAGGAGCCTGGGTGTGCCTTTGTGGTGCTGTGTGTAGCAAGGGCAAAGGCCAGGGGAGGGCTGGACACATGCCAGACACACAATAGTGTCTGTGAAGTGATTCTTTTTTTAAAATTAAATTTATTGGGGTGACAGTGGCTAGTAAAATTATATAGATTTCAAGTGTACAAGTCTATATACATCATCTATATATCGCATTGTGGAAAACAGTATGGAGGCTCCTCAAAAAATTAAGAATAGAGTCACCATGTGACCCAGCAACCCCTCTTCTCGGTCTCTACCTGAAAAATTGAAAACATTTATTTGCAAAGATATATGCACCCTTATTTTCACTGCAGCATTATTTGCAGTGGCCAAGACATGGAAACAACCTAAATGTCCTTTAATAGATGACTGGAGAAAGAAGATGTGATACATATATACAATGGAATTCTACTCAGCCGCAAGAAAAGATGAAATACTGCCATTTATGACAACATGGATGAATCTTGAGAATATCATACTAAGTGAAATAAGTCAGAAAAAGTAAAAAGCCATATGATTTCACTCATATGTGAGGTATAAAACTGAAAGAAACAAATGAACAAATAAGAAAAACAAATGAACAAAGACTTGTAGACACAGATAACAGTATGGTGGTTTCCAGAGGGAAGGAGGGTGTGGGTAGTAAAGGGTAGAGTGGGTCAGATATGTAGACTCATGTAGTGGCATGAGTCTTGCTCTCAGTTCATATGAATGAGTATGGGGATCATCATGAACTTATTCTAACCATGTAATTGCTTATGTAAAAAATGGTAAACAGCAATGCTGAAATTGAAAGCTACAGGTGCTACCACTGTGTTGTGGGCTCATCACTAAGAATGAACAGTGGGTTGGTGATGGCATCCTGGGTCTAGCCCCAGAGTACTGGTGAGTGTGTTGGTCACTGGACTGGTCCAGTCCCTTCTCTGGGCCTTCATGTCCACATCTGCAAAATGAGGAGTGGGCACAAAATCTTTGCTTCTCTTTCCTCAAAGGCGACATCACAGGTGGGTCCAGGTGGGACAACTCCAGAAAGACTCCAGAGAGACCATTGTGGGGGACCTGAACCTTCTGTATTGTTCAAGGGCAGGGAGAGAGCAGCTCTGGCCTGCTCTGAACCCCCAGACACACTGTCCTGTGTCCTGAACTCTTGGGAACACTTTTTGGAAAAAGCATAGCTTCCGAGTCCCCAGGGAAAAGCTGGCAGAAGAGGCTGTGCACACTCAGCCTCCCCTCTGTGCAGTGGTAACACTTCAGTAAGCACTCTAACGAGCCCGCACCCCTCCCTAAAGCCATGGCTTGTTTGCTTCTCCTAGGAGCCTGGCAGTGAGCCCTGGATGCTGTCATTGTCTTAGGGATAGACACCCCTCCCCCCAGCGCCTTAAGTGGCCTGCATCACCAGGTTGGGCAGCCTTGCTCCAAACCAGGCTCTCATCCTGGAGCGCCTTGAGTTTCCTCCATCTGTGGCTGGGGCTGCAGGGAGCGGAGTAAATACATTCAGCTGGTCTGTGTGAGTGGGAGCCTCTTTCTGTTCAGAAAGTTCTCAGGCTGGGCTGGTGGGGGCTGCTCTGCAGACACTTCATTCACAACTTGTTGTTGGTTGGTTTTTCTCTTCCAAGGGAGGCGGGGGTGTGGCTATAGAATAAATCTCAGGGTTTTTTTTCTTCTCCCCAAAGAAATCATTGTGTTGTAATGCAGGGAGAGCCTGAGCTGATGACATTTTTATGGGACTGCCTCTAGTGAAGACTGTAGTGTCTGCGAGGGCCATCCATAGGGTCGGGTAGATCTCTCTCTCTCTCCCCCTTTGCCACCCCCACCCCTTTCTCTCACAGCAATACAACTTCAGTTCAATACTTGTCTAGAATTCTCAGTGGGGCTACCTAAGCTAGAAGGGGGTGGAGGTGGGGGAGATGACATCATATTCTCACAAGCTGATTGGCTGCTTTCAGCCTTCAGGAATGATATCATCTCTGCTTCTGCCTCCCCACCCTCCTTTACTCCTAGTCCTTTCCTGGACTGGCAAGCCCCCCTCCCAGTACCCCCCCCCCAGGATACCCTGTTGCCTTGGAGACCACAAGTTTTCAACCTCGTTGTCTGAAGGAATAGTAATTCATTATATGTCTGACATGGGGGTGAAGGGTGCAGGGAGGGAGACCCGGGCTGGATGGTTTTGAGGGGAGGCTGTGGACAACAAAATAATGAATAAAAATGTGTTGCATGTATAAGAAACTCTCAAAGATAGTAGGAAAGGAAAGGTCATTGCAAACAGTGTTTATGAAATCAAAGTGTAGAGGCATAATTCTAATAAATAAGTCATGGCCAAAATATGGTTGAAAATAACCATCCCCCTCCCCCAGACGGTTAGCTCATTAGGAAGATTTTGGAGAGACAATCAAAGGCAGTCTGGGGCTGTTGTGTTATCTTTAGAGGAAAGGCCATCCCCTTTGGTCCCGCCTCCTAGGGAGTATGCACTCAAACAAATATCTCCTCCCATGAGCTTTGCTCAGGGAGCAGTTTCTTGACAAAATGAACGAGATAAGGATCCACCCACACTCTTGGGGTTTGTGGGTGGCTCCAAGACTGGAGTACCAATTCCTTACTTTGAATCCCCAGGAAACCAAGACAGGAGGAAAAAATCTCTGGTTGAGGTGGTGTGTGTGTGTGTGTGTGTTTCAGTTACCCATAGATTCCATGTCTACATCACTCATGTTCACTAGGGAATGTTCAACTCCTGATTTCCTTGGGACAGTTTAAAGACAGCATGCAAATTCCCCTTGGTCCTACCCTATCTCCTCTTACGTCTTCTCCACTCTGTTTTCGCCCACTTGTGGCATTCTCCTATATTTATGCCATGTTTGTCTTCTTGTCTGAGGCATTCTTTAGAGTCAGGAATTCCAGATGGGAAGTTTGGAATATTGGTAGAGCACCTGCTTCTTTTGGTCCTTATTTCTCATGCATGATCCCCAACTGCTTGCTCTTTTTGGCTTCTCACAGGCTGCCTCTCATTCTATTACAGGTAATTCTGAACTACAGCCATCTGGTTAAAAGGAAAGTAAGCAAAAGATAAAAAGAGTGCTTAATACCTGCTTTCTGGGCAAAAATAGCAATGTCTATTCCTATAACAGAATCATTTTAGGAACAACAGATTATTCTAGATGTGCTTGTGGGCAGAGATTGATAAATGTTTTTTCCTGTAAGTCTAGAACATACTAACAACTTGATAAAAGTTGCCTACTGTTATCTTTTTGTTCATTTGTACAATATTTTTCAACTACAAATGTATTTTACCATACCAAGTAGAAATAGAGGGAAATTGTGTACACATACACATGCATATAGACATACATATGAGGGTCTCTACATGTATGTCTGTGTGATTGCATTTCCTTATTTCTGTTTTTGAAGCTTCCAAATGTTTAGCAGTGAGTAGGTATTACAAATATAATCAGAAAAAAACTATTTAAAAAATCAGTCACTGGGCAGGATGTTCCAAAGGGCAGATGAATGTAACTTCCAAGATGAAGTAACCGGATGTCTGTCAACTCATCGAAGCAGGGAAAACAAGGTATGAGTTTGTCCTCAGTGGTGTGGTGACGTGACCATCTCTGGAGTCCTGTGGCTTCTCTTCTGGTCTGCTATGGCCTATTTCGCAGCCTTAGAGGGAGAGCAAAATCTCTGAGCACTAGGATGGAGCTAATCTTGAGCAACCTTCTGGTCTAACCCCTCCCACCTAAATTAGACATTTAATGGCTCTTGAAAAGTGAATGTTAACCTAAGATTTACACAAGCCGTCACCTCAGAATCCACATGCCCAAAACCAAAGTAATAATTTCTGCATATTGTCTTCTACCACCCCCTAAAATTCCTGTGTCTACCCCCAGAATCACTGTTTTTATCCAAGATAGAAAATTTGGAGTCATTTTTGATTAATCCCTATACATTATTCTCCAAGAGTTGTAGAAAAGTGATTTTTTCCTTTTAAGTCTGTCATTGTATTCATCTTTTCAACTTGCCACTGTACTAATCCAAGGCACTTCCTCCAAGCTCCAGCTAAAATGCCATCTCTTCCAGGAAGGTTTCCTTGATCGCTCCTGTCTTTACTGATAAACATCTAACCTGGATTCCAACAGGATGAACAGACTTTGGTAGCACCACCCATCTGGATCACACAGCCTTGATTGGGTTGAGGAATTAAACTTGGTTTCTCACCTAGACCACATGACTCTAGAGAGCAAAGACCTAATAAGATCACATTGTAGGCATTCAAGACAGCTTATTGATTAAACAAGAGGAAACCACTTCCTCTCTTGACAAACAGTGCTGGTATTTTACCTTCTTCCTTTTATAGGTATTTTCCCAAATCCCTGACCCACATGCCTACTTTGTAATTTAAGCAAACTTTTCCCTCTTGCATTTCCACGTAGTCTAAATTCTCATATGTTCTTTTCCTGAAAGATATTGATTAAACTCTATCTATAGATTTTTATTATTTTCCTAATAAGTACTTACTGATTCTCTTACTTAGCAGGATAGTGTATTGTTTAAGAGTATGGATTCTGTAGCCAGACTGCCCAAACCTGGAAGTCCAACATGGCTGCCACTAGCCACCTGTGGCTAAATTTAAATGCATTTTAGTTAAATAAAATTAAGATTCAGTTCCACACTCAAACTGGCAGTGTCAGACTCACACTGGCTGTGTTTGAAGTGCTCAGTGGCCATCTGGAGCTGGTGGCTGCCGTACTGGAAAGCACAGACAAAGGACATACCTGTCATCGCACAAAGTCCCATTGGACAACTCAGGCCAGATCCATATCCTAGCTCTGCCACTCAGCAGTGGACTGAGCTTAAGGAAGGTATTTGACTTTCTGAGCCAAGTTCTTTAATGTACCAACCTCTTCCAATTGTTGGAGCCTTAAATGAGTTACTACAGGTAAAGCACTTGGAATGGCCTCTGCAGCATAATAGGCCCATCATAGTTCGCCACAGTGGTCGTGTTTTCCAGCTCTTGACTCGTTCCATGAACTGACCTTTAGTCCATGGATCCCTATCACATTTTTAAAACAGCATTCTCACTCCTCCTGCCAAGGATTCTCTTTGATCTCCTTTAAAAGACAGCATTATCTGGCCGGAATCTATTCATGGAGGTCACCTTCTTACTCACGCACACAGAAACTGCTCTATAAAACCATAAGCCATGCTGGGAAGTACAAATCACTTTATGTTGGACCCTCATGGCCTTTAGGCTGGTCTCACCGTCTTGCTAACTACCAGGCCAGGGAAGCTCTTCTTCCCCCTTGTTCTGGAACATCGAGTGTGGAGAGGGCGTTTAATCAGGGGCGCATTCCTCACTGGTGACCTAAGGAGCCAGCCTGACTAAATGACCATGAGGCGGAATGTTTGTGTGAAGTGCGGGAGAAAAGTTCCTCTCAACTTCCTGAAAAGGAAGATAATATATCTAAATAGTTTCCTGCCTCTTTGCTGCCAAGCGGCAGCAGAAGCAGACTAGATCCTCTAGCAGGGAAATATTTAGCACATTGGGTGCACTTGGCCCCTCCCTGTTTGTCAGAGTGAATGGATCCGGGCAGTGAGTGGGCCCCGGGCACTGCCGGATGGCCTGGATGCTGGGCAAATTGTTTCAGAGCTAGAGTTTAAGAGGACATTGAGAGGGTGCCTGGACGCTATGAGGAACATGGCACAGAGACACGCTCCTGTTGCTCACCTTGCTACCATGTCATCTGGGCCTGGAGCAATCTTTGCTTTGGTTCTTAGAAACCCCAGTTCACGTTTTAGCAGGAAAGGGAAGAACAGATTGCTTCCTGCCTGCCAGATGATGGCTTCCAAGCCCTGCGCGTGTTGCTCCGGAAGACCTTTGCATGGCTATTACAAACACGTTTGGGGCTTGGCTTGAAGTGGAGACTGCTACTTAACGCAGCCAAACTGCAACACGGAAGCTGGAAAAGCCCCTCTGCCGTTTGCTGTGGCTGCAGTGTGGGGAAAGCAGAACTTTCTCAGAAGTCCATAGCATGAGTGCCCCCAGGCCCCACTCCCAGCTGTGTTTGCAGTGGGGTGTGGCAGGTAGGTAGAGGAAGTACAAGGCGTGGCCTGTCCCTGCTATCCCAAAGGTGGTATTCCTGGGGACTAGCCCCGGCTGATTCACCCAGCTTCCTCGGTTCAGCTGTTGAAAATGCCCAGCATGTGAGCTTCAGGTCCCTCCCCCAGCACCCTTTTCCCTCACTTTGACTGCAGGCCACACAAAGCCCCATCAGCAGCTGCTCTGGGGATCTAGACCAGAGGCAGGCACAGTTTTTCTTAAAGGGCCAGAAAGGGATCATTTTAGGTTTTGCAGGTCAAGAGACAAAATTGAGGATATTATGTAGGTACTTATATAACCATTTACTACTTAAACATTAAAAAAATCAACCCTTCTTAGCATGAGGACCACACGAAAATGTGGGTGGCAGGGGGTGGTGGCTAGATTTGGCCTATGGGCTGCAGTTTGCTGACCCCTTGTGCAGGGTATAAACTGTGGCCTTTTTGTGGAAAAGAAAGTCCATTGTCAAGTGGGGATGATAGATTTATGAAAAGGTCGTCAGGTAGGTGCAGAAGAGCCAATGTTCACAGAGAGGAGTCTGTGGAAAGGCATCCAGCCCAGCTATGGGATGTGTAGGGTGTGTGAGTGTGTGTATGTGTGTGTGAGAGAGAGATCTAGGCTTCAATTAGTTACATCACAATTAATTTCAATGGCAACTAATCAAAATTAAATACAATTAAATAATTAAATTAATTAATAATGAAAATAAAATATAATTAAAAATTCAGTTGCTCAGTTTCACTAGCCCTGCTTCAAGTGCAGTGATCACATGCAGGCAGTGGTTGCCATGTTGGAGAGAGAGAGGGAAAAAGAGAGAGAAGGGAGGACAAGAGAGGAGAAGAAAAGGCTTCCCAGTTCAGGGGATGCCCAAGCTGAGTCTTTAAGGCTTTTTTAGTTGAACAAGGATCATTGAGCCCAAGGCCCAGGAGCTGGCAGGACAGGGTGTCCCAGGGTGAGGGGAAGCAGTCAAAGGCACGAAGGTGGGAAACAACATGGAATTCTGGGAGCAAAACTGCAAGCCAAGAAGAGCAGGGCTGCAGAGTGGGCCATGCCAGCTGCCTCATTCCTGGTGGAAGGGGCCACCAGGGCACTTGTGTGATTGTTTGGGGCATTAGAGAAGAATTAAGTGATACCCAGGGCCACACAGAGAGAAGGTGGGGCTACATTCAAATGGAGACCTGTGTGTTCCTTACAAGAAACCATTCTCTGTCCCTCTCTTATGTCACAGAGTTACCCCAACTCTGTGGTTGTCCCTTCAGTGGCTCTGTGGCTTAGCCCCACAACAGTTTTGTCAGGACCCACTACGCTCCAGGACAGAAGCCATGGGTGGCTAGTTCAATTTCATTGAATTAAAATGTAATGACGCCCTGGCTGGTGTAGCTCAGTGGATTGAGCGCGGGCCTGTGAACCAGAGGATTGCGGTTCGATTCCCAGTCAGGGCACTTGCCTGGGTTGCAGGCCAGTTCCCGGCAGGGGATGCACAAGAGGCAACCATACATTGATATCCTTCTCCCTCTCTCCTTCCCTTCCCCTCTAAAGATAAATAAATAAAATTTAAAAAAATGAACTTTAAAAAAATGTAATGACATGTAACTTCAATTGCACAGTCATATAAGCCATCTTTCAAGTGTCCGGTGGCTACTGTATTGGACGACACAGATGTAGAACGTTCCTATTGCTGCAGAAGGTTCTACTGGATGATACTGGTATAGAGAAGACATGGAATCTCTGGTCCTAGCTTGGCTTTGGGAAGCAGTTAGCCAAAAAAAGAAAAAGAAAGAAAAGGAAAAAAGAGAAAGGAAGGAAGGAAAGAAAGAAGGAAGAAAGAAGGAAAAAAAGAAAGAAAGAGGAAAACCCAGCTCTCCTTTACAAACAGGCCGTGTTGTGGGAATGGGTCAGGGCCTCTCGGTGAAGTGTGCAAGACAGAAGAGAGACAAAACGGGGCTAAGGTGGGGAATTCGTGTTTTCCCCGATATTACTAAGCAACCATGTCCTAAAATCTACAGAGCCGGCGACAGAACTTTGTTTACCAGGAAGAAAACACTTGAAAAGGAGAATATTTGGCGGAAATGTGCTTGGGATTAGCAGGTTTTCTTTCTTTCTTTTTTTCTTTTAATGCTGTTTTGTTTTTCTCCTGGGTTTTTCAAGGTACTGACCTAGCACACAGCCCCCTTTGCCAAGAAACTCTTTCCCTGCCTAATTAGCTTGTGGTATTGTTGGTGGTTCTGGGAAGGGAGGGGAGGGGTGAGGCAGGGGGAGGGCAGAGCTTGGCAGGCCCAATGGGGAGCATCAGTTGGTGGGGGGGTAGTGTGGCTGGCCATTAGATGCAAGGTCTTGAAAATCCCTCTGTAATTAATTTTCTCCTGCATTAATTAGAGAAATGTTGGAACGGGTGGAAGAGGGAGGGATTTCTTGCCCCTGGGCTGCTTTCAGGGTGACCTGAGGGAAAGATGGTAATCTACCAGAGAGCTGGCAAAGGTTTTCAGAAGACTCTACTGCCTGAGGGAGGGGCATCCAATTTAAGCCAAGGTCACAGGGAGACACGGGCTTTTTTGTGACTTGGACTGGATAATGGGTCACACCTCTTCAGAAGCCCAGTGTGTGTGTGTGTGTGCATGTGTGCACACATCACTGCTTCTCATTGTCCCATGAATTCAGAATACACAAAAATTTAGCAGAATTCCCTGTGAAGAGCTCCATATTCCCTCTCTTGCCCCTAAACACTGAAATGTGGGTTAGAGACCCTCTTGCTTGTATCCCCTCAACTGATTCCATTTTAGCCTGAACAGAAGACACGGTCACTTTCCCTGTGTGCTTTTTCTCTTTTTTAAAACATCAGCTATGATGACTCTCTTGCAAGTAAGTTTCTAGCCCTGTGGAAAAGAGATCCCTGAGAAGATTCTAATAAAAGCTTCTGGAATCTACCAGGCCACAGACTTTCTATCCTGAGTCCCAATGTGTTGAAAATGACGTTTTGGAGGCAAGAGGCCAGCACAGTTCTAGAATCCAGTGCCAATTCTCTGGTCCTGTGAGCTGCTTTTATGGAAATTTGAATTGAGCCCAGCTTCTTCTAGACTCTGGTTTCGTATGGATTTTATTAATGTGACCAATGGCTTAAAAGTTCTGTTTTAGCTGGTGGGCCACATCCAACAATCCATGTTCTTGTTCTTCAAGCCTGCCTCTAAGGCCAACACCTTCAGTTAATAATTCAATGGAGTTTTCCCCAAGAGGGAGGGCCAGCCTGTTTCAGCCTGCTCCTCTTTTCAAAGCAGTCAAATCAGTGAATCAGCAGTAAAGATTTAAGCTATGGGCTCAAATGAAGGCACCCTCTTCCCTGGCTGCTAATTGAAATGGACAGATCTTCAACAGAAATAGGTCCCATGGGATCAACACACCTGTTAATGGAATAGAAGCTGGTGACTGGAGAGGAGGGCATGGGTAGCTCACCATCTGCCTTCCTCTACTGGCTGGGCGCAAGCAACTGGGCCCAAGCAACGGGGCCTGGGCTCCCAGACCTTCCACCTGCAATCATTATTGCCTACTGAATGCACTGCTTCCTTAAACCTTGTAGGCTGCGGGTTCATTTGGTGGGGCATAGAATCTGAGGATTACTTTCCAGCTCCATTCTTTGGCCACCAGCAACAAGTTTTCCAGTTTGGAAGAATCTTTGATCCATTCTACTTGGGCCACGTTACTCTCTTGTTTCCCTTGAGGGATGGATAAGAGGAGAGAGGACAACAAAATAAATTAAAAGAGTGTGGGGTGCGGATTCTCAGCAGGAAATGGGGAAGGGAATAAGGGCAATAAGAACAAGGTGGAATCTCCAGGATGCTATCAGCACCCCGGGAAGAAGCTGTCCATGCCCTCCCTGTTCCCAGGCCTGTCCTTGCATCCTTCCCAGCAGCTGTTTCAACTCTTCTCTGCCCTCCTCAGGCCTCCAAATCCACCCCCACCATTCACAGCAGATTACTTCACCTCCAGCCCTACTGAGAGGACTAAGCCACCAGTCTACAGGAATCTGACTGTGCCAGCGGGAAGACCTGGCTTTCAACCTGTGCTCTGCTACATTTATAGTTGCTGGTGGGCAATTTATTTAGCCTCTCACAGACTCAATTTCCTCACATGTAAAATGGGGCAGTGGTGAGGATTAACTCAGACAATACAGGGAATTTGCATGTAAACAAAAAGTAATAATAGCTATGAACTGTTGGGAAGAATACCACTACTACCACCCCCATCACCACCATTCCCTCCCTAATGTAATCATCCACCCACAGCAGAATTTTCTTGTGCTATATCCTCTCTTCCTTCCAGCCTCCCTGGAGAAGGTGAAGTCCTGCCTCTTGTCCATGGCTGGCCTCTGCACTGAAGCAGAAGCCACCTGTGTCTATTTTATTTCAAATCCCTGGCATCTTCAATTTCCCCCTCTTGGCCAGCATTTTCCTCTCAGTGTTCGAACATGGTCAGGTCCCACTTAACTCCCCCCAGATGCTTCCCTTCTCTTTACTGTTCTCTCAGCCACAGTCTCATCTCTTTCCTTCCTTTCACCAACGTATCTGTCCTAGGAATCATCTATGCTTATTGACACCACTTCCTGACCACCCACTCACTCCTCAGCCCACTTTGATTTGTCTCCTGCCCCCACTGCTCTGGTGCAATGGAACTTTCAAAGGCCTTTCTAAGTGCCCTCCTACATCCTACTCAGTCCTTCGGGAGCGTCCCGCTCTGTTGACCCAAAGTCACCCCCAACTCTCATCTTCCCAGTGTCCGTGATTCTGTCCCTCCCTGGTGCATCATTTCTTTTGCACATGACTCATGATCATCCGTCATGTGTGCCAGGTGTCATCTTGTTTGCCTTCTCCCTGGGTGGGCTTGTGGACTCCCTCTTCATTCGTGATTTTACCCAAGAGTTGGCCAGCCCTATGTGTCCAGCTCTGACCTCTTCTAGGCTCCAGATTCTCAGTTCCAGCTTCTTGTTATTCTTCTACATAAGAGCGCCTGCTAATTCAGTATATCCATTAACTCAATATAGCCAATACTAAAATATCGGTTATTGTGTAGGCCTTATTTCTTACTCCACTCATCTACCAATCTGTAGGTCTTGCTGACGACCTTCAGAGCAGGTCTTTGGCCTGTTCGTTTCTTTCCATTCCCATTACAGCTCTGCCCTTGGGGACTTTTTATTTCCTACTCAGGTAGTTCAAGTGGCCTTTGATCTAGTATCTCAGGGTTTAGCCTCTTTTCTCTCCCAGTTTCTGTTTCCCATTGACAGCAGGGTGTTCTAGAAGTAGGATGGCCATGTAATCTATTGTCCAAGCCAAAACACTCTGTTCAGATAATGTTAGTTTCTGGTTTCAGAACTTGGGACCCCTATCCTAACATGCTGTCTTCTCAGCACAGTGCTCCTGGCTTCCCCACAACTGGCCTCCTTCAGTTAGTTTAGTCTCGCCTGCACTCTGAGCTCTCCATGCACCTGCCTGTCCAGCCACCCTGAAAGCTTTGCCACCTCCAGTGCTCTGGCCTCTCCTGTCTCTTGCCTGCACTCTCACTGTTGTCCCGCCCAGATCCTGCATCTCCTTCTCTGTCCTTCAGGACTCATCTCAAATCCTGCACCCTCCCCGAAGCCTTCACTAATACAAATAGATAGACTGAATCTCCCCCATTCTGTGTTCCAGCAGCACATCGCCTGACCGTTCATAGCATGTCCAACATTCGAGCTATCTGTGTTCCCAAATGTCGTTCCTCAAAGACCCAGTACTTGGGGAGCAGGGCCACGTAACATTCCTCTTTGCACCTCTCAGAACTGTGAACACCATTCCTTGCTTATAGAAGTGAAGAGGACAGTCTCTTGTTCCAACTCTACAGTTCTGCATGATGGATATCATTATGCCTCCCACCCCTACACTGTTCTTTTTTTCTTTAAATAGATGAAAGATAAGCATGGAGAAGTAATTCACACAGCTGGGAAGTAAGAGTTCTGCATTGCAAACTGAGGCCTGTCTTCTATAGAGAAAGTGCCTAACATGTAGGCTGCATGAATGACTTCTAATCCTACACCTTCCCATACAGCATGCCAATTTCCTAGATTTGCTGGTTCAGTAAGATTTAATAAAAAGAGGGTTTGTAACAGCGTAGTTCACAATGGGCCCTCACATGCCCTTGTTCCAGCAAAACAATAACCAAACACTTCTATCCAGGGAAATTGGAGTAAGATATGCAGTAAAGTTTATCTTGAGCAGGAAAACAAGCCACAGGCAGATACACTGATGGAAAGTGCAGGTGGAGGTGATGGTTGGGTATAGCTATTTTCTGTCTTAGTGATGGTGGGAGAGATTTTACCAGTAAAACAAGCCATTGGAACTTTCAATTTTTTAAATGCAAAGTTTCCTTTGTCTCTTCTCGTCCTCATTATTGTTAATTACCAGGGGGTGGAGTCTCTGTAGAAAGCAGACCTACCCCAGGGCCTGTCTCCTGTACTTACAACCTAGATTCAGAGCAAGAGAAAATGTGTTTGTAAGATTGAACTTCGTCAGGGAAATCAAACCCAAGAGCCAGGAGAGGGCTTCAAGAGAGCCTTTGGATGATTGGCTTTTCTTTCTGCTTGGGCCCTTTTCACTTGGTGGTTCTCAACTTTTTACTTGATGTGGTTGTAAATGCCCCTGGGATAATGTCACATCACTAGGTGGGATATGCAGGCTGCTCTGAGATGCCATTCCTTCCTCCTGGACAAATGTCCAAGGCCTGAAATGGTTTAGACAAGGTGTTCCCATTAGAAACATACAACAGGAGTTGGGGCAGGAAAAGGGAGATGGGAATGGAGAGAAAGACTACCAATACCTGGCATTGACGTGTGTATATACCACGGTGCATGTGAAAGATTCAGTCCCAGGAAGGGAAATTTCAAAGCTCCATATCAGACATAAATGTATGCATACACTTAAATGTTTACAAAGGTACACATATGCCCTTGCTAAGGGTTCAATGTATCTCTCTCTAAAACTGAGACACCCCCCAAAAACCCCATCCCTTAGCACCCCTTTGAACATTGCCCAGGATCCAGCAAAGACACAATCAAGCTCCTGTCTCTCTCATTCCCTCCCTTCGGAGCACAGTGGCCAGAAGGAAAGCAGAACAACAGACCTAGGAATCCAGAAGCCTCCACAACCACATGGATAGCAGAGAGTGGAAATCTCAAACTAGCCACGCACTGTGCCACGTCTGCAGCCTGTCGTCCCTAGGATTTCTGGCTTTCTTTGTCTCTGGCCCCACCATCTACATTAAGGACTAAAGTGGGTGGGGCAGAACAACCTGGTTGGAATGGGGTGGCAGTGGTCAGGAAGAAGGGACACGAGTGCACAGGTGAATTAACAATGTCCACGAGAAATGCCCCTAGCTGACTGCTTCTGTGTAAAAGTTTCAGACCAGTCAACTCACTGGGAGGGTTGGGAAGAACCTTACTTCATCCTAGTCTTCTGGAAGTCAGCCCAATTCTATTTATTATGTCTGACACTAGATTTTTGGGGGGTTGAGAGGAATTCAGATCTTCCAGAACAGAGGTCAGCAAAATAAGGCCATGGGTTAAAATACTTGCCACCTAATTTTATAAATAAAGTTTCATTAGAACACAGCCATGCCCAGTTGGTGACATATTGGCTATGGCTGCTTTTGCCACACAACAGCAGAGTTGGGTAGTTACTACAGAGACCATATGGCCCACAAAGCCTAATGTATTTACCATCTGGCCCATTCCAGAAACACTCTGCAATCCCTGGTAGCCCACGGTTTAGATTCTGGACAATATGGTATGGCAGGACAGGGACCATGCTGAACTACTTAGACACACATAGAAGGCCGCTTGACCTCTTAAACAGTTTTTTATTATAGAATTATAAAGAAGAAAATAAAAAGTCACCCATAATTCTATCACCTTCTAATAAGAACTGTTAATACTTTTATTTACATCTAGTCTTTTCTACACAAATATAAAAATATAAGTATACGTGATTATGTAATGAAAATCCTACTGTGTCTAGTTTTGTATCCATTGTGTGTGCTTGTGTCTCATGTCTTATGGTGACCGCTTTGCATGTCCTAGCATATTACTTGTTAATGTGACTTTTAATAACTTTTAATATGTGTCACAACATCACTGAACTTGTATGTAGTTTCTTCTTATTTATAGATCAAAATATTGTGTGCCATGACAAATCCCATGGAGCAGGAATCTTTGTCTGATTCTTTGAGTATTTTCTTCAGACAGATTCCCAGAAGTGGAATTACTGGGTTAAAGGGTAAGGACAATTTTCAGGCTCTTGATAACATATTGCCAAATTGCTTTCCAGAAAGATTGTACCAATTTCTGCTCCTCCCAGCAATGCACGAAATTGCCTCCTTACCCTATTCTCACCAGCATGGAGTACTATCATTAAAAAAAGTTACCAAATTGATAGGCAAAAATTGCATTTTGTTGTTTTGATTTGGATTTCTTTGATTACTGGTGAGGTTAAACATTTTTTTCATATGTTAAACACTTCTTCATATGTTTATGGCCAAGGGGAATCTTAATAATGGTCTTCAAGTGTGCAAAGGGGTTATTTAGTAGATTGGGACCAGCTGTGCTAGAGTAGGAACTGGAAATGTTGAAACCTCAGCAAGAAAGCAGTCGGGTGAAGGTCCCTCAATGAAGGATGGTCTTAAGAGTGATCAAAGGCTGGGGAAGATGGCGGTGCTGCTCAGTCTCTTTTCTCAAGGTGCAAGGAGGCCGGAGATAAATAGCTACAAATTGTTGGGTAGTTATAAGCACTGGGAGCACTGCTAATGCTTACATATGTTCGCATTTAAATGCTTACAAAAGCGCTATGAAAAACATGGGGGTTAGGTACAATCTATTATTAATATCCCAAGTAGGATCGAAATCCTCACCCTAAAATCCCAGTGTCATAACCACTGTGCTACACTGCCTCCAAGAGAATGGATTCAATGAATGTTCCTGGCTTAAAGATTTTGCAAATTCTTTATGAACAAAATGAGGGAAGTGTGAACCTAGGCTCCTATAATCCCTCTGCAAGACCTCTTCTCTCCAGCACGAATCATGGCTTAGTTGTTTACCATGAAAAACTCACTTTCTACTCTGATGTTTGTGCTTTTGTATTTTTCCTGAATGCATGAGCATGCCTAGCTGGGCTTGTTTCCTTCTTTCCTCATCTTTGTCTTATGTCCCCACCCTGCTCCAGAGGAGCCAGAAATATCAGGTGTGTGCTTCGTTCCCAACTGTCATCCTCAGCAGCTCATCAGCCAGGTTGGGCTATGCTTCCTTCCTTCTCTGTCCTCCCTGGCTGTGGGGATGATGAACAGGCAAATGAAAATCGTCCATGGACTCTCCCAGGCTCTCATCTCCACCACTCAGTGGGAGCTTTGTCTTTGCAGAGAACAAACCTGAAACCCATCTGGCCATGGCAATTGTCTGCCGGCTCCTGCACCATTTGGATTCTGACTCAGAGGTCTTGTAATTGAAACTTCAACCTGCTTATTAGAAATTCAAGGAAATCATCTAATAATATTCACAGTCTCAGCCTCTTCTCCCCCACTTCCCTGTCTTTGTCAGTGTCACACCTGTCTTTGTAGGTTATTATGAGATCCAATTTCCAAACACTGTGTTGGGAGTGTATTCATCTTAAATAAATACAATGAATATCTCAGGTGAGCAATTTCAGGGTTACAAGGACAAGGGTGGCTGGAGTTCTTTTATTTTTAGGGAGGAACTGAAGACATCAATTCTGGTTCTCTTGCCTCCTTGGTTTTTCAGCTAAGAATTTGAGCAGCCTCATCTTCTGGGTGCTTGACGTTCTTTATCCTGTGTGGTCAAACACGAATTATTGCTCTGACTAATGTTGCTATTTAAAACAGTGATTTTTTTCAGCTTCTCCACTTGCTCATTTCTCTCCCTCTATGGTGCTGGCCCTCACAAACCCCTAGGAGTGTGTCTGTAGGAGGGTGGATGGAGGGAGCGGCTGTGCTTAGTTCATTTGCCTTTGAGTTGACAATTCAAATATTGTCATTATGCTCTCCTCACCTCTGCTATTGCCCTGGTTTTCTGTGTGAGAGTTGGCTCTGCCCATGGGGTTCACATCCCTCCTAGAATGAAGGGGTTTTGGCCACTACAGTCCACTACATCTCCAAAAGCCTGTGTTTGCACAGGAGCGAGCCATTTTCAGAGTGGCAGGTGACTTGGGTGCCCAGTGGTGCCACAGTGTTGAGACTCCGTGGTCCTCATTCCCCAGCGTTCAGCTCAACCATCCCAAGCTCCTTCATTCAGCTCTGTCCCTCATCTGAGCAGTGAAGGCAAGTCCTAAAGGTGGCAACAGGTTTGGATCCATGAAAGATAGTCCTCTAGGAAGCTGGTTCTCCAAGAGTGGTCCAGGACCAACAACATCTCATCATCTGAGAATGTGTCAGCAGTGCCAATTCTTGGATCCCACCCAGACCTACTGAGTAAGACATGATGGGGATGGGTCCCAGCAGTCTGAGTTTTAACAAGCCCCCTTGGTGATTGGAATGCAGGCTCAAGTCCCAAGCCCACTGCTCTGGGCTGAATCTGCCAAGGTCAGCAGGAGAACACAGACACACCCTAAGTCCCCCTTGGTCCTATTACATACTGGAAAAGAAGAGGGACAGGGTCTTTTGTCCTCCTATGGGTGGGACAGGGAGCTAGATCTGGCTGGAGAGGCCTGACATCTTCTAAATGCGTTCAGGTTCTTAACAGTCTTTTTTTTTTTCCTCTGGAAAATGGTCTTCTCTCCCCTCGGGATGTGGCAGCAAGATTGTTTGGATTTGTGAAAATGGCTCCCTAAGAGCAAGAATGCAAGTAGATCATCAAATAAAGAAAGTGTGGTTTTCAGTTGGGCCACACAATTAAACATTAAAGGATGGCTTAGCAGTTAATAGTAATTATTATTCCTCTAACATGTATTATCTCAGAAACCACAAGGCATGGCTGAGTTGAAAGGAATTTAGGAACAGAAGAAGGCATGGATTGTGATCCCACAGTCAAGTTCAATGCTGAGGCCTCCTGACTGCTCTTTTTGCTAATGAACAGAGATATGCCAGGGACATCCCTCCCTCCATATGGTTAAAAGATCCTCTCACAGGAACAGACACTATAAGCAGCTGAATGTTAGATCCTTAATGCATCAAAAACTGTTTACCAAAAGTTTGCCTGCGGATGCCTCAGTACTCGGTATTGCTAAAAACAAAACAAAACAAAATGACAAATAAACAGAGAAAGTCTTACAAAGCTAAACATAGTCTTACCATACAATCCAGCAATTGTGCTCCTGGATTTGAAAACTTATGCCCAGCTCACAAATGTTTGTGGCAGCTTTACTCATGATCATCCAAACTGGAAGCAATGTCCTTTAATAGGTGATGCCCTTTAATAGGTGAGTAGGTCAAGAAACTTGAATGCACACGATGGAACAAGCACACTTACAGCGGAACAAGAAATGAACTCCTGAGCCATGCAAAAGCATGGGTAAATTTTAAATGCACACTGCTAAGTGGAAGGAGCTAGTCTAAAAAGGCTACTTATTATATGATTCCATTTTTATGAAATTCTGGAAAAGGTAAAAATATGGATGGCAAAACAACAGCCCAAACTAGTGCTTTCTAAAGGTTCCAAGAGACAGAGCATTAAATAGGTGAAGCACAGAATTTTCTAGAGCAACAGAACAATTCTCCAAGAACAGTTCAATACTGTAATGGTGTATACATAACACGAGGCACTTGTCAAAAGCCATCAAACTTTATAGCCAAAAGAGCAAACCTAATGTTTGCAATTAAAAAAAATTATTTAAGAGGTTGGGAGATTCCAGGATGGAATGCAGAGTGATGAAAAAATCAAACTGTATTGCAAATGTATAAATAACCTCTCTGGAGGGAGAGGAGGAAGAGGACTGGACCTAAGTCACACTGGAGATAAGTCTGTAAGACTAAGGCATAAGCAGCTGTATGTAATTGTACTCCAGTTCATAAAGTGGTTTCCCTAGGGGGAGGGGTTAACAGTTCTGATACAGCTCTACATGGATCCTGGAACCGAACAATGAAGTAAATGGATGGTGGATGGTGGGAGCCTGGTTTCTCACTGTTGGAATGAACTTTACAAATAAGCAATAGGAGGAGGCTAGAACCATCCATGGCATAAAGGATTAGAGTTGGAAACATCAGTATAAACTCATATTTAGTTTAATATAGATACAGATGATTATGTATAGAAACATGAAATATGCACATGTATGTGTCTATATACATGTGTGTGAAAATGCACATTAATATACACACATATATTTCCTTGCCCTGTCAATTAACAGGTCTTTGAATGAACAATGCCCCAGTAGCCACAAACACGCCTAGTGCCCGGATCTTTGTTACTAGTACCGCTCTTCTGTCAAAAGAACCAGGGATCCTTGGAGAAATGGCTGATGGTAGGGCTGAGGCAGACAATGGCCAAGATGAGCCTGGAGCATCTGTAGTGCCAGAAAGGAAGGAAATGCTTAAACACAAACAGATAAAATAAAACAAAACCCAAAACACACATATGTGCAATGAGGAAGGTTATGAGAAAGAAACACGGGAACCAAATGAAAGAGCTCTCAACAGCCAAAGCTGAAACAACTTGAGCAAAAAAATAAATAACGTAGTGTTGGATGATAACCCAATGCATAAAATATTCATGAGTCCGTACTGATGTAAATAAATGATTGAATAAATAAATGAGGGAGAATAGACAACTCTCTGTGCAGAAGAATTTCAAATGATTTATGTAGACACTCTGCCCTCAAGGAGATGGAACCTAGTAACTTCCTTCCAAAGAGCAGAGTAAGGAAGGACTTTATAGTGGAGCAACCTGATGAATACTACCTAGGCCAGGTGGTCAAGGTCAACATCAACAGTGACGTCACATTGAAAGCATCTATCCTTAATATGATGTGATGAGGATAGCATGTTACCTTTCTGGTCTTCTTTCCCCAAACTCATAGCCGCCGTCTAATCATGAGAAAAGCATCAGACAAATAAAAATTGAGGGACATTCTATAACATAGCTGGCCAGTACTCCTCAAAACGGTCAAGGTCATGAAAAAAACAAGGGAAGTCTGAAAACTGTCACAGCCAAAAAACACATAAGGAGACGTGGCTACTAAATGTAATGTGGTATCCTGGCTGTAATCCTGGAACAGAGAGCGGACACTAGGAAAAAACAAAGGAAATCTGAAAACTGTTTGGACTTTACTTAGAAGTAATACAATATATCAATATTGATTCATTAATCATGACAAATATGTCATACTAATGTAAGATATTAATTACAGGAAACTGGGTGTGGGGTACAGGAAAACTCACTGTGCCAACTCCACAGCTTTACGGGAAACTGAAAACAATTTTAAAATGAAAAGTTTACTAACAAAGACCAGAGAAGATTCTTGATCCTTGAGATTAAAGTCAAGATCAAGGACATTGAGAGGAAGTCATAATAAAATACTGAGAACAGATTCAATATTGACCTGGCTGCAAGAGATAAGTGATGAAGTGACTATGAGATATTTTACATCCAAATGAATATGTCAGCTCATGTCAGGTCCAGGAAAGCAACATCTCAGCGGTCTGTTTCGCTGCCATGATCCCAGCAGGTGAGGGAGGTGGGGGTACTTTGGCGTGGGGGATGAGCTGCAACTTTAAATAGAGAAGCCAGAGAAGCTTGCACTAAGAAGGCAATGTTTAAACAGAAATCTGAAGGAGAGTGGAAACGAGCCAGGTATTTTTGTTGGGGGTGTAGTGAGCTTGCTACCATGGAAATAACATCTTTGTTCATCTAATGATGCCAGAAGAATAAAAGGTAATACTGGACTTTACAATTGAAAAGCGTTCTGCTGCCTGGAAATGACCGTAATGGCAATAGAATTTAGTGAAGGAAAAAGTCATTGGGGGTTGGGGAAGTTAAACAAGGCTCTGGAGAGGTGGGCTGAGTTGGCACAGGTCTGGAAGAAAGGGGCGGAGGTGGGGAGGAACGAGCTGCACCGTGAGAATGTCATAAAATGCAGTGAGACAGAGCTGCTACAGCAAACCTCAATCCAGGGCTGAAACAGTAGGAGGTCACTGTCTCATAGCCCTGGAGGCTGGAAATCCAAAAATCAAGGTGTCGGCAGGTTTGTTTCCTTTTGAAGGTGGATGGCAACCTTCTATCAGAAACCCCGGCCTGATCCCCCTTTCTCTCATTGGGAGACACACTCAAAGGTCTACCAGTGAGGGGAGCACTTCCTAGCCTAGAATCTGGCCCCTCTGTGACCAAACACCCAGCACTGAGCAAAGCAACAGTGCTGGCTGTTCTCCTGGAAAGGGGAAATCTTCCACTAAATTAACTTCGGGGAGAGGAACTGGGACTCTGTGCCCCCATTTACTGCCACCCTTGAACTGTGCACCAGGCAGCTCTTGCTTGTGGCAAGAGGCTGATCCAGCAAAATTAGTGCTTCTGCATGGGGTGCCCCCTGCCACGTTAGCCAAGGCCACAGGCTCCATGCAAATAGTTTTTTGCATTGGGTGTTCGTAGGCAGGGACGTGGACAATCGCATTTGGTTAGGTCACATCTGCACCCCTGATTAATCCCAGCTCTCTTTTTGCTTTCCTGCATTCCCTCTGACCCTTACCATTTCCTGCTTTGGGATGTCCTTGCTATGACATCGGGTAGGTTCTGTCCTCTGTTGCAATACTGTTGTTTCATGCAAATAAGCAGAGAAGGAGGGGGATGACGAGGAGGGAGGTGGTAGCACCTCACAAACTTCCTGAGTCTTCAGATTTCAAAACAAACAAACAAACCCCACAACTAATAGAGAGATTGAAGGCCCTGGAGGACCATAGTTGGGTCCTCGGAATTGTTTCTGCGGGTCCATGGAAGTCAGGAGCTGCTCCAGGTGATTCTGCTCATAGAACAATACTGCTGCTTTTGGGGTCAGTCACAGTGATTCCTCTCCAGTGTCACTGGGCATGTGCCATTACCCTGCTGCTTCTGGTCATTCTGCGGTCTGCCGGTGGGGTCTTGTCCCTTGCTGCCTATCACCCTCACTCACAGGGCTTCAGCCCTGTTGCTCTTCCCCACCTGCGCCTCTGCCTCCACCGTTGGCATGTGCTGCTCCTGATCTCAGGGATGCTGTTCCCCTCATAGCTCCAGGGTTGACCCTGTCTTCAGTCAGGGGCCTGTTCCAATGTTCTCTCCAGAGCGAGGTCATCCCCACCCACTCTGTCTAGGAGAGCATCTCAACAGTTCACCCTCCTGTGTCCTCCCTGACCTGCTTTTTCTCAGTTTCTGGTGCCACCGAAATTATTTTTCTCTCTCTCTCTGCATTGTCTGCATTTCCTGCCAGCAACCTGCCCCACTGGTCCCCACCTTTGCTGCCCGCGTACACATGAGTTCATGACCCAGAGAAGGCATGCCATGTGGGGCTGAGTAAAGGGACAGCTGGAACGTGCTTTACCGGTTGTGGGGATTTTCACATGGAATATGTCATTTGTCCCTCAGGGCGGTCCTGTGGGGTGTGCAGGACAGGAAAATTAGGGCTGTTGTGTAGATGAGAAGATAGGTAGAAAGTGTCTTGGTTCTTGAGGGTCAGACAACCCTAGGTTTGAATCGGAGAGCTGTCCAACAAAGAAATTATATGACCTACCTGAAAGGCAGGGTCAGTCCTAGTTTGGGTGAATTCCCGAGATCTTGAATGTGAGATACTACCACCTTGCTGACCTGCCATAAGTCCTCCAGAGCGGGGAGATATTACAATTACTGCTGCTGCTGTCATCGGTGCTCTCGTGATCTGTGTCTTACAGCTGTGGAGGCAGAGCTGGTGTGAGATGTTGGCCCCCCTGCCTCCAGCCCATGGAGCATCCCTGCGGAGAGTCCTCCGTGTGGAGTGGGGTGAGCTCAGAGCGAGCCAGGAGCCCAGGCACATGGACTCATGAGCCTTACCTGTACGTATTCCACCTTATTCTTCAGTTTTTACACATGAATTTTCCAAAACTCTGCAGCCAATGTTTTAGAAAACCACCATGTTGTATATTAATAGGATTTGGAACAGTTTTCTGGGGTTTCATTGTACATTGGTGCAAACGACTTTTTCCAGAAGAGTGTATCTCCAACTCTTACAATAAATATCATCCGGGAAATGAGATCCGATCCTTAGACTTGTGCTTAGAGGGGACCCCCCAGGAAAGGGGGACGCCTCAAATGGGATGTTACCATGGTAACTGGAAGTGGTCTGGGTAGGCTATGCTGCACTCCGATGTTATGGTAGCATTGGTTTATCCACTTACTACATGCCTGTTGTGTGCTTATTATGTGTTAAGCACTAGGCTTTTAGCAGAGAACCGAAGAAACACATTTGGCATCCTCATGAGGTATACTTCTAGTAAAGAAGACATGTACTAAATAAATTTGTGCTCTTCGTGTCCGACAGTGAGATGTGCGAGGGAGAAAAACAATAAAGCATGGGGAGAAGACAGATGAGAAACTGTAGGGCTGTCTCAGGCAGAGTGGCCAGGGAGCCTTCCTAGAGGGGCACAGGAGAGCAGAAGCTAAATGAGAGGGGCCATCAGTGCTTGTGCAGGAAGAACGTTCCAGACTGAGCAGACTGGAAAGTCCCTGAAGCAGGAAGAGTGTTAGCTTGTTCAAGAAACATCCAGAAGGCCCGTGTGGCTGGCATAGAGTAAAGGAGGTAAAAGCAGTGTGGGGATATGTTCAGTACAGTAGGTAGGGACCAGATCACGCAAGGTCTTAATAGTCCGAGGAAGGAGGCTGGAGGCTGCTGTCCTTTTACAATGTATCTGTTTACCTGTTGCCTTCACAGGTTCTGCATTCCTAGAAAGAAGGGAGCGTGGCTTCTTTGTCTTTGCATTTTTGGTGTCTAGTGTCCTCCAGGGATAGCAGGAGGGCTCAGTCAGTATGAGTTCAGTGGTCTCTCTGCTTCAGAGTTAAGATCCTAGTGGGAATAACTGCTCTCTGGTCTATTTCTTCTTGGCCCATGAGCTCTGAGGAGGGGCATGGCAGCCGTCCACAGAAGAATCCAGATGCCTTTAGGGTACAGCTGGCACGGCAGAGTCTCAGATCATTTCTGCCCATTTTTCACTGTCCTTTCCTTGGAGCTCTGGCAGAAAATGTATGGGGCCCTGAGTCCTGTCAGCATGCCCTGGGGGGATGTGTCTGGGGGGCCTTGGGGACAGAGTCCCTTGTGTGGATGCAGCGTAATGACAATAGTCCTACTTTGTATGTGACCGCAGTTTTTAGAGGATTCTTGCTGACGTTGTCTTATTGGATCCCAACTGTGTACATGTGTGTGTGTGTTGATATAGGGATGAGTGATAATGAAATTCAGGAACAGCATGTGCCCAGGGCTGTAGCTTGCACGATACAACCCGACTGATGGCTGAGAAGTCACAGTCCACATCAAGCATTTTACTTCTTGATTCCTTGAAGGCCCTTTGGAAGCCAGATGGATGGGACAGGGAAATAAATGGTCATTTCCCTGGTGGCCCAGGGTGGGGATAGGATGTAGTAGGGGAGAGATGGTGGATTTCTCTCCTGAGTGACTCAAACAGCCAGCTAGTCTCAGCCTCTGACCAGAAACTGAAATTTATTTCTCACTGGCTGGAAGAGAGAGAGCTATTTCAAAATCTTCCTCCATTACAAAACTCCCCTTGGGAACGTGGTTGGCTAAAGCTGCCACAATCTCGGTTTCTCTGTCTTTTATGCGTCTAGAGTTTCATCCTAAAAATGAGGGTTTGGGTTCCGCAGGGCAGGCTCAGGGTCCTGCCACCCCAACAGCCGACAGCCGGTGGCCTGGGAGCGGGGGCTGCCGTTGGGCTCGGCAGGCCCTGTCTCCATGCCGTGCGTGCATGTGAATATTCACTGAGCAGAGAAGCCAGAAAAAGCAAACCTCTGGCAAAAGTGTGGGCTTGTTTGTTTGTCATGTTTTTATTTTTTGTTTTTGTTTTGCTTTGCATAACTTCCTTGATAGGACACTCCATTTTTAACCACAAGTAACTCTATTCAAGTCCCAAGAAGTTACGGAACGTTGGAGTGAAGTAGCCAAACCACTCACATGGGGTGGCATCGACGGCCTCCTTTTCTGAATGACCGACCGCTGTTCGGGTTCCGCGTTAGCGCGATGCCTGGCCCCGCCTCCCGTGCTTTGCCGCATTTATCGCCATCTGAAGCTACTACATGTTTATGTTGGTTGTTTGTGTTTGTTGCCCTCCCCATTAGAATGTACATTTCCGAATGACAGGGATTCATTTTAAAAAATTTTTATGCTTTATTTCCAGTAACCTAAAAGAGAACCTCTCCAAAGCATGTTCTCACTAAATATTTCATGAACGTGCAAATGAATGAGCAATTGCTAGTAACCAGGGGTTGACCTGTGCGCTTCAAGGAATTGTCTTACTTTTTTTTTTCTTTCCAAACTCTATCACGCAGGCATGGTTATTATCTCAAGTTTTTGGATGAGGAAACTGAGGCTTAGGCAGGAAGAAGTGGAGGGGATTTTAAGGCTGGTAGCAGAATCGGAAGCCAACTGAGGCACGTGACCCTGAAAATGGCACCTTGGCCACCTCGCTCACCTCACCCTGGTCCGACCCGGTCTCGCTGACCGCCTGCAGAACCCGAGCTCTTCTTCACAGAGCAGCACAGTCTCTCCTGTTGTGATCGTACACCCACACACTCACACCCAATTGTGCATTCACACTCACATATGTGCACACTAACATGTTCACACTCATGCATCCATACAGCCATGTGCTCACACACACATGTACAACACAGCCACCCTCACTCACCCACACACTCTCACACTCACATAGCACATGTAAATACATTTGCACACCTACACACTTGCACACTGATTTCAGCAGCGATCATGGCATTCTGACCTGATTGCTCTTTCCTGAGAGCCAAGAAATGGACTTGGATCAGCTACCTCCCAAATTCACATCATAAGCAAGAAAAATGACTCTCTTGAGTCTGCTGGCTTTAGGAAGAAGAAAACCTTCGATGTGGTTGACAAAGTTGTCTCCAGGGTTTCCCGGGGCTGGATGCCTAACGACCACCCGGGGGCTCCGTAACAAAACCGATTTTCAGGCCCCAGCCCAGGGGAGTTGGATTCATGGTTCCGGGATGGGATCTGGAGATTGGATTTCTAATAGGCTCCCCCAAGTGATTGTGATGCAACCAGTCTGTGGGCCAGCCAGCAATGGGAAGCCGCTGAATCAAGCTGCAGGGTGTGTCCCTAAGGATGGAGTGGGACTCTGGCCTCCGAGGGGGAATCCTGACAAGTTTTACTAACGCCAAAGTGACAGTGCACCCATGGTAGGCATGGCTGTCAGGATAGGTGTGGCTGAATCACCTTTTAGTCCAGGGTCCTCCATAACTATTTGTGGAAGTTGTTTACCATCAGGGGAGGGGACAGCAAGGATTTCTGAATCATTGCCAGCTCTGTAATTATGCAGTGTGTCTCCAAATTTTGCATAGTCCTCGGGAGCCTAAAAATCTATCCATGCCTGAGCCCACCGCTACCCCCATTGTGACCTAACAGATGTGGGCTGGGCCCACATCAGGGAAGTCTAAAACTGCCCAGGGGATTCCCACACACTTCTTCCCAGAGAGCGCTGCTCTTCTAGACCAGGGGTGAGCAAACATTTTCTGCAGAGGGCCAGGTTTTGAGGGTCAGTGAGTCTCTGTCACCATCACTGAACTCCAGCATTGTGTTCCAAAAGCAGCCGCAGCCAATCTGTAAACAAGTGGGCGTGGCTGTGCTCCAATAAATCTTTATTTATAAACACAGGTAGTAAGCCACATTTGGCCCATGGGCTGATGTTTGCCAATTCCTGTTCTAGACCGTTCCAGACTTCTAAAATGTGTGGTCAAAAGTGCCCCAGGATGTTTAAAATGCACATTTCCTGGCCCCCTTAGGCCCCCTGGCAGTCTTGTCCTAAGTCTGAGTGAAGGCCTTAGAATCTGTATTGATCAGAAGCATCCCAGAATTGGAGTTACTCTGATCTTGGGGGGCAGTGAAACACACTGAGGAATATCCAACGACCATTTAGCCAATCCGTCAAGGCCCTACCCTGCTCAGGCTCCACCTCCAGAGATGTGTTGGACCCCCTGGGCTGTGCTGCCTTCTCCCTCCTTTCTATGCTGTCTTTTTGTCTCTTTAAGTCCTTCTAAAACATCGGTTATGATCTCACAGTGGGTTGAGGGAAGAGTGGGTGACAAGCGTTGGCCAGGGAGGGTGGGCGGTCGATGGAGAGGCTGCCTGTGGAGACAGTGTTGACATGACTCTCGCTGAGACTGTTCCAGGGGCACTTTTCGTAACTCCCCTCGCCCACCGTCCACAGGTACAGCCCTGCCTCCTGCTAATCCCAGATCTTCATGCCTCTGCACCCTGGTGGTTGTTGCTTTGTTTTCACAGGTGAGGTGATGGGGACTCTTCCAACTTTCTGTTTCGTGATGAGATTCTTATCTCCCTGGCCCTCTCCACACTCCTGGGTGATGGCCCTGCAGAGGCTTCAGCTTCTGCTCAGTGGTTCTTAATTAAATTTGAAGTCAACTTAAACAGAGGGTCTTGGGAGCTTGGTGGGCTGGGGGCCAAGGGCCTGAGGAACTGCCACGGAATAGCACTACCTCCCACACTCCTGATCCCTGGGACATGTGGACAGATTATGGAGAAATCCCTGTGCAATGAGATTAGGTTAACTCTTTAGCCTGGGCACTGGACTTCAGAAGCATGCATAGATTGGGGGAGAGGACCTGGCTTTGCGTGCTGAATGTATAGAGCTAGGTGTTATTTGGGGCAGTTGGAATCAGGACCCCCCAGAACTTGCTGTCCAAGTTCTGAGGCATGCTTTCTCCCTGCCAACTGTGTCCCCACAACCTTTGTTAGAGGGTTTCCCTTTAAAGTGATCGAAGTAACTGAGATGTGCAGAATACAATGTTTGGGGTTGAAAAGGAGAGTATGGGGTGCAGAGGTGGGGGATGGTGCCTGGCTCCAGCAGTTTGAGGCTGATTCTAGGTCAGCCTCCACTATCGTGCAGCTCTGTAGGTGAGCATTTTTGGTAGCTCCAGTTGCACAGTACAGCATGTGCTAGGGACCATTCGTTATCTGTTGTGCACACAGAAAGCAGTGGGAGTTATGCATATGTACAGAGGTAGGTAATACTCAACATTTATTAGACGCGCATATGTTTTACATAAGCACTCCTGTTTAATCACTGCAATAACACTGAGTCCTACCATTATCTCCAATGTCAGATGAGGAAACTAAGGGATGGAGAAGTTAAGTAATCTGCTCAAGGTCATACAGGTGGTAAGTGATGAAACAAGTGTTAGATCCCAGGTTGACCTGGTGCCAAAAGTACTTAAAAAAAAAAATAAGGTGACAGGATACATCCCCTGGTCACAACTGGAAAATATTTGCCAGGTAACCCCAGAGCAAAAGCAGTGTTGCCTGGTCTGCTGTGGAGGGCGTTCAATCTGAGAGCAGGTTATTAGGGCGACTGAGGACTTTGAGAAATGGAGTTAGTGACCAGACCTCTGAATTCTTCATGGTCACTTTCTACAGGGCAATGGGCCAGCTTGCCCATGTCAGATGCAGCGGGAAAAAGAGTCATCTCCAAATGCAATAGCAAATGAGGACAAAAAAGTAAGTTATAGGACCACCAGGTTCTGTGACCAACTCTAAGCAGGATTGTGAGAGCTTCTTTCTCTGTCTCCTCAGGGACACTGGTGTCTTCTTTCAGGGTCTCGTGTGACCTTCAGGATCCCTCTCTCTCAAGTCTCTGTCTTGCTTCTTTCCCAAAGGAAGGAGAGTGTGTATTATGGGTTGAATTATATCCCCCCAAGTTCACATGTTGAAGTCCCAACTCCTCTCAGAGTGTGACTTTGCTTGGAGATGGGGTCTTTACCGAGGTGATCAAATTAGCATGAAGCCATATGGATGGGCACTAATTCATTATGACTGGTGTCCTTATAAAAAGGGGAAATTTGAGCACACACAGAAGAAAGGTGAAGTGAAGAGATACAGGGAGACGACAGCTGCCTATAAGCCATGAGGCTGGACCAGATCACAACCTCAGAAGGAACCAACCCTGCCAACACCTTCATTTTGGACTCCAGCCTGCAGAACTCTGAGATGATAAATTTCTGTTGTTTAGCCACTCTGTCTGAGGCCCTTTGTTTGCCAGCCCTAGCAAACTAATATGTAAGTAATGTATATCCCAGAATGAGTCAAGTTACAACAGTTCCAGGAGCACTTTGAACTTAAAAGAGTAGGAAAAGTAAGAAAAATCATCTTCAAGGGTGACATTCGGGGCACTTTGACACTCGTGAGCAAATGTTGGGGGGACAGCCAATCTCGATCTCTGCAGGACGCACTCACTGTTTCATTTACACCCCCCACAGGGCCAAGGAGGCTCCTGTCCCAGCCTTGTGGGGCTCGGCCCCCTCCAGGCGCATTTTCCTCCATGTGCTTCCCTCTTTGAGATCTTGGTGTCTGTTTAGCTGCTTAGTTTGGTTTCTTGGAAACAGCGATGCTAGCACCACCACCCGGAGCAAACAGGGCTCCCTGGAGCTGTGATTTCTGGAAACAGAATATTCCTGGTTTCCAGAAGGTAAAAATGTTTCCTGGGGTCATTTCTGCTTAGCAGCCAGCATGTGTGTCCAGGCTTCATTTCGGTTTCACCTTGCAATTCCCCAGCCTGGTGTGCTCAGCCTCCAGCCTGCAGAAACGCTGCACATTTCAGAGGAGGGGGTCAGTGATAACCTGGGTGAGGTTTGGGAAAGCTCTGCTGGGTCTTTACTTGTGTCTTCTCTGGGATGAGCCCAAGTCGTCCGTTCAGCACCAACTGACTGAGCCTGTGCCCTGGGCCAGGTGCTTGGGATGATCAGGAAAGAGGCTGACACTGCTGTCGTCCAGGAGCTCACGGGCTGCGAGGGGAAAGCCACAGTGCACGTGTGTTTGCCGGCCTGATGGCTGTTCTGGACCTGTTGGCTGTGGTCCTTCCTGTGTTTATTCTCACCGATCTTAGATGATAAATTTTGAGGGCACAGTGATCCTGCTGGTGGTGTCCTTCTTCCCAGAGGCTTTTCCTGTTCTGGGTATCAAACTGTACTGTGCATGATGATCATGTGGGGAAGTCGTGAAAATGCGGATTCCTTGGCCCCGCAGGTAGAGGGTCTAGCTTAGTGGGCAAGGGTATTGACCCACTAAGGGTAAATGACCCCAAAATGTGCATTTTTAACAAGAACCGCCAGTGATTGTGGTTGTCAAAATGTGGGCACCACAATTTGAGAATACAAATCCTAGCATCAGGGGCCACTTGCTATTTTTCTGGCTATCCCCACAAAATAAAACTGGAAGCAGGACATTGTGACAAGTGAAACTGGCAGAGGTCAGGGAGAGATAAAATGATTTTGGTGAAATTAGCAAGTCAATAAAATGTTGGTTGAATTAGATTCTTGCTACCATAGGTGTTTTTTTTTTTTTTTTAATTTTAAGAATGTATTTTTAGGTGATTTTGGATTCACACAAACATTGAGAGGAAGATACAGAAGTTTCCCATATACCCTCTACCCCCACACATGCACAGCCTCCCCCTCTGTCAAAGTCCCCACAAGGGTGGGGCATTTGTTACAACTGATGAACCTACGTCAACACATCAAATCGCCAAAGATCATAGTGCACCTTAGGGGTCACTCTTGGTGTGCCTCCTCTGGGTTTGGACAAGTGTACAATGGTATGTGTCCACCACGAAGTATCATACAGAGTAATTTCCTTGCCCTGAAAATCCTCTCTGTTCGGTCTATTCATCTCTCCCTCCCCTGAACCCCTGGCAACTACTGATCTTTTACTGTCTTTATAGTTTTGCCTTTTCCAGAATGTCATATAGACAGAGCCATGCAGTATGTAGCCTTTTCAGATTGGTTTCTTTCACTTACTAGCAGGCATTTAAATATCCTTCATGATTTTTCATGGCTTGACAGCTCATTTCTTCTTAGTGTTCACTAATATTCTATTGGCTGGAGGAACCATAGACTGTTTATCCCATTGTTTGCTTATGCAAGGCACTGAGGTAGATGGTGCAGCGTTTACATCAGCTGTGGGTCTCTTTCTCTTTCAATTAAAAAATATATATAGCCAAAAGATTCACAGGCCTTGTCATATTTGATTAAAAAACTTTTCATCACAGCTATGTGTCAGAATATTAATTTGGTTTTCTTTGATTTTCTTCAGATTGGGGGCTTATCAATCACAGATCCTGGGCTTTAACCTGAAACATGACAATGAGGTGGGTGGATGGTGACAGTAGTTACCTATGTGTCCATCATGCCACCCACAGGTGACAACGTGGTGGAGATCTGCAATAAGGTCAGTGTCCCTCCTCTGGGGCTGGCCTCTGGAGGGTTCATGCACTAGACCTTCTGCCCTGTTCTCATTGTCATCGTACCAGCCAGCTGGGGGACTGTGTGTCTTAGATGCTTTGCCCTTTCTGAGTCTTGCTTTGCTTATTTGCAAATCAGTGGTTTCTAAGATCTGCTCTCTTTTGAACATTATAGGGCATGACCATGCCAAAACCAGATTATCACCTTTGCTTCATCATCCTCATCCAACCTGCGCTGGCCCATTGGTCAGCCCAGCATTGAGAATAGCAGGAGACACCACATAAGCACTCAGTATATATCTGGAGATGGCTCTTTGGGTCCCAGACTTGACCTGTCTGTATCTGGCATATTTCTGAAATATCTGAGTGGGTTAGAAGGAAGGCAGCTGGAGACAGTGATATGTTTTCCCTGAGGGACCCCCCTCCTCTTCCTTCAGCCCCATCCAGCTGCTGGCACAGTGGCCCCGGACCTTACACCAGTTTTCTTCCCACTTCTTCTGACTCATATCTTTCATCATGCCTCAGGAGAGCGGCGTCTGTCACTCCCTCCTCCTGGTGAACAGGAGGGCCTTGGACTGTATCTGAGCTATAACTTAGTTCAGCCAGGACCAGGTCGAATCCTTGAACAATGAGCAAATTTGGGAGGTCTGCCTCCAGTAGGGGGTCCTGTGCACATTTGGGTGAGGGAAGTTCCCAGCTTTCTTAGTCACATTCCTCCCTTCACCCTGAAACATTAAAAAGAGAAAAGCATTCTTGCCTGTTTTCCTACTGTCTTCTCTGAGTCATGATTCTGGAGGACACTAACCATGATTTGCTTTGGAGCAAAGAACTCTGCATTTTTTGCTGGTAGTAAATGGCAGCAGTGGGCCAGTGCAGGGCCAATGAGGAAGTTTAGACTATCAGGACTCACCTTCTTCCACAACTCTGACCCCTTTCTGTGAGATTTCCAGAGAATATTTTTTGGTGAAAAACCAACCAGTAAAAGGGCCCTCACCAGTGTGTTTGGGAGAGGAAAGCTTACTTTGCAGGGGCCTTCTAGTGCATTCCTGGAATTACAGCTTGATTCTACAGCACTAAGTGGTTATTATAACGAAGCCAGTATGCTCACTGCCAGAGCGATAAGAAAGATACCATACAAACCACACCAACACAAGGTTTAGGAAAATCAAGGGTTTTTACTGGGTTTGAGAATAAAACATGATGGCGAGAACAAAACACAGGGATCTTAGGCCATGGAGGCAAACTCACATATTCTTTGGGAGAGAGAGGAGGAAGAAGGAAATGAAATAAATGACAGAGAAAGCAGTAGGACTGGTGGCCGTGAGAGCAGGGACTTAGAATGCATAGACACAAGGTCAAATAACCCTTTGCAAGGATTCTGGAATATATTAAACCACTGTGACATTGAAATGTATATATCCCCAAACTGACTCATTTCAAAGTGTTTATGTAGCTCACTATGTCCCAGGCATTGTCCCAAGCCCTCTACATGTATTAACTCATTTAATTAAATTTCCATGACTTTTACAGTTTCTAGATTTATGGAATTTTCACCTGGAGACTTTTAGCAAAGTCTGTGATCACTCCTCACCCAAAGAAGCTCTTGGAGTGGTGACAGATCATTCTAGATTCCAGCCTACACTTTCCCTGTTAGCACCTGCATCTCTATGACCTGGCCTCTCCATCCTGGGAGTGTTTAACCCATTGTCTGCTTGACAGGAAAAGAGCTAGTGAATGAGGAAGGGAGAGGGAGGTCAGGCTGGAGAATGGGGATGGGGTGGGGACAAGGGGATGGAGAAAGGACTGGAATCGGAAAGCAAGCTCAGAGGGAAGCTGCAGTCAAATCAGTGGGGATAATTTTTCCTAAGACCTACCATCTAAATGGCAGGAGAGAGGTATGTTCAAACCAGTGAGATGGCAATGAGCTTCTCATTCAGCCACTCCTCCCCCTTAGCTCCTCCTGAGCCAGTCCATCTCATGGCTGTGAGCGCATGTTCCCAGGAACTCGGTAGGAGCTGCTGTCCAGGGAAGCAGAGATCGGATGTTTTGGAAGAGTTTGGAACCCAGTAATGACTGAGACAATGCCCAGTTTGGGAGGAAGTGAAGAGTCCCTAAGGAGGCTGTGGGGACCAGCTTTAGGAGGTCCATGTTCCACATCATCGTTGCATGTGTGGGGATGGCTGCAGGGGTCAGAGGCAGGGTGGTAAGCTTCCTTTTCTTCCATAGTTTCCTTGTAAAGAGAGGCAAAACATCTGCTGAGAGTGTTAAATGACACAATTCATGCTAAGTGCCAATGCAGTGCCTGATATAAGTATTCAATGGATTCGTCTCTAGGATTACACTTTGTTAAACAAAGTCTTCAGGGGTCATAACAAAATTCACTACTCTTTTTTAAAAACTGAGCTCATTGTGGTGACTTTGGTTGGCAAAACCATGCAGGTTTCAAGCATACTGCTCAATGAAACATCATCTGTACACTGCCTCATGTGCCCATTGCCTAAAGCAAGATTCACTGCTCTTTGGCCCACTTACCAACAACACATGGTGATACTGGCTTAAGGGGTAGAAAACAAGTATCTTTTCTTAGTCCTGGCCTGCTGCTTTTGGAGTCCTGGATCAGTGGGTCTGTGCTAGTTTGCCTGGCACGTAAGTGTGTACTGGTGACCTAGGAGAACTAAGAAAAATCTCATTTCAGGCTTGGTAATTTGAAAGAGAATTCACCAAGAAGGTGGTACTTGCTCTTGGTCATTCCCGAATAATGGTTTGACAGTGACTTGGGGAAGCAATGGGAGAATCCCAGTTTAGATATTTTTGAATTCTAAGACTGTTTGGTGTGTCTGGGACATGAGGAGTGGAGTGGAAAGAGAAGGGGAGTGCAGAGTTGGGAGGTAGATAGTGGGAGGATGCTGTCTATGAAGTCATCCAATGAAGTCAGTTCCTTGACTGCAAGCCCACCCTAAATTCTACGCAGTGGTGTCAAACATTTCCTGATTCTTGCACTATAAGTGGTGACATGATAAAATTATTTTTCTTTTCTTGAAGCCATTTCTCTCTTACTACCCTCATCAGCCTGACTTGGTTCCCAGGAGCCTTGTATGTCTACAAGCTTGAAGAAAGCAAAATATCTTAGAAGCTGGAAGACCAGACTAGCACCAGGGAGCACCCCTTCCTGCCCAGCTCCTTCATGCATGCCTGTTCTCTAGCCCCGGCCTGGCTTGTTGCTCAATCATACACCCAAGAAGCTGTGGGCAGCGGGGGCTGAACTGGCCACCCTGGCCCCACCCTTACATCTCCAGTGGACTGAGGCAACTGCTGATTCCTGCCAAGACCAACAGGAAGAATCAGTTTTGGGAAATTTAAAGTCATAGGGGAAAGGGTCTGCTAAAGCAGCCATGGAGGGCACAGGGGGCTCATCTGCTCTCTGGGGTGCAGACCTAGCTGCTCCAGGAGCCACAGTTCAACAACCAGATGGTCAAAGGCAGGGCCTTCAATCCTGGGATGATGGGAAAACGGGGTCAAGGAGGCTCAAGGGGGTTAGCACACGGTGAACACACCATGCATTTGCTGGATGATTTGATATCAACTATCCCGTACTTCAAATAATATGAACTCATGCACAGCAAAGAGTCTTCTACTTATAGACATCCCGTATTAGTTATATAATCCAATTTGCATGATAATTTTTCTCACAAAAGTCCTTAATATATGGACCTGGCTGCATTTATTGATGCCACCCCCTTTTCTTTTCTTGTAATGGCACATTTGTTTTCAGTTGTGTATATATAAGACTAGAGACTGGGGATGGCATTTCCTCTTTTATTTCATTTATTCATGCATTTACTCAACACAGTTTTATGAGCACTCACAACACCTGATCTAGCCTCTTGGGAAGGTGAAAAAAGTGCTTCCTACCTTGAAGGGAAGAGAGGGACAGAGAAATGACCCTAATAGAATGTGATGGAGACCCCAAATCTTCCAGTGTGGTCATGGGAGACTTTGCAGGAGAGGAGGTACCAAAGCAGAGACTGCCAAGACAAACAAGGGGCAGGGAAGATGGGGACTGGAGATACGCTATCTCAGACACATGGAAAGCCACATGTGGAGACAGTGAGGTAGTCAGAGTACAGGCTCTTCTGGGATGGTAAGTACAGATGCCTGAAGGATCCAGGATGAGAGATGAGGCTGGCCAGGAGTGAAGGGGCCAAGATCGCAGAAAGTCTTATAGCTCCTGAAAAGAAGGGAATGTTTTATCCTCTCATCAGTAAGGAGTCAATGAAGAATGTTAAGCGCATGGAGATGAGACCGTCATTTTTGTAGGTTAGGAGAATGACTCTGGGATCATGTAGAGGATGCATTATAGGGGAATTAGGCAGGACACAGGAAGGCCAGATAAGTGCATTTTCAAAATTTGAGGCAAGGGAAGCTGAGACTAGTGGTAGGCAAGTGGTGATGGAAAGGGGGCAAGTGACTTGAGAGATTTGGAGGAGGTGAGATGAACTGCACTTAATTTTTAAAAAGATTTTAATCATTTTTTAGATAGAAGGGAAAGGAGGGAGAAAGAGAAGGAGAGAAATATTGATGTGCAAGAGAAATATCAATCTGCCGCCTCTTGCATGTGCCCCAACTGGAGACCTGACCCACAACCCGGGCATGTGTCCTGACCAGGAATCAAATTGGCAACCTTCAAGGTCATCACTCAACCCACTGAGCCATACCAGCTAAGGCTGGACTTACTTTTTAATTACATGTGAATGTGAGAGAAAGGGGAACATTCAGAGTGGTCTTTGGTATTCTGACTTTGGCCACTGGTTGGTGGTTCTGTTCTCAAAGATAAGGAGATCAGGAAAGCCAGCAGTTGGGAGGGATTGGATGGTGAGAGGAGTTATTGACATGCTGAGTCTGAGATGCTCTGGTCTAGGTTTAGGTGCCCCGTAGGCAGCTGGCTTTGGAGTATGGAATCCAGGAGAGGAGACTGTCATTTAGAGGTCTAATATTAGCATGTGGGTGGTGGTTTAAGCACTGGCATGGTTAAGTTACCCATGGGCAAGGATGTAGAGTGATAAGAGAACTGAGTCTTGGGAAACACCAGTATTTAAGAAATGGGTAGAGGCCCTGGCTGGCGTAGCTCGGTGGATTGAGCACGGGCTGCGAACCAAAGCATCGCAGGTTGGATTCCCAGTCAGGGCACATGCCTGGGTTGTGGACCAAGTCCCCAGTGGAGACCACATGAGAGGCAACCACACATTGATGTTTCTCTCTCTCTCCTTCCTTCTCCCTTCCTCTCTCTAAAAATAAATAAATAAAATCTTAAAAAAAAAGAAATGGGTAGAGAAAGAAAAGTTCATGTTAGGGCTAAGGAAGAACAATAAGAGAGAAAGGGAGGGGTTAGGAGATAGTGGAGAGTGTCAGAAATGGAAATGGGACAACAGTTAAAGAAGGAGGTCATGGATAATATTGTAAACATAACAGAAAAGGCAAAGAAGGCCAGTGAAAAATCCTCTTGTATTTGGGAATTGGAAGATCATGTGTGATTTTAGAGAGACCTGTTTTAGTACAGAGAGGAAGGGAAATGAATCCAATAAGCTAAGGGGCATTGAGAGGTGAGGAAGTAAATATCCTAAATGTGGGCTACCCTTAAGAAAAACTTGGTAATATTAATGAAGATGGATAGATGATTGATAAATGGACAGGTAGATACATACATAGACAATGGATAGATACAATAGTTTCAGAGGGGATGAGAAGCTAGTAGACTCTTAAGATAGAACACATGTCAGTATGTTAGTAGACTGAGAGGAAGAAGTCAATGGGAAGAAAAATTAAAAATGCAGGAAATATTGGGGCCAATTATTTGAGAGAGTAATGGGCATAGGACATGGATTCTCCTTGATTAGAAAGGAAGGGACAATTTGTATTAGAGACCTGGGGAAGGAAGTAGGAATGCAGGTAGGGTTGGGTCCTGAGTGAGAAAGTTTACATCTGATTGCCTCTTTTTTTTTTCTTTTCCAGTGAAATGAGAAGCAAGGACATCTTTATTAGGAAAGATGGCAGAAGAGGTTTGAAATTTGGCATTGCTGCTGAGGAAAATGGGGGATGTAGTTGATGAGAAGATTATAGGAGGGTTGCTAAGCACTGAGGGAAGTGTCCTAGACTGGCTGTTGGCATCTTGTGAGGGTCTGTGAGCAATTCTCTGGTAGTACACAGCCATCCAGATGTGGGAGGAAGCAAACCTTTGCTTGGCCTGGTCCAGAGTGGGGTAGGAAGTGGAAGGACAGACAGTGTTGCTTCAGTTATTGACCTGAGAGCAACCATGGCAAAGTGGGTTTAATTGGGAAGAAAATGACACTGGGAGGAAGGTGACAAAATGGGAGCAAAGGGAGGAGTCCAGAGTCTGGAGATCATGATGAGGTGAGAGAATGGGCAAAGGGAAAGAGCTGGAAGGATGGGACATTGTGTCAGTGAACTTAGGTTATAAATGTCAGAGGTGGGACTGTTTGCAGCAATGTCCAGTCCAAGAGGTGGCCATGGAGTGCATTGGTAAAGAGCAAACACAGTGGAAAAAGCATTGAAATTAAGGTCAAGGAACCAGAAAGCCATAGAGTCTGCTGGACATTAACCACCTCTGGGACAGTCACAGGGTTGTCATGGGAAAAGGCCATAAGACTGCAAGCAAAAGACTGAAGGACCCTAAAAACTCAAAGAGATAAGCCTCATAGTAGTGATGAGGGCCTCCACAAATCTAATGGCAGAAGTCTTGATAAACATGATCTATTGTACAAAATGGGTGAGGGGCAGGGAGGATTCATCCATTCTGTTTCACTGCCTGCTTCTGCTAGGCCAGAGGACCTCTGCTGATTTTCATAGCAAAGGGGACAAAGCTAGTTATTTCCAGCATACAGAGAAGTGGAAACTTCAATAAGAGTGTCAATGACCTGCCGAAAATGACACCACCAAAGTACTGCCCTCAGTCTGTCACTCACCGCCTTCTTCCTCTCCACTTGGCTCCTCCTGTCACATTTAACCTATTTCAGCAGAGTCAGGTCAACATGGGCCTCCTCGATGCATGCCCTCTGCAGATTTGGCATTTAGATTTGATAGAAGGACGTGGAGGGGAATTTTCCCACTTGGCAGAGTGATATGAAAATCAGGAGGGAATGTTTTTCCTGCACAGCAACAAGAGGTATCAAATCATGACTTCTTCTTTCTCCCTTCCAACTCTGTTGCTATTTATGCAGATGAGGCAGTGCCATAACAATACCTTCTGCTTGGAAAGAGCCTTCTCTCACTAAAACTAAAAAAAAAGTCCCTGTATTTTTCATTCCAGAAGGAAGCGTGCTTGGTTCTCTTTCCACTTCCACTTTTTAAAAATGAATTGTCTACATATGCATTTACCTCCTTCCAATCTGACCCCTACCTAGGTGGGAGGTCCCTGGAGGTGGGAACTCTACTGTGTCTTATTGATTTGAGAATCCGATAAACTCTTCCATGCTTTAGCACGTGGCAAGTGTGTTTGTTGCACGAATAAAGTGTTTGTTGATTGAATGGAGGAAACTCTTTTGCCCATCACTCTGAAGCAGATACTTTGAGGCTTGAATAACTGTGACAAGAACACATTACACTGAGCCCTTTTTTTTTCTCTCACCCATTGCCCCCCTGTGATAAAGGCAGCATGGATGGTAAAAAGGAAAAGAACTGAGTCCTAAGCATCTGGGTTTAATCTTGGGTTTCCCCCTAGCTGTGTAGCCTCAGGTAAATCATCGAACCTCTCTGACTCCAGGGTTCTTCAAGGAAATAATAACCTCCTTTGTTTGATTATTGGGAGGATTAAATTTGACTACATGTGACCAGGAAACTGAAATATAGAAATTGATCAATTAAGAAAAGACTCTTTCTTGACTCCCACCCACACAGACATCAATCTCCCCATCTTTTGATGTCAGGGCATGTTATCTCTGAGATGTTGAACTAACTAGGAAGCAGTTTCTGAAGCTGTGGGACAGCTTTTTCTTCTGCACAAAATTATTCATGACGAGGACCTAGTACAAGCCATGCTCAGGTGCCCATGTAGGGGAATTGGAGCTGGGGAGAGAAGGCTCTCTATAAATCTTAGTCCATCCTGTCACTAGGCAGCCTGGCCACAGAACCTCTTTCCTGAAAGGCAAGGCTGGGCGTGGGATGAGGAGAGGACATGGCGATGGTGGTCAGGAGCCTCACAAATCAAGGAAAGAATATGGGAGCTTCTTTTGAGTATTCACCATGTTTCAGGCATGGGGCCAGTTGCTTTCTATTTGTACCATCTTTCAGTTATCAACATCACCTCTTCAGGGAGTTTGAAAGTTGGAATCCTGAAGCAAAGAAATTCCAGATATGTCAGCTTTGAAACTACCTTCGAGTTTTGAAATATACGAGTACAGATTGACTTGTTAAAAGTCGCTTTATTAAAGCAGAATTGAAGGGATCTGGGATCACTGTAAGTGGACATGTTCCAAGACAGTCTCTGGATTAACAATAGACTGTAAGACATAAGAAGTCAGGGGTCCCACCTGTTCAGCTCACCCTTGTACAGGGCTTGACAGATGATAGGTGTTTAATACAGGATTTGATGTTTGGAGCTGTGGTGGCCATTTTATGATCATGAGGCAAAGTGAATAAAATTAACTCACCCTGGGTGTACCTTCAGACCTCTTGCTCTGTAGCATAACTAAATGTCCTCATTTTAAAAAGTTATTCTTTGCTGGCTTTTCTTTTCATGACCAGAAGCATCCTAACTGACTCAGTCTCTAAATACAGGCTTGGGCTGGTCATCTAACATTTCTGTGCCTTAGTTGGATGATCGCCATCATCCTCTTTAATGGAGCAACACCTTACAAGAAGGATGGCAGACACCTGTTACTTAAGGTTAAACTATAAATTTTGCTGGGACCCTTGGGCTGATCTCCCCCACTCTTAAGCAAATTCTTATTTCTTGTGAGAGTTGGCTTCCCAGCAGTGCGGGTGGCAGATAATGAGCCTGGCAGTGTCGTGTTTGGTTTGTCAGGGTGGACCTGGGGGCCAGGGCCATGTTATGTGATGTGAGCCATCTCTTACTATTGACATGGCTTATGGCTCAGCATTGGAGAGAAAACATAGTTGACATTCCTCCCTCTCTTGCAGAATTCTATAAAGAAAGACACCTGAACTGGTCTACGAGGCATTTCCCCTTCCCTTTTCTGTTGGATCTGCCCCCTCTCAAACCTAAAGTGGGGAAAGAGTGGGGCATTGGTGTATTCTGAGCTTCATTAACCTTTGATCAGAGAAGAATGATATGAATAAGTACTTAGGTGAGATAGTCTGGTGTGTGTGCATCTGCATTTCAGGTAGGGAAGCAGTCCGACTTCTATCTCTCAACCACATTAGCCTGACATGGGACTGGCTGCCTGGGCAGAGCCGTTCCATCCCAGTACCTGGGTCTCTCCATTCTCTCACCTGTACTGACCCAAATACCAAGGAGAGGGATTAGACAAAGCTCGAGAGGCATCTGAACCATGGCTGCTAGAAGGTGTACTGATATTGGACAAATGAGGGTCACTCTTTCAGCTCATGGCCCCAGTGGACTGAGGGCCACTGGGCTCTAGAGAGAGGAGAGGAGTGGGCAGGGTGTTTGGGTGGGAGAGACAGAGCCGCAGCACCCATGGAAACAGCCAGGCTTGGGAGAAAAAACACATGTAGGAAGTGAGAGGCAAAGCCCTCCCCAGGAACCAGCAGATGGGGTCAAGGGTGCAGGCAGGGGGACGCACATACACAATGAATGTGCATCAAGATGATAGCTTTGACTTCAGTGATTATTGATTATCACACGCTTTTTGCAGGGGAGGAGCTGGGCACCCACTTGGGAAGCTTCTGCATTTCCTCTGTGCCTCAGTGACATGAAGTTGCACAGTCAAGTCTACAGTCCCAATTCAAGTCTGGGCCCAGTCCACTGGAACCAACCTCTTGGTCATGATAGAATCCCTGATCCACTTCCCCTTTGGCTACTACAACATTTCAATGTCTGTATTATGTCTCTTTACCTGGTCTTTTTATCTTTTTTTTAGGTTTTTGTTTTGCAACAACCTCCGGCTTACAGAAGAATTGCAAATACAGTACAAAGAACATTTTTCTTCATAAACTACTTGAGAGTAAGTTTTCAACATGATGCCCCACCCACATAAAAATGTTAGTATGTAATTCAAAGTGCATACTTCCTACATAGTACATATGCACACCTGCATCCTACCTAGCTATGATCCAGCCGTCACAGCCCCAGCACTGACGCACATTCCTTTCACTTAGCTAGGCCCCCTTCAAGTTTCTCAAATTGTTCCAATAATGGATCCAGTTGTCACGGAGCTGTCATGTCTCTTTAAGCCACCTTTGAACCTGAACAAAGAAAGTTTCTCAGTCTTTCCTTGACTTTCATGGCATTGGAAATTTATTTTATTTTTTAATGGGTTTCCTTTTTTTATACATATTTATTTTCCTATTGGGTAGCTTCTTCTGAAATGCCTATTCTTGTCATTTGTTCATCTTTTTTCTTTCTTTCACATTTTTATTGAATTGATTGGGGTGATATTGGTTAATAAAACCATACAGATTTCAAGTGTACAGCTCTGTAACATATCATCTTCACACTGTATCATGCGTTCACCACCCAAAGTCAAGTCTCTTTCTATCACCGTTTATCCCCCCTTTGCCCTCTTCCACCTTCCGCCATTCCCCTTTCCTTCTGGCAATGACCATATTGTTGTCGGTGTCTTTTTCTTCTTAATCCATTCACCTTTCTCACCAAGCCCTCCCCGCCAAGACTCCTCCCCTCTGACAGCTGTCAGTCTGTTCTCTGTATGTATGAGTCTGTTTCTATTTTGTTCATCAGTTAATTTTATTAATTAGATTCCACATATAAGTGAGGTCATATGGTATTTGTCTTTCTCTGACTGGCTTATTTCACTTAGCATAATACTCTCCAGGTCTGTCCAGGCTGCTACAAAAGGTAAGATTTCCTTCTTTTTTATGGCTTCATATTGTTCCATTGTGTAAATGCACCACAGCTTTTTTATCCACTCATCTACTGATGGACACTTGGATGGCTTCAAGATCTTGGCTGTTGTAAATAATGCTGCAAGGAGCACAGGGGTGCATATATTCTTTCAAATCAGTGTTTCAGGTTTCTTTGGATATATTCCCAGTAGTAGAATCACTGGGTCATAGGCAGTTCCATCCTGACATCGGCAATTTTAAGACTCGCCCAATAATTCCTGGAATATGGCTCAGTTTTATTTTGTCTGATGAGTCTTCATGGTTATATTTAGGTGTTGCATATTTGGTAAGCATATCACCTGTGTTCTTCTAACTTCCTGACATGTGATTCATAAATCTGAGCTCTTGAGTAGGGTGGGCAGGCCAGACTTTTCCATCACATAGCTACCCCTTTCCCCCATGTAATTCATATCTGTCTTGTGTGGGAAAGCATTTTGAGACCATGCAAATATTCTGTTTCCCATCAAGTTATTAATGTATTTATTTATATCAGTATAGACTCATGGATTCTTATTTTTATTAGTGGAACCATTACTTCATTAATTTTACTGCTCAAATTATTCCAGATCTGGCTAACGGAGAGCTCCTTTAAGTTGACTTTGAGTCCTTTTGACATGTCTTCATCATCTTAATTTATGGAACAATATAATAGTCCAGGCTCATCTTGTACTTTCCTTGCCCAGCTCTGAATTCAGCTATTTCTCCAAGGATCCCTGGTTTCCTTTGGTGGAGAACATTGTGTAGAAAACAGATCTGGGAACTAAGTGTGCTCGTCACTACTGACAGTTTGCTGCTCCCAGCCCCTCCTGGTGGATTGTGTGTGTGTACATATGTGGAATGTGTACAACACACACACACACACTCATATGACATCCATGTTTATTTTTGTATCTATCCATAGATTGAAAGTCATGAATTTACATCATCTCCAATTTCATCTGCTATCACAAGTTTCATTCTAGTTTGTTCTTTTTCTGTACTGGTAATTTTTTAACAATAAAAAATTTGGTTTCCATTATCCTTAGTATATAGGGCTTGACAAAAGTAAGTTTACAGTTGTGAACACACAAAAGAGTTTATTCTTATATTATGTATTAAATATTGTATTGTTTACTAGCTATTGTATTATTTATTCGTATTATAACTGTAAACCTACTTTGGTCTACCCTGTATTTTCCCATTTGATACTCCTTTGTATGTAACCGAAATCTCATCGCCCTTACCATCCTCTCCTCTTCATTCTGTACAGACTCTAATACCTATGCTGGGCTTCTCCCCATGTAAAGACACCCTCACCCTTGAGGCCTGAGTCTTGACCCTGGGTCCCCCTGGCTCATCTTTTGGTGATAGAAGGGGAAAGACCCAGGGCAGAATCTTCTGCCAGCTTCCTTGTCCTGGCCAGTCTCTTTGCATCTTCCCCTCTTCTATGGCCACTTGCACAGGCTGAGCTCTTTGCCAGCCCTTTCCCCCACAAAGGTCCCTCCTACTGCTGGAACAAAATTCCTGGGAGTCATGAGGCTCGGGATCAGTGACAGGGAAAGCCAAGGCTACCTCTGTCCCTAGCCTGGCTTGTCTCATGCCTTGGGGCCACATCCCTTGTACTTCCTGGGACCAATCTCATCCCCCTCAGGTTTGGCAAAAAAGCAGGGCCCACTGCTCTGCACACTGAGGACAGGCCCTGTCCCATCGCTGGAGGATTTGGCATTAGCCTGGGAAACAAAGGGCCATCTGACCCAGCCACCGTTGCTATTTCTGCTTTGTGACAACACACGTCTCAGCCCCTACATCCCTCTCAGATGCGGCCATCTCTTTCCCCCTGTATTGAGGCCCATTGCTTATACTGTTGTTTGATGCACTTGGGGGAGGAGACAGAGAAGGTGCCATGTGGGCTGATGAGCAAGCAGGAGGGTCACAGAAAGAAGAAGTTAGAGTGCCGGAGAAAGTCCAGCTATTTTACCCCCAGCATGTTCGGAGACAGATGGAAGCTTTGAACATCAGGTTTGGGATTTTTGTGCCTCCCCAGATCTTGCTTGGCTGGAACTTGACATGGAAAGATAAGCACTTAGCTTTCTTGTCTGAGTCATGGGAGAGGAGAACATGGCTCCTTGGGGGCTCCTAAAAGCCAGAGCCTGAGGACTCCTTAACGACAGATGGGCGCAGAGAAGCACAGAGTAGTGACGTGTCCACCTCCGCTCCCCTCACATTTCTCTTCGGCTCCAAGATTCTTGATCGATGTGAATTCTTCCCCAGAGAGCACAGCGGCATGGTCATAACTTGTTAAATACCGTAATTAAAATAGTTCTCTTATTAACTTCGTGATAACGCCTTCTCCCCCCTCCTCCTCAAAATTACATGTTAGCATTTTGTTAATTAAATTTCCAGTTCCAACAGAACTTCTCCGCTGCTGCCATGCAGTTTACAGGGGGCCCTCTTCCTGGGGGGCGGGGAGGTGGCTCAGCAGGTCAGACAGGTTCTCATCTTTTCAGCTGGAAGTTTGAGAGAAGGAACCAGAAGAGATCGTCAACAGCCTATGCCTAAATAAGGCGGCCAGATTTCCCAAAGAAAAATAAAGGGCACTAAGTTAAATTTGAATTTCAGATGCACAACCAATAATTCTTTAGTGTAAGTATGTCCCCAACATTGCATGGGACATATGTGTTCCGAAAACTCACTTGTCGTGTCGCTGGATTTCAGACTCAGCAGAGCCATCCTGGGCTGTCTCTGGGAGCCCCGGGCCGACCCTGGAACCTTGGATCACACCATCAGAGAGGAGAGGTTTTCCACTCTGCTTTCTACCTGTGCTGGTTCTTTAATTACTTCACTACCACTAGAGGTTGTTTCTATTGTTTTGGTCAGCTCCTTCAAGCACACAGTCTCAAGAGGCTTTACAGTCACAAGTTTTATTAATACTGGCATGATGATGAATGTGGATCCATCCATCTCTCAATCATTCAGATAGTATCCATGATGTAGCAGGTGCTGTGCGAGGTGCTAGGAATACAAAAGTCGAGGTAGATACAGAAAACAGACTGAGAGCTGTCAGTGGGGGCAAATAGGGGGACTGGGTGGAAAAAGTGGAGTGATTAAGCCAAAAAAAAATCATAGACACAAACAACAGTATGGTGATTACCAGAGGGGAAGAGGAGCAGGGGAGGTAGAAGAGGGCATGGGTGGGGATAAATGGCGATGGAAGGAGACTTGACTTGAGGTGGTGAACACATGATTCAATACACACAGTGGTGTGGAATTGTGTTCCTGAAACCTGTATAATTCTATTAACCAATGTCACCCCAATAAATTCGATAAACATTTTTTCAAAAGTCAGTAAGATGCTGGTCTTGACCTCAGTTGCTCCCTGCTCAGAGCAGGGGTCCCAGGCCTGCCCAAATCCCAGCATCATCTTGTTTGACAAGTAAAACCTTGTTGGGACACAGTCACACCCATTTGTTTACGACTGTTTTGGCTGCCTTCAGCTACAGTGGCTGAGTTGAGTAGTTATATGAGAGTATGTGGTCAAAAAACCTGAAATATTTACTTTTGGCCTTTAGGAGAAAGTTTGCTGACCCCTGCCTAGAGGAAGAACTAGTCAGCAGTGTGACGTAGACAAAGAGAGGGGGAGCACAAAGAACAGCTGAGTTTGAAAGCATTTGTCAAAGGGTGGGTAGGGCAGGGGTAAGACTCTAAGCAGAAGCAAGGCACAAAGGATGCTTTGCAGCTGTGTCCTGGGGCTGTGGAAGGGGAAGGGTGAAGGTCAGAAAAATATCATATCTTAGGGGCTCAGTATGTCAAGTATTTTACACAGGTTCACTAATGTAATGCATACGATAAGCTGTGAAGTTGAAATTAGAATCCATATTTTATGTGTGAGTAACTAAAGTCTCAGAGAGGTGAATTCAGTTCTGTAAAGTCCCACAGAGAAGCAGCAGAGCCAGGGCAGTGACTCAGAGTGAGCCGGCGGGATAGCCTGTGTTCTCGCACCCTCCTCGCTGCACTGCACAACGCATGCTCCGGGAGCTCCTGGAGGACCCGATGTGCATCTCATTCCAGAGCAGTGGTTCTCCACTGGGGACATTTGGCAATGTCCAGGGACATTTATTAGTTGTCACAGGTGTTACTGGCATCTGGTGGGTGGGAGTCAGAGATGCTGCTAAATATCCTATAATGCACAGGACAGGCCCCACAACAAAGAATTATCTGTCCAAAATGTCGTTAGTGCTCTGGTTGAAAAACTGACCCACATCACTATACCCAACACTGGGCTTGGCAAATAAAGGGCCACTTGGTAATGTTTGTTGAACTGGAAATAAAAGGATGTGTTTTGGGAACAGGGAGAAGTTTAGAGTCATCAGTGGGAGATGGGACAACTTAGAATTGGATTGCAGGCACAAAGGCACTCCACTTATTCTAAAGGCCAGGCAGACGTCAGCGAGCTATTGTGGTTCAGGAGAGTGACCTGATGGGGGGTTTGTTGGATGGTTACACTGACTACAGCCCAAAAATGAGACTCGAGCAGGTAGGCCTGTTGGGTGGGAGGAGAGAGCAGCAGAAACTGCTTTGGGAGAGACAAGAACGTAGGCTCAGCAGGATCTGGGTGGTGAGAGGAAGGCTCATGAAAATACTTGTTTGAATGATTACAACACTGACTGAGGTAAGGAGCTTCAGAGGGCAGCCCAGGTGCGTGTGCAGAGGTGGTACGTGGAGGTGGGAAGGTGATGATGTTGGACGTGCTGATTCTGAGGTGGTTCCAGGAGACCCGTGTTCCCCTGTGACAGTTTTCAGTAAGCTGATGGAGATGTGAACCTGGAACTTTCCTGCTGGTATGCATCCTTTCTTACATTGTCTTGCCCATTCCCTCACAAGACTGTAGTCCCCAGGGTTGAAGGTGATGCAGGATTACGAGCTCAGATGGGGCTGAATTTGAGTTCTGGCTCCGCCATGTGCTAGCTATGTAATTAGGGTGTTATTTTGCTTCTCTGAGCCATAAAATTTCCTCATCTGTTGCATGGGAATAATATTAGCTACCTGTGCAGTTGTGGGTGTAAACAGGTAGGATACCTTCAGTGATTGTAGCAATGTAATCTCTTACTTCAGTTCAGCATGCACGTGCGTGTGCATGGGCACACACACGTGCACGCACATTAAGTGTCTTGAAATTGTTGGCTGAGGTATTGATCTTCCCCAACGATTTCTCCAGCCAAAGGTTGTTGCCCTGGTTATCTCGGGGTCCCAGCACCTCGCACAGGTCCTGGATCACAGGTAAGGGCTGCCTCAATCACGAGGCCTGGAGATGAGGTTAAGTGACATGTCCAAAGTCCTGTAGCTGGTGACAGGCAGAGCGGAGGCCTCCCAAGTCCCAGTCTAGTTAATTCCAGGCAATATTGGGAGACTGAACTCTGTGATCATTTTGACCAGCAGAGAATCCAGAAAACAATGTCAATTATCATCTTGGGAACATATGTACTTGACTTCGAAGTCAACTCACACTCCTGATCATATAGTTTTCCTTGGGCTAGTGTGAAGAGGGGTTTGCACTGCTGAAGTCTTTCCTAACTAGCCGGCAATGAGAAAAGGCAGATGTCATATTCTTCCGAGGGTAAATGAGAGTTAATAGGGTCTCACCTTGGCTTGGGCTGGCCCTTTGGGACTCTGAACATTTGAGCTCTGTTCCTGCCTGAGTCATCTTGGAACATGCATTGCCCCACCCAGTGTGTCCATCTAACTTCCAATGGGCGCTGTGGCTCTCTGTAGAGCAGGAATGAGCCTGCTTTCTATGGTTTGCTCTATTCATTCGCCTTCTCAGCCAGAGGTACCTTCCCATCCACTTCTAGACCCTCTGGTTATTATCCACCATGGGGCCTCCGGCACAGACGGTTTCCTTTATCAACCCAATGAAAACAACACAGTAAATCTGATGAAAAAAGCTAAAAAAAACCCCCACTTAAAACAACTTTAAAAGACACTCTATTACAGATTTCAAAGTCGATCCAAAGCTATTTTTTAATTTGCCATTTATTTCTTCTTCCTTTTTAAAAAAAATTTTTATCCTCACCCAAGGACATTTGTTTTTCACCACTTTTAGAGGAAGGGAGAGACAGAAATATCAATGCAAGAGGAAAGCCGCCTCCTGAATGTGCCCGGAATGGGGTTAGTTTGGGGTATGTATGCACATGGACATGGGATCGGGGATCGAGGATCAAACCTTCAACCTAGGTATGTGCTCTGAATGGGAGTCAAACCCGCAACCTTTCAATTATGAGATGTCGCTCCAAACAGTTGAACCACACCGGCCAGGGCTGTTTATTTCTTCTTTGATAGGATGACAGTATAAGCTAGAAAGAGGGCAGAAGCAGGTTTTCTTGGTTTAAATCAATGAATATTTATGGAGTTGTACTAGGTTCCAAGCCTTGTATTTGCTTTTCCCTTGGGAATCTCAACAAGTGGCAGCAGCATCTGTCTTATCCTTGGGACTTAAATGCAACATCTCCTGCTGCCTTGGGAATGTCAGGCCATGAAGGTATTTAGATGTGTTCTATACTCAGCCCCACGGAGCTCTGGAAGCCAGACTCAAATTCTGCCCTCTCCTAGCCTTTTGGAAGGACCCAGTTTAGAATGCAGAGCACTGCAGAGATTCAGAACTTCCTACCTCGCATCCTGTGGTGTCTCATCAAGCAAGGAGGCTCCCCTCTAAGCCTGCAGGCTCCTTGCTGTCTGACCCTAGTCATCTACCCTTGCTTCAAATTACAACTAGGACTGGAAGCCAAGCGCCAGCCAAATGCATCATGGTTCCCACTAAGGAGACTAACCAAGCTGCCAGCCAGTGGGGCTTGGCTACAGAAGCCCAAGAAGCAGCAAGCTTATCCCGAAAAGGTGACTACGTGTATTTGTTTCTGCATGTAGCTTCTCTGTCTGCAGAAGCTACACATTTCTCCAACTGCTTTCATATGTATAGATGAGCAGTGTTGTTTGGGTGCTATGGGGAAGGATTACAATGTGGCTGGCAACTGGCTCATTTAATTGGCTTTGTTGAGGGTAAGGGTTCAGCCCCCTTCACATACAAATTTGCCTAGCTCTGCTCTGGAGCCCCAGAAGGCACTGGTGACCTGAGATGGCACTTTCATAAATGAATAACCTTGGTCCAAAATGGGGCCAGGAGGAAGGACCCGGAAGGTTTCAATCTGCTCACAGCATGCGCTAACAGCTTCCCTCCTCATCACCACCCTCCTTGTTCCCCAAAACATACAATTGACGTACAATTTGGTTCATCAATGACTTACTATTCCTATGATGGGCAGGTGAGTGACTCATTGCAAGGAGCCCTGGTAGTTCTTCATCTCAGCAGAGTTGGCTACATCTGGGGCCCTGGGACAGGGTTGGCTCTGGGTTGGGAACTGGGCACTTGGAGATGCAGAGTCTTTGCCATTGGTTGTTTTGCAGATATGAGTTTACTTTGGAAGCCAGAAAGCCTGAAAAGAAAGAGTTGTCTATTTTCTGATATTGCAGTCACTCATTTATTCATTGACTCATTTATTCCTCAAACAACCATTGCACTTCTCAGTATGGGGGACAGGCGTGGTGCTTTATATGTGAAGTATATCTGTGTCCTAGGCAATCCTGGGTAGTTCATGTCATTTCTGGAGAAAAGCCCTGGATGGAAGTCAGGAGAATAAATCTCTTTACTGGGTGAGCTTGAGCAAGTCACTTCCCATCACAGGGATTCACGTTTCTTCGCTGAGGTTCCCCGAAGCTCTGATGCTCTGTATTTCTGACGGGAAAGTTTCATGGACCTGGACTTATGCGCCAAGACGATCCTCCCACTTCCTCGTGCTCCCAGCAAAGACTAAGGCCCGACCTGACAGGGCTAACCTTCACTCTCCTTTCAGGCTGATTCCCAATATTTTTCCTCTTCCTTGTCCTCTCTCCCTGCAAAGGTGAGGGACAGATGAAAAGAGGAAGAGGGATACAGAGAGAAAAACACCACACAAGAAAACCTCATGACTTCCTGTGGCAAGTTAGAACTATCAGGTTTCAACCTGAACAAAAACGTGCCTTGTGCTCCCTGGTTATTACCTGACTTTAGAGCCCAAATGGGTGTTCTCTGTCAAGTCAGAGATTGTGGTTCAGAGTGAAGACTGATTTACATACACATCACCGTGGCAACGCTTAGGTAAACTGGCTCAGAGGCCTGAGGATGGATATTATGGGATAGCTTCTTTTCTTCTTCTTTTTTTCTTTCTTCTCTTAACACCAGCCTAAGGTAAAGAAAAGCTGAGCTGGATTAAGTGACTCCTTTTTCAAGATTTCTTACCTTTGGATATATTTGGCTTTAAAATTGTCAGTGGAGATTTAGGAGAGGGGTCAGCCCAAGGTACTCTGGGGTCCTTGAGTTTTACTGAAAACCGGAAGGTATGAGGGATGGTTCATGTTGAACATGACCGATCATGAGGCTAGAGGAAGAGGGCTGCATGTGCACATGTGTGCGTTTGTGTGCACACGTGTGCACGCATTTGCATGTGTGTGCACTGGAGTAGGGATGGTGGCAGTAACTTTAATTTGGGAGTCCACATTCTCCACCTAGATGCTATCTACCTGTCCCAGAGTCCCTCTGTAATGGTCACATCCAGTGACACCCAGGTTGTCTTTGGTCTGCTCAGCCAGAATATGAGCCACTGTGAACCTGGGACACCAAAATGAACTTCCTTCAGAGGGCCCAGAGCAGAGGCCGAAGGGAGACCTGTGTATGCCCCTTATCCCCTCAAGGAGTTGGCACTAGAGACCTCCAAAGCTTAAAGCAATGAGTCTGTTTTCCTTTACTGATGTTCTCACCTGGACTTTCAGGCTGCATGCTTGAAGCAGCTAGCCTACCTGCACATAGTGCTTGGTCCAGTAAATACTGATACAGGGGTTTCTGGAGCTTGTCTTCTAAAGATGGGTGGGTAGCCTCTAAGCAAGGTTGGCAACTCCACTTGTCAGTGTTCAGTGAGCCCCATGAAGGTAGACATTGGGTGGGGGGTCCATGGCTGCAGTTGATAGAGTTCGGTGGGGCCAGTTCTGTACCCCCATTATAAATGTGTGAAATATAATTTTAATTCTTCATCTGAAGAAATAAAAACAAAGCATCTGGAAAGTTACAACTACAGAGGTGTGCCTTACATTTACAATAGATAGGTAACTGCCTAGAAATCCATGCATATGTGGAAAATTTGAAGTGAGTGAATTTTAAATGTATTTGAGAAGATCATCAGAGGAAATCCTTGGTGATTCCTTTGTAAAGTACATTGTTTATTTTAATTTTTTTTGTTACCCAGATTTTTCTGCCTTCAGTTGGCTTAGACTAGAGTGTCCAACAGCTAGGACAAACAAAACATGGACTTGGCCTGGATTTAATTCGGAGTAAGCAAGAAGGTCTTTGGCACCTCCGTATCTCTCCGTTGGAGATCCACTTAGCATTGGGGGAGTCTGTGGACACCTTTTCTCTTCGTCTTTAAAGTTGCTTAGGTCATATTTCTTCTTTACAAATACAATACACTTGCCAGAGATTTGTCTATATTTTTGTGCTTTAGAAGCTTCTATAGCACAGAGACACCTAAGAAACCAAGTTTATAGAGTCACCTTTAATGTATTTTTGACCCTTACTTCTCTGAGAAACTTGACATTTTTTTTTTACCATCTCTGATAAACCCCATTTTGATATTCAGAGTATTTAGTCAGCAACTTGAACAGGAAGAAGTAACAGGAGCTAACCAGAAGAGGACCGCAGGGATACTGGACAGTGATGGAATAAATTATGTTAGACTGTAGCATGCCTTCCAAGTCCAGGTTCGAATCAGTACAGAAGTCCTGGGACTCTCCTGGTTTAACAACCTGGTAGCATCTCTCTGGTCTTTCCTGGGCTCTGATTGATTTTACTGTAACTCCACTCTTGGCTGCATAGGCTTGGAAGCCAGAAGTGGCTCTCTTCTCTGATCCTTAAGGAAACTGGAACAAATCGAGTTGCTTATTAAAAAATAAAAAGCCAAGGGTGAGGTTCCCTGGGGTGTGGTGAGAGGGTTGTACTGGAAAAGGAAGCGCAGGGTCCAAGTAAACAGGGCTGAGAAAAGCCTTCCAGCTGGAGCGGGTTCCTAACAGCTCCTCCGGGCAGAGGGGAGATGCGCCGTGGATAGAAAGCGGCTCATCGCCCTCGGAGCAGCCGCTGGGCGAGCAGCCAGGCTGGGGGAGAACAATGATGTCCTCGCTTTTACATTTGATTATTAGTTCATATTTATGGGAAGCCTGTGATGGCATTTTGCCTTGTAGCCAACATGCAAGAGGAGGCAGCCTAATGGGATTCATTTTTTCCTATTAACTTTTTCCAGTTTTCATCAACTGAGTCAGCACCTCACTAGTTAAGAGACGTTGAGCTGAGTCTCATCTGATCTCCATATAGCTGCTAAAGTGGTTCTTTGCCTCCCTCTCATCCAGGCCCGCCCCCTCTACCCCTGTCAAATTGGCCTGTGCATTTCTCCATGCCCCTCCCCTCCCCACACACACCTCTTTCTGCATCTATACCAATGAGGTGAAATGGCCTAGTTCATTTAAAATTGTTCTAGGATTGAGGGTTTCCTATTATTACCTGGAAGCAATCCATCTCAGTGTTTACTATGGTGTTTTAATTAGCTGTAGGAATAAAAGAAAGGGAATGGGTCAAGATGCTGGGCATTTTTTTCTTCTGGTTTGATTCCAATATTTATTGAGTGCTACTGTTTGTCAGACTCAATGTTTCATGAATTATCTTGCTCAGTCCTCATAGCCTCCTATGAGATAGGCCATGTTATTGGCCCCATTTTACAAATGAGAAAACAGAGGCTGAGAAAGCCACAGAAAATTCCCAGACCTGGCAGTTACTGTCTGTCTTTCCACCAACTCCCAGGAATGAACCACTCTGCGTACCGCCTCCCATGGCTTGGATGCTGGTCAGAGCCCAGTGTTCTAAATAATCAAAAGCTAGTGGAGAAGTACAAAGTGGTATCTCCATTGTTCCTCTAGGAAAAGAATTGGGAACTGAATATAAAACCCCAGTTCATAGAAATGCCTATAATCAGAGGTCTGGTGCGCTGTGCATCTTGAAGCTTGAAGCATCCGTTTAAGGATGGTTGCCTCTGCTTGAATTTGCTCCGGAAACCAGCCTAGAGCTCTCTTATTTTCAGATTGCACTTTTTTTTGCAGTGCACTGAAAAACCAAGTTGCCACAGGATAATCTCAGCCTAGGTGCACCCAGGGGTAGAGCTGTTTGCCCACTTGTTGAACAAGCTGGTGGCTGTCTGAAGGTTGGGCAATCTCATCCAGCGTGTCCAAATGGAGCTCCCATTGGCAGCCCTCCCTGGGGATGACTGGTTCTTGTGCTACCCAAGGCTGACCTAATGAGGAATTGTTTCGACTCCTCTATTTACCCATTAGGTGAGCTTTGGATGAAACAATGTGGATATGAGTAAGCGCTAGAGGGGTTTGCAAATAAGGCCAAGATTTTTGCAATACGTTGATGTTTTCTCTTCTAGGGATACAGGATTGTGGTTTATGGCCAGGTGCAGAGTAGTTTATAGACTGCCAATAGTTGGGGAAGCCAAGAGCCAGGGAGCTGATGGCAAAAATAGTATTTCCCTAGGGTATGTCATGAATGGCTCGTGGATGTCCCTGAGAAGGTCAACGTGAAATATATAAAGTCAGGCCTCCATATAAATCACTGGGTGTCCAGAAGAGTTTATCTTCACTAGGTCTTGGGGTACCACTGGGCATTTAGTGGGATCCGAATGCAGAAGCAAATGGATGGTAGTAGAGTAATTTCTTGTTTTCCGAAGGGACAGGTGTTGGGATGCCCAGGGGTCATTTCTAGGTGATCGTTTCCAAAACAACACTTCAGTGTAAGAGTCAAGTGTCATTATTTGAAATCAGGAGTTTAAGCAAAGCAGACCCCAGGAGCTCTACTATTCCAGTAGGCTGGCCCAACAGGCTTGCTTTCTGAGCAGAATGATGTGCCAAATGGAACAGATGGCACCATTTATGCCAATAGTCACTTTCTGGTCCAGTTCCAGTCTATTGCTCTGTGGACAATCCTGACAATGCCACCTAGGTCTGCCAGTGTTGGGCTCATGGGTACACAGAGATGTTGGTTCTGATGGGCTATTTTTAGCTCTTAATCTGCTTAAATTATGTCAAGACATACCTGCAATTTGCAAATGTGCCTCTTTGGATCTTTGTAGGCTCTCGTGTCTAGCCCAAATCTATTCTTTATGACATAAGTAGTTTAGGTGGTGATGTTTCCTATTCATTCTTCCTATTGAATCTAATATGAGATGCTACAAAGGGTGGGTGGCCAATTTTTTGATAGCCTGAAATTTTTCTTCTAGATGTCCCATCCATCTAGAAGAAGTCCCCTTGTCACTGCCATAGTACCCATACTTGGGAGGTGGCATACTAGGAGTTTTGGATAAGAACCAATAATAGTCTTTGTTCTATATAACTTAAGGACAGTGGTTGAAACTTTTAAAATCTAACTTTTCTCATTGGTGAAGAAAGGATCATTGTTAGAGTTAACACTTATTACGTGCTCTGTTATCATGCACCGGCACTTTGGTACCAAGCACTTTATGTGTATAATGTTGTTTAATTCCTGTGATGACCCTATGAGATTGTGCTGGGTATTTTCAGATCCATGTTCTCTTCTTTTCTACCCTTCTCTGGGCCCCAAAAGGCTGAGCTGCAGAAACACTATCAATAGGCTGCCTTGTCTTTGGCCTTCCAGTTGGGTTCAGCCAAGAAGGGGAGGAGAGGAAAGTGAGCCAAGCCTTGCCTTCCAGGACTGTCTTGTCCAGCTGTACCTCTCCATCAGAGTTCTTGGCTACTATTAAGGTGCATCACTCTTCTGAGTTCTTGGGTGATGGTCCTCGTCATCTCTAGCCCTGGGGTACTGCACCATCCCCTGCTATTTTCCTGCATGGTGGCCACTCCTTTTTAAGCAGTTCCTGTATCGAATTCTCTGTAAATTGCCCAATTTGAGTGGGCCATCTGTTCCTCCCAGAGCTCTGACTGATACAGAAGCAGTTACTAAGATGGTGCCCATTTCATAGGCAAGGAAACTGAAGCTTAGAGAGGTTAAGCAACTAAGACCAAGGGGCAATGACTCATAAGAGGTAGATTAGGGATTCAGATCCAGGTTTGCCTGATCTCTGAGACTAATGATTGATGACTGCACTTCAGCACTTTGGTAAGGTCCCCTGTTGTGTTGGCAGCCTCTGACAAAGGCACCACAACTCATTAACCAGCAAGCATGGCTCTGAGGCCTACCCCACCAGACTCTGCCCCCTGGGAGGGGCATTGTGCAGACACACCTGCCTTCCCATCCCAACATCCTCAGGACAGAAGATGTGAATCTGTATGGCAGAGGATCTGGTCTGGGATGCAGACTGCATCAAGTGCTGAGAAGCCATCTGAGGGATGACTGAACCTACTTCATTGGCACTGTGTCCACTCATCTGAGGGACACAGCACAGAGGGAGTGCCCCATGGAATGTAGGCATTGCAGAGTTGCGCACCTTGCATGGATTTACTTCTGGGAGGCCCAGGAAGTTGGCTCCCGCCCCTTCTCACACTTCCTTAGAGCTGGGCCATGGAGGATGCAGGTGTGTGTGATGGAGAGGGAGCTAGGCTCATTCCTGGTTCTGTGCATTTTCACTGTGCGCTCTTTTCCATTGATGCTTTGATACCAGTGGGTATAGTTTAATTGGTGAATATGCTGGTTATCCCAGTAGGCTCTCAATATTGTTGAAATAATGAATGAGTGGGGTAAGTGATCATACTTTGAGAGCACTAGATGAGCAGAGGATGGTGCTTATAAATGCATTTGAATCATTCCCATCCATCTCTAGGAACACAGATTGAGGTCGGGGCCAAGAGAAGAAAATTTCTGGGAAATGAATAATGCTGAGAATATGTGCTAGAAAGGGAGTCAGTGATAACAGCTATCATTTCTGAGAGTGTGATCCATACCAGGCATATGGTTTACTATGCATTATCTCATTTAATCCTTACACTTCAATGAGGTTGTTAGAATCGTCCCCATTTTACAGATGAGAAAGTTGAGGCTTAGTGAGAAAATTTCCATGACCTCCAGATTTACATTTCTAATAAATGACAGCATTGGGATTCAAAGCCAAATCTGTGCTCACACCTCAGAACTTTGGCTAATTATTGAAAACTCTGGGTTGGATGCCTGGCATCTATGGTCTGTGAATCTGATGTCACGGGCATGGTCTAGATGCTGCCCCAACATCCCACCACACCTATAACCTCGCCACCCAAGAAATTCCTCTCCTGATGTGATCCCTTCTCATCCCCTGTCCCCCTCTCCTGAGGTTTCTTTCTTGCCAGTTTCCTCTTCTCCTCATTGTGAAATGGTTTTCTGTCTGTTGCTGCCTGTCCCAGCCCTTAGGCAAAGAGGCACTGAAATTGATTCGCTAGCGTTTGCCCTGACCTGTCTGTCGCATCTCACACTGCGCAGGGGATGCTTTGCCTCTCAGCTTTATTAATCATTTCAATTTGACATTGTGTGTGTTTTATGGTCTTCGCTTCTGCCCCCACTTTGCTCCCATTCAATGATGTTTACCTTTTAACGCAACACTGGAAGGGAAAATCTATTTCTCCTGCCAGATGTTAAAAAGAAAAGAAAAACACTCCCTACCACACACATACACTCATACTCACTCACACATACGCTCACTCTCACCCACACACACATACACACATGCAAACACTCTCACATACTCACTCACTCACACACTCATACACACATTTCTGTCTTCAGTTTTCCACTTTAATGTACACAAATAGAGATAAGCAAACCCCCGTCCCTTGTTTTTAACAGTGAGCTGCAGGGACGTTGTGCTGGAGCATGAAGACCCCTACAGCAGTGCATCTCACACTCTAAACAACCTGGAGGTCATGCAGAAATACAGTTGGTGGAACCTGAGAGTATGCCAGGGAGTAGCAAGGTAATATTTTCAGTAAGGTTCCAAAGTTTTCCTTCCCCTTTTTCTCCACACTTCCATTTCTCCTTCTCTGATGGTTCTCCATTCTCCAACCCCCAGGGGAACATGGCCTCTCTTCCAAAGATCTCTGGGCTTCCCAGACATGCAGCACCTCTTACAAATGCCTTGCCGGCTCAGTGGCATCGCCCTTTACCACGGACGGACTTTTATGGTTTAGGCTGGTGTCTCCCTGCTAAGCCTCCCAAGGATAACAGTTAGTTGTCAACTGGCTGGGAGACAAAAGAAATGCATTTTGCTGGAGCCAGTTTTCCTCAAAATGCTAATGGTACCTTTATCTCCTGGTAATTAAAGCTCTGACTGATGAATGCGTAATTACGAGTAAGCCGGCCTGAAATGATCGCCTTGGTCTTTCATCTTTCAGCTTACTTCATTTAGAGAGGTAACAGTCTTGGGCATGCTTCAGAGAATAGCTATTCTGAGGTGTCTGAGTGGGGTGGAGTCACTTGGGGAGGAGCTAGTCACCACCCCAATTGCTGTGGGGTGTGAAAGCCAGAGCTGTCTCTGTCTCCATGAAGTTGTGGCTTTTGGTGGCTGAAAGGACTTTGGGGAAGCCATAGAATTTGCCAGACTTTTTGAAGGGTCCAGCTGTGTGGCCCATGAACCTGGACCAATTCTGCCTCTGGATAAAAGGGATTACAGGGCTCCGTTCCATCTCTGGAACTTGGGCGACTGGCTTCTCTTTCCCCTCCCTGTTTGGGAACAGTCTCATTCTTCATTCTGGCTGCCCTTGACCATACCCATGCTAGTAGCACTGTCATCCTATGACCATCCCACCTCAAGTCTGGGTCAGGGCTGACTTCAGGCTTCTCTCCTCCTGGGCAGGTGCTCACGGAAGCAGGGAGAGTGCTCGGTACACTTCCATGTATCAAAACACTTAAACAGAAAGAGGCCCGTAGAGTGATGGTAGAACTCATGGGTTCTAGACACAGACTGCACTCAAATCCCCCCGTCCCTCACGTAAGCTAACAAATGACAACTTGTTAAACTGAGGTTCTGAATTCTCATCTCTGAAATGGAGAGATTATTGTACCAAGTTCATAGGATGAATTAAGTGAAACACAGGATGTTTTGGCTTAGTCAGTGGTCTGGCTATTACTTTTGGTGTTTTTATTACATGGGAAGACCACTGCATGCTCTTTGGTTGCTGTAAATCAATAGCAACTCTTTGAGTCACCACATTGGAGGCTTCTCTTCCTCCCTGAAATGACCCCAAAGCTGCTGTGAAATCAGAGACCACATGTGATCCAAGGCACAGGGATAGTTGGACTGTCACCTGATCTCCACCAGCACAGGGGCATTCATTTGAGGAGAAATTAGCTAGGTCTAAAAGTACATGATAAAATGGAAGAAATAACCTGAAGACATTGAGGAATAAGTAGACTTTTGATGGGTAACTACCACTTGACGTGCTCTGTGCTATGTATTTTCACACATGTTAATTTATCTTCGCCATGACCCCATGTAGCTGATATTAATACTTTCATTTGACACATGAAAAGACCAAGGTTTAAGAAGTGGTTCCTCCCAGTTTGTCTCACTGCTAACTAATCCATACAGGGCTCCCTTATCCCAATAAGCCTTTGGCACTTCTGTCCTCTTAGGCTGACTTTCTGGTTCCTTTTTTCTTTTCCCAATTCATACATATCTCTCAAGTGTACCTCCCTTCCCCTGTAAGGTATTCACTCAGTCTCCTAAAACTAGGCTTCCACTCTCAGCCCCTAGTGACAATGTCACTTCAAGGTCAACAATAACCTGTTTCTTCCTTGTTGGATTCAATGATCCTTTCTCATTTGGTCTTCTTTTCTGGCACGTTCACCTGTTGATGGAGGCTATTTCCATGAGTCTAAGACAGTATATCACACGCTTCTCTTCCTTCTTCCTTCCTCAGCACTTCTCCCTCTCTGCTGCCTCTTTTCCCCCTCCTCATACTTGCTATTTTGGTCTGATTCCTGTATCCTGTTGCTTGAAAAACTTGTCTAATGTCACAATTTCAGCTCCATCCCTTCTGCTTTCTGCTGCCTGAACTTGTTTTTATAGACTTTTCATCTAATAAGTTGCAGGCGCCTGCATCACGGCTGTATCTCTAGCTGTCTCTCCACCGTCTCCGGCTGTATAATTCTGAAAGAGAAGCCTCTGTGCCTCTTTGATTTTTCTCTCTTCCTGATTTCTCTGTTTTGCCGACATACCATGGGCCTTCAGGGAGAAATCTCAGTCACCTGTGATTACTCAGTATTCTGACCCTCAGTTTCAACTTAGAATCTTCATACTCCAGCTTCAGTTCCAAGTGCTGACCACTCTGTGAGACCCTGGGCACCTCTCATCCAGCTTATTTGAGCAATTTCCCAAATGCTTTTGCTTCTTTCATCAGGTAGTTCTGCAGCTGGGCTTGCTCTACACCACCCAGAGTATTCTGGAAATGCCACCTTTAATATATTTGTCTGCCCGGAAAGCCTACTAAGTACATAACACATGCCTTAACTTGAGAAGTTTTCCATGTTCTTCATTTATTTCCAATCTGCTCCCCCCACTGATCACTCAGAAACTCTTGGCTCAGGTCAAATTGGACTATGTTCTAATTAGGATTAAGTTCAATTGCCAGTAACAGCATAACCCAATATAATAGTGACTTAAGCTTCGCAGAAGATGATTTCTCTCTCATTTCAAAGACCGAGTCTAGGCGGCCCAGGACTAGAATGTTAGCTCTGCTCCACCAGGAGCTCAGAGACCCAGGCTCCCTCTATCTTGTTGCTCTACTTTGTGTGACCTCCAAGGTCACCTGTGATGTAGATAAGCCATTTCAGATCCAGCCGTGGAATCCACAGGTCAGTCAGAAAGAAGAAGGGAGGAGTGAAGAACACAGTTCCTCCTTTTAGGGACATTTTTTGGAAGTTTTTCCACTTAAATCTCATCGGTCAAAATTTAGTCACATGACCATACCCAGGTGCAAAGGAGGCTGGAAATTTATTTATTTATTTATTTATTTATTTATTTATTTATTTATTTTTACTGTGGGGGCCATATTCATGCCTGGCTAAGATTCAGACTTTTATTAATAAAGCACAAAAATGAGAAAGGTGATTGGGAGCAACCAGTGATCCTTGTTATGTGCAAAACTCTCTTTTTCCTCATAAGCCATGGATATTTTTATCACCATGTTATGGTACATCCTGGCCTCCTGACATATTTTTCTACTCATCTAAATCTTACTTGTCAGAGAAATATTCTGACAGTGAGCAATAAGCACTGACCCTGGGGTTTGCACGGAACCAGGTTCAAATCCTGGTTTTACCACCTTCATTTGCTATAAGACCTTGACCTTAATGTCTCTGAACCTTACTTTTCTTCTCTGTCAAATGAGACAACAAAGCTCATATTGGTTATTAATCGAAGTGTCTGGTATAACTTACATGATCAAGAAATACAAGTTTCTTATCTTATCAGTAATCATGAAAATTATTCCCTTATCTGTAAAGTCTCAACTCCAAGTCCCTTTTCTTTCACAAAGGATTTCCTATCTATTTCATTAGGATTTCCTATCTATAGATTAGGACAACTATTCTATGCTTTGAACTCTTATGATAATAAAATACTGTATGAGACATTGATGTAAAAATTAATACAGGATGCTTGAGACAACTTTTTTAAAAATTTTGAACCCTCAGAAAAGCTGAAAGAAATTGTGCTTTGGCTCTTTTCAAATTGTTACCTTAAGTGATTTTGTCTTCAGGTACACATGCTCGGTTTTCTCAACTAGAGAAAATATCTCTTGAAGGCAATGACCGTGTAATAAGCAGGAAGTTTCCTTTGTATTTGATCCTTTGCTTTATTTATCCTCTGAGTACCTCCAATGCTGCTTAATAAAAATGTACATTTCACTTTTTCCTGTCTTCTCCTGCCTTTGATGTTTTCACGGATGTCTAAACAGCTGAAGGCAGCAAGGAATGTGCAGGAGAAGATTCTGGGAACTTGTCAGAATTGTCCATTATTGCACTGAGGTGTGGTCTCCAGGACGCTGTGTCCTTCTCTCACTTCTTTGCACACATCACAAGTCCCAGGAGTATTCCTAAATCCGAAAGAGTAGATGCTAAATGAGTGAATGAGTGAATGAAGGAATGAATGAGTGGCTGACTCTAGAAATCCAATTTATGGTGATTGAGAAGTGATTCAAATGGTTAGCGAGAGAGCACAGACTTGGTCCCATAGGAACCTAGGGCTCTAAATGATGTCCCGCAAAGAGCAAGTTCACCCAGAGGCAACAATTGGTCCTGAGGATGCTCTCTAGGTGTCTCTCCATTGTCCTTAGGGAAGTATAAATCAACTCATTTCAATGCCAATACCACCTTCCTTTTGTAAAAACATGAATTGTGTTTCTAAGATATATACTCCCAGGCTGTGTGAAGCCTAATTGATTCTATTGGTAGTCTTTCTCTCACAGACATTTCAGGGGGTTGAGGTGACCTTCCAAAGGCAATCAGACTAGCTGATCTCCTTCAGCAATGGGTCCCCTGGGCATGGTTGTGGTCCCATCTATTTTGCAGTAGGGTCAGAAGGGCTATCTTAGAATCTGGGGCAAAATCTCTCCCCAGTTGCATACTTGTGACAACTGATAAAGCCATGTGTAGATGGTCCATAAATGATTTTCACTCTACAAAACACTTCCAAGGTAGATATTGTTATTCCGTTTTACAAATGTATTAACCAATATTCAACCAAGAACTCACAGGATCACACAGCTTCCAAGGGGTGAAGTCAAGTTTTAGACCCAGGTTTGTTTAACCCAGAGCTTTTTAAAAATATATTCCACTCTAGAAGCCTCTCCATGGATATTTCACTAATAAAGAACATGTTTCAGAAAACATAAAAATAAACAAGTGTGCTCTAGTAGGTCTGCAAGCAAGGAGCGAACATGCAGTGATGTTACTCTCCACTAGTACTTGATCATTCTCTCACCCCGTTTCTCCTCTCCCTACTGCACATCTAGACAATAACCTTGACACTACATGTCAAGGGCAAGTCTTATTGCTTGTTCTTTGGTAAGCTCTTGAAAGCAAGAATCCACAGAGTCATTTTAATTTATTCTTAAATTACTTCTCCTTTATGAAATGGCCTCTTCTCAAAGTCACCACTTGGCCTGGGACAGCAATGCCAATGGTGGTGTCAGAAGGCCAGCTTGCCTAAGAATAAGCAAACTCTCCCTGAGTCAGAAGCATCTGCATTCTCTCCTCTCTCCTCCTGGCACACATTCTATATATTTTATAGCCAGTAATATGCATGTACACCTATGACACACACACACATCATAAACTGAGCAGATAAAGTGCATTATTATGCCTTTGTCTAAATCACCAAAATAACGTACCGGCTGAACAAAGGCCTTTAGCAGAAAGATTGCAGAGTGTGTTGTCTTTTGTCTTGCTTTCCTCTCCTCTTCGTCTCCTCGCTGTCCAACGCCTTCCACCTGCCCCTCCTTCCCTGGCTCAAAGCACTCCTCATCAGGGCCACAAAGCGTCACATTCCCCCACAGATTTAATCTTTGCAACATTCCGGCATGAGAGTTATTAAGAGGAGATTGTGAAGGGCAGTGATGAGGACTAGCTGGAGACTTTTCCTGGATAAAAGGTCCTTGCCTAGGATTATCTTTACTTCATTGACGGTAATCCCATGGCCCCCTCGGCTGGGGTGGAGGCAGGTGCAGAGGGAGGGCTCTGCTGGGATTTACAAGGGCTCAGCAGGGCTGACCTAAAGCTGGGCAGCCGTTACTGGGGTCATGGGGAAGATTCCAAGAACTGCACTCTATGGATGGTGGACTTTAAACTAGTCCCTGATGAAACAGTCTGGGTTAGTGGGAGGGTCTCTAATACTTTTCCCCAAAATGGAACATGATACCCAACCACTTGGTTGACTTGAGTTTAACCTTGACAGCAGTTCCTGTGCACTCACAGGTAGCCCTTTGGTTTCAGCCCTTTCCGCTGTGTTCTGCTCTCACTACCTCTAATTCTGTCTAAAAGAGACATTTCTTCCACTTCTCACCTGATTCTCCCAGTTATTTCATTTCCACTGATGTTCAAATAGGTAAAGGTAACAGTGTATATGCAAATTTAGATTTTAAAGGGCTCAAATGTTATGTGTCTTTCCTGCTAATGGGAAAGATGGGAAGTCGCTCTTTGATGAGGATTTTAGATATTGATAGCAGAAGATTTCTCATCCATGAACAGCATATAGTGGTAGCTACTTAACAGTGGTGGCATCAAGCACTCAGCAAATGTGATGAGGAGGTTGAGGATGTGTCCCAGGGGCTGTGATTGCAAAGACTACCTTTCTTTGGATGGCCACTGAGAGCAACTAGGGTAACAATTTCCAACCCTGGCAGGATGACCTGGGAACTTATTAAATAAACAGCATTCTGAGCATCTGCTTGTTTTAGTTCAGTTTGGTTTTGCTTTGAACAAATCCTAGTGGCCTGGTAGAAGAAGCCCATGGATAGGTTAGAGGAGGGAGTGAATAGTGGCTGGATGATTCAACCATAAGGGGTGAGGTCTCTTCTGCTTTGGTAGCAAACAGAAAGGCAGAGGGAAGGATAGATCAAAGAGGCATTCCAAAGAAGGAAGGACATATCTTAGGCATTTACTGTCTGTGGAAAATGGAAAGGAGAGGGAAAAAGTTCCATGTTTTCAAAACTGAGTGCCTGAGAGAATGAAGATAATTTTATTGATCGAAATATAGATGTTGGGAGGGGAAGAGGGTCTGAGAGAAGATAATCTGGATATATTATGATTCAGAGAAAATTTTTGAGACTAATTAGAATATTGGACAGGAACCCGGGGTACAAGGGATGAAGCTTGCATAGACATTTAGAACTTCACTTACAAACATGGGAACCATCTATCCACAGGTCATAATTAAAGCTCGAAGAATGAAAGAGCTCTTGTAGGGCTGGAGTGGAGAAAATCACATTACAGAACTAATACTGTATACCTAAGACATAAGCAATTCACCACACTAAAAACAACAGAGAAACAAACAAACAAACAAACAAAAACCATTAAGGCCTCCTATTTTGGATCTGCACAGTGAGTCTACCAGGTACCCAGTGGGAGAGAACAGGGCTGTGTCCTTCATAAATGCCAAGGCATTCCCATGGCCATACAGAGTTCAAAAAGTACCAAGTAGCCTTGAATGTGGCTACCAGAGGTCTGTTTCCTCTTGATGCAGAGGCCAGCTTTGAGTGTCCAGCCTCCTCCTCACTGCAGGACTTCTGGCTCATCTAATTTCCTCTTTGATGTCTTTCCTGGAAACATGCAATCCTAATTTCTGCCCCTTCTCTGAAACTCATGAGGTTTGAGACCCTGGCTTGGAGTATGTTTTCAGATGCCTTCAACTCATGGCCCTTAAACGCAGAACCATTTTCTCTCCTCTAGGCTAAATGTTTATGCTCCAATGGAAGGGGCTCCAAAGCAGAAGTCCACAGGTGTTCTATGCCAAGTGACTGGTGCTTTAATTTCTCACCTACAAATAAAGGAGGGGCACTCAATCTTTGAGTTTGTCTGTCACATTCCCTTTTGACAGTGCGGCTCTATTATTTATTGTTTCACGTCTGATTTCTCTTTGCAGCTCACATGCCCATTATGCATACTGAATACTCAATAAATGTTTGTTGAGTGAATAATCAGGGAATTGGGGTACAAAGGTCTGAGTAACATAGAACATGGTTTACTTCTAAACCCTGACAGGACTTCCTCTCATCTCTTTTACCTCAGGGTTTCTCAAAATCTCTTCCTGAAAATTTTGCAGGATCAAATATCACCGGTAAATTTTAAAGTGGTAGAATGTGTTTGTGTATGTATTAATTTCCCATAAGGAAATTCTGTGTCCTACTTAGGGAAATTCTGCAATCAAAACAGTGACGAACAAAGCTCTTGCCCTGCGGGACTTCTCAGAGCCTTGATGGTGCTAATGCATCCTGTGAATTGCTAAAATCAGTATTGAATACACAGTGTTTCCAGCCTACAGAAATCACCCTGCACTCTGTTTTTTTTAAGATTTTATTTATTTATTTTTAGAGAGGGGAAGGGAGGGAGAAACAGAGGGAGAGAAACATTAATGTGTGCTTGCCACTCATGTGCCTCTTACTGAGGACCTTGCCCGCAAGCCATACATGTGCCCTGACTGGGAATTGAACCTGTGACCCTTTGAGTGTCCACAGGTCGGCACTCAATTCACTGAGCCACACCAGCCAGGAGGGGCTGCACTCTTTTTTAAAGAACATTTTTGAGGAGCTAATTTTCCGTGGATTCCATTTTGGAAATAACTTACAGGTTACTATGGTATCAAATTATAAGAAAAAATATGCATATATGATATAACAACTATTAGAGTTGAAATAAGCCTTTAAGGGGCCATACAGTGAGGATATTTCAATTAAAGCCTTGACAATATCCATATTGATTTTCAAAGTATATTTCATTCCATTCAAAATAGTATTTGTTCTACAAGTTTAAGGCTCCTGTAAAGAGAAGTTAAATCAAACCCCGGCACACCCTGAGCACTCTAAAATTACTCATGAGAAACTTGTTGTCAATTACCAGAGTAAAATAATAGGGCGTTTTTTTCTCTCTTTATTTAAAATACCACTTCTTAGCCAAGCAGTCATGAGAGTGCCGTCAAGGGCCAGATGTGCTGTTTCCCAGCAGGGTTGGACAGGTTGCTGGGGCTCACCCAGTGCACGGATTTATGGCTTCGCCGGCATTCTGGGCAACACAAGGCAGCCTCATGCGGAACTCCAGGAGAGTGTGTGTGCATGTGACTGGTCCCATTTTCTTTCCCCAGACGGTACCAGCCTGTCAGACCCACAGTGGTTGTCTGCATGCCTGGAGATTTCTGTGTTGACCTAGATAGGCTCTCTGTGAACATGCTGGCATACCTGCCCATAGGGGTAGGTACCACCTATGGCTGCCTCCTCATGGTCCAGATGGATGGAGAGCTCCCCTGGCCACTGTGGGCCTGCCAGGTTGATCTCTGGGGAACACAGTCCGTTATGCATTCTCAGGACAAGTGGGAAGGAAACAAATGCCTTGGCAATTGATTTGGGGATTGTTCATGGCTCAATCCATGGCAAAGAGAGCATCTCTGTAAATCGCTAAATTATAACACTTACAAACACTTTCAAATCATGGTGGTGTTAACTAGCAAGGAGCATTAGCTAAAAGAACCAAGTTCTGGTCTTGACTATTTTATTAAACAGACATCTGAGCATCATTTCACCTCCCAGGTCTTGGCATTCTCAACTAAATGCTATTTACATTTGCAGAGTACCTTGCGACTCTGAGTACTTTGACACATATTCTGTAAGTATGAAGCTGACAACAATATTGTGCTTGAGCATGATGACCTCTGTCATCCACAATGGAGAACCGGGGTTTAGAGAGTTCGAGTGGCCTGCCTACGGTCACACAGTGAGTAACAGACAGGTTCAGGAACTAAACCCAAGACTGCTCTTCGCCCTCATCATATTGAGGAAATTGAACTTGACAATCAACAGGTCCTTTCAGCTTTTAACATCATCTGACTGTAGGATTCAATGCCTGCCTGGAAGTGGTCTCCTACACAGGGCAGTTTTGGAATCTGTAATTCAAGAAGGCCACTGGAGGTCATCTCGGCCTTTTGTTCAAATAATAAAGAGAGTCAGAATTCCCTCTTTTAATGCAGTGCTAAATCACTCAATCTCATTTTTAATCAGCCTCACTACTGACAAGATATCTTTCCTGGGACCTTTCCTCTACTCTCTCCTGCTACCACTCAAAAAAATTATTTTCATCTTTTACTTTAGTTTTACCCATTAGAACTTAATTATACAGGTCATTAGCTCAGTAAATGTTACCTGCTTTTCATCAAGAACTGGGATGCATAAACTTCAACACCTGGCATTGGACCTCCACCTTTGATAAGACTTACTTTTCCCTTAGTCTTCTCATGTGTGGTTTCTATCTGAATCTCCCACCCCTCCCTCCTTTTAAGACTTCAGACGTGTCCAGGGCAAACACTGACATGGTTACAACATCATTTGATTTGCTTAGTTGTATCAGATCCCTTGCGGTATCTACCTTCATACTTTCTGGCTCCGCCGCTAGCTCTCTGGGCTGTCCATCAACTTTTAACCTTCCATTTCATCTCTACTACCTCCCCCCTTCCTGTCTCAATGTCAGTTCTCCAGCCTACGTGCTGAGAAGAAAAGTGAAAAAATTGCAAGTCTGAAATCTGATGCCCAAAGAACCTGTCTTATCCTGTTCCCTCATATAGCCAGGGCTGAAATACCTACACCCAGGGCAATCCCACAGGACATGAAAAGGGAAAATGAGGAGATGGGTATTCTCTTTTCACTCTGTTTTGTCATTTCACTGTCATTTCACTTTGTCATTTCACTGACAAATGCCTGTCAACACCTATAAGGGCACCTTAGGGTCAAGAGGGCAAGGCACTTACAGATTATTATTTCCCTTAGTTGAGCTTGGGAAGGGCCCTCCTTCTCCATGGAAAAGGAAGCATGAATCAAACAGAACCTTACATTCTGGGAAGAGAGGATGAACTCAAGTTTCAGTGATGTGAATTACAGCTCTGGATATACCCTCAATGGGTCTGTGAGCACGGAAAAGTCACTTACCCTTGATCTTCATTTTATCACTTAAAATCCACAGGGAATACTGTCCCCACAATGGGTGTCACAGACTGTGAAGTTGAAAAGTTAGAGATGTAAGTGTGCTTTGAAATGATGCATACCTCATATATGTGCATGGGACAGTATCTGTCTTGCAAGCATCACTTTTGTTGGTGGAGTCCTTCAAAGGGAAGTATCAAGTTCCCATGGGCTTTCCCCATTGGCTCTAGTCTCTTGCGGTGGACTGAAACAGGCTGACCAGTTCTAAAGTATCTGTGCCAGTTTTGTGTAATTTATTCATGTCTGTTTATGGCTGTGAGAATGACCTGTCAGCCAGTGATCACAGGGTTTATTGGAGTGATCTGGCTGGCTAAGTCAGCTTCCTGCTTTGTTTTTTTTTTTCCTAACGCACATCCCCACCTGTGAGCTCAGTTGAGAAGAACATTCTTCCTCCACAGAGAAGGTCAATTTTTCCATCGAGTTTTGTGTGTAGCTGACCTTCCCTGTTAAAACCCTCACCTCTTGCTCGCTGTCATCTCCCAGCAATGTGATACTTATCACACAATAGGTGAAGCTTCCGCAGCTCCTTTTGTTATTAACTTTACTTATATTTCACGTTATCATGAGGTGGTGTTCAAGGCAAGCTTTGTTCATAGAAAGAAGACTCTAAAACCACCTCTCAATTATCAGTTTGCAGTGAGATAAACTGAAGAAAGATTAGGTCACCAGCATTATCTAATTGTAACTGTCATTACTCACCCCGATGGGTAAGTTTTATCCACTCATAATATACTCTTATTATGTAGTGAAGTCTCTGGAATCAAATACATTTTAGTACAATAATTCTAGGGTTGTTGTTTTTAAAAGAAACAAAATCTAAGCCATGTGAATAGGAGAAATGTGTTTTCCTCATCTAACACCAACTGGGAATATCCGTAAGGAGAAAAGCAAACAATGATGCTGGCTTTGTTGAGGAGGTCTTGCTTCTTGGATACTGTGTAAATCTATCAGCTGCAGCTTTCTGTTAAGGAGAGTATAATGTAAACTTGAGGCCCACCTTCTTCCCAGCTCTTGAAACTCATTTCCATCTGTTTCCAAACACGTGTAGATGAGATTCTCCATTAGCATCTAGTAGAAGGATGAGTTTGCAAGACATAAGTAGGGGAGGACAGGAAGGGTGGATTTCCTGAGGAAAAGGTGTGGGATGTATACTGGAGGAGATAATGGGAGGGCAAGGAAATGAGGAAAGGGACAGATTGAGAGAGAAGACCATGCACACGGGACCCCTGCCTCGCTGGTTTCTATGGTACCTCTTCTTCTCACTGTGGTGCAAGGAAATAAGTGAAGTCCCCGATGTTGCTGTTTGAGATCTTCCTTGCCCCTCAGTGAAAAGATGTGATTTGGGGAAAACCAGAAAGGTTGAGGGTCCCAGGGTAAGGAGGAATGTCTGCTGCCCATCGCCTTGTGGCTGGCTCCCACCGATATGGGGCTGGGAAAGCATGGGTCCTCGTCCCTGTGGGTCACCATCCAAGTCACCTCCAGGTGCCAGTAGTTGTGGGTCAGCAGTGGCTGAGACAATTTCCCGAATGTAGGAGACAGTAAAACTAATTCCAGGATCGTTTCCACCTCTCATTGGTCAGTAAGGAAAACCCTGTGAGAAAAAACCGAGGGCTCTACGCCATGCATGCTGCCTGTCTATGGAATTTCCATGCTGTGGCCTTCGTATTCGGGCCATGTTCCCGTCTCATCACCTCTTTTTTCCATTTCATGGCTGATGCATGTGATCAAGCAATGAACAGCAATGTAAACATGAGCAAGCGACTCTCAGTAGGCAGGGAAGCAATGGCAGAATAAAGCATGTTTAGTTCATCTCTAAATTAAATATAAGTACTTTTTTATCCACTCTGGGTTAGTGAACTTCTATTCAAGTGGATAATTAAAAGTAGCCTTTAAATCTCCAAGTATGAAAATGAGGTGTCTTTCTTAGTCTGGTTTCTACATGGTTCAGCCAAGATTTGCTAAGAAATCAGAGGCAACTGTGACCAACGCCCTTCTACTTTTCCATGGGTCTCTGAGCTCTGCTGGATGCATTAGTTGGGCTTCAGTGGCCTATCCAAGGGTTTCTTTCCTTCGTCTCAGAGGATGGGACAGGTCGAGCTGGTTGTTGCCAGCTTCTTGAAAGCATTCCCAGATAGGAGCAAATATTCCTGCCAGGTAGTTGGAACAGGAAGAATTTCTAGGGAGGAGTTCATGTTGGGTCTAGTTTTCATCGCTAATTAAAATCAGTAGGTAATGGGTTAGTAATTTGTTGGTTCCTTTTATCATGTTACTGCTTTTTGAGGACTTGGGGGATGAGGAGGTTATGGTTATTATGGCTCCTGTCTGATTGGGGTGGAGGGGTCTGGCAATGGTCTTCAGAGCATCGGTCCTGGGCTGTCTTTCTCTAACCTAATAATATTCTGGATAACAGAGTTCAGAAGGACCTTTCATCCTGGGTGTCCAAGCCAAGCCAAACCAAGCTTCTCTTAAGTTTAGGCAGAAGAGAATTGCAGCTCATTGAGCAACACTTCCCTTCCCAGAGGGAAATTCATAATTCATTACCATCAACCTGCTTGCCAGTCAGTTTGCAGGAAGTAGGACCAGGTGGGAAGAAAATGCTGACCCTTATTTTTTAAGAACATGTTAGGGTGGAAAGTCTGAGCATTGGGCTTGGCGTCAGGAGATTGGAGTTCCCATCTGGGCACTGCCATACGGATCTGGGGAAGTCATTTGAATTTCTGAAACTCAGTTTCTTTATCTGTAAAGTCGTAATAGTAGTAGCTCTTGTAGCCCACTTCAGACAGAGGGTCGATGGAGGGAGGGAAGTCAAAATGAAATATCATTGGGGAACGGACAATGGAAATCACAGAGTGCAAAACATAGTGGGGTGCGATTGTTGCTCAAGGATCAAGAAGCCAGAGCATATTATAAACTTAATCTGAGTAAAGGATGCCCCCTGCCAACTCACTCCCTAATATAGCCTCCCATCTGATGAACCTTCTGCAGGCTTTTGCTAGAAATGTTGAACATTGAGTCACGAGAATAATAGATTTGCTTGATTTAACACTTCTGTTGCTACCTGTCATTCGATGACAGCTTTGTCTGCTTCATGAACGGTCTCCTGATGTCTTTTTGAGTGACTTCATACAGACTTGGACATTTCCAGAGCATGTCAATCTCGCTCTTTCATTCTTTGTTTTAGGGACTTCAAATACCAGTGTCACAGCCTGAGTGGCTTCCAATGGCAAGTTTTCCAGAAGTTTGGGGCCCCAGCAATGCCTGGTGTGGAAATGGAGGCAGATCTCAACAGGCTGATGAGCGGGCAGGTCCAGCACCAGCCACAGGGAAGAACCTTGGGCCAGCTGCCAAGTTTCAGCCAGAAGGGAACATCTTCCCTGGAGTTTATAACCCTGAAAGGAGGGAGTCAGTAATGAAAAGCTGTACCACGCCCTTAATACCACAACATTACTCATGAACACCTTGCTGTTAATTAACAGCGGTAAATACCACAGTTATTTCATTTTGCTTACCCCTCTCTCAGGCAGCAACCCTGAGACACCCTCGTGGGATGGAGGGGACAGTTTATCCCCCGCAGCATTTCAGAGGTCCTGCTGAGACTGCAGCTCCAGCAATTTTCATGGGTCTCTCGTCAAGGGGCCAAACGCATCCCGCTTTTGTTGCCCACACTCTTGCACCAAGTGTAGGGTATATGGCCATGACTTCTCTGGAAAGTTCAAGTTGGAACCTGCTGAATTTTGAACACTCCAGCAAGTGCTTATTTGATATAAACAAGTCTCCAATCGCCTCTGAGCCTCCCTGCTTCCTGAGAGGGCCTCCTGAATGATGGGGTAGCTCTCACCAGTGTTGACATGTGGTCTTCCTCATTGCCCACAACCTGGAAGGTCTGACTCAGGGAGCATTTTCCAAGTCTGCAACAACTCTGTTTTCCCATATAGACGTGTCTCCATTGAATATTCCAATGTGACATGGCGCGAAGCAACATTTTTAAAATGTTTCTAATACAAAAAAAAAAAAAAGACAGAAACATGTGTGGATCATGCCAGATACCCAAGAGATGAAGGTGAATGGGACAGGATCCTGGCCTTCTGGAACTCATGGTGTAGCAGGTTAGACACCATGGATCACAAGTTCAACCACAGTGTTAAATCAGACATGCAATGGTGTTGGAGGTTAGGGGGCTATGGTAATCTATGGGGAAAGCAGTCATTTGGGGCAGGGAACTGAAAGATGAAATAAAAATAAGTTTTGGAAGCTGAGTAGACATTTTCAAGGAAGGGAAGGTTTGTCATTCCAAGGAGAGAGGTCTCCAAGGCAAAGACCTCAAGGTATCCGAGGGCAAAGCATCTTCCATGCAGTGAGAACAGGGAGCTGCTAATTGCTTTTCCCAGATGAGACTTTTCTCATAGATTTGTCTGGTTTTCTGATTTTTGCTTTGCTGTCAAACATGTACTAGGTTTGCTCAGTATACATTTTCTGCGTCTGCTAGCGTGTTCATGCTAACATGTTATACATCCTTAAAGCATTCTTGCGTCACCCTGCAACAATACTGTGAGCTTCGTTTTTTTTGTTACTTCCTTCTCCCAACCTCCAAATATGGAGCTCCATCTTCATGCAGCTCTTACAATCCCCATTCAGCTCAGAGCAATTGCCTCTAAAGATAATGAGTTTGAATTCACCCAATTCCCCCTTTTTAGCTGATGTCTGGGAGCGGGGTTAAAGGAGGGACATGTGTGAGGCTCATTGCTTTTTCTCCAGCTCCCATTTTCTTCCCAGAACAATTGGCTAGGTCTGCCAGTGGTTCTTTCTTCTATTCTGTGGGTCTCCAGTTACAACCTTGGCTTTCTGTCTCACCTCTGTCCTCCATGGGCGTGTGTCCTTGGTGAGGTCAACAAAACAAATTTAACGGTAGGCAGGGTTCCCGGCATGGGCTCCATGGGACTCTATCCATGAGTTTCCCAATCCATTCATTCACTCATTCATTCCTTCACCCACCCCTCTGCTCCAGGCAAAGTGCTAGGTGCTGATGTTGCCACACTGGACAAGGCAAATGGTACCTGCCTCCATTAACTTTTCATTCCTGCTGTGGCCACCAGTTTGGGTCAGATTTGGGAAACTTGGCTCTCAGGTACTCAGCCAACTTCCAGGAAGCCAACACACACCAGAAAACCACACGTCTTTTCCAGGGTCTAGAAGCCACCATTGATCTGGAGCAGCCCCAGGTTCCAGCAAGACACAGGGCAGCCCTTGAATGGGCACATAGATCCTGAGCGGTTCTGATGCTTTGGTTACAAATGGCTCTAGAGTGGCTATTTTGTTTAGGCAAGAGATCTGGAAATCCAACCAGCATCTAACTTGTCTTTTGAGAAAATGCATTTCATGTGTCTGAACTTGAACTCCTTTGCCCAGTGGCCTTGAAATTGCAGGTGTCTACGTTCAATAGTAGTCGTTGGAAAGGGGCATATGAAATGAACAGACAGCTTTCTAGTAGACTTGCTGATTCATTCATGGGATTGGGGTTCAGCATAGATAGATCTCTGCAACCAGACTCTGTCTCTAGGCTTCATAGAGCCTCCAGCCTCTCCCCTCAACTTGGGGCGGGGGTTTCTGTCTGTTTCGCACACTGCCCCACCTCCGTTGCCTAGAAGAGTGCCTGCCACGTAGTGAGTGCGCCATAAATTTTTGTGGGATGAGTGGTTGAATGTTCATTTCAACCCAGACACAACCACCCAGCTGCCAACACCTTGTGAAAAGGAAGGCGAGGTGCTTGTTCTTCTTTGGCTTAATAACAGTCTGCAGGAACTGTTTTCTTTTATATGCCTGCTTAGCTCATTGTGAAGACGCAATAAATATTAATTGATGGACAAGAAGTTCTGAGGTTTGGCTCCAGCTGGATCCAAGTGCTATTTTGGGGGGCAGTTTATAAGAGTAGGGGAATGGAGCGTGTTATGTTGTGAGTCTGGAGACTCTTGGGACCCCTTCCTCCATACGCAAAGCCTGGGAGAAGTGGGTGGGGACAGAAGGGAAGCACTTAATTATATTCATGGGTTATATAATTACACTTTCAGGTTCCCACTGGTGGTGGGTTTTAAAGGAGCTTTGAGTAATTTCAATTTTGAAATGCTTTGTTTTCCTGGGCTTTGTTTTATTCACCCTTTATTCATCATCCTTGATCTTTCCCTGGTGCCTTCCAGGGGGAATTATCTGAACACCAACCGATGTTACCTAGTTGGGGTCCCCCAATGAACTTGGCATATACACATGACAAAATGGAGATTTGGAGAGATTAGGTGACTTGCCAGTGGTTTGAACAACAGGACCCAAATACCCTGAATCAAGCCCATGCTCCACCTCCCGTTTAAGTACCTTTCATGGTAGGACCTCATGATACACTAAAATAGTGGTTCTCACAGTCTTGTCCTCAGACCAGCAGCCTCAGCAACACCTGGGAACTTGCTAGAAGGGCAAATTTGTGGGTCCCACCCCAGAACTCCCAGAAACTCGAGGGTGGGGCCTAGCAACCTGTGTTTTAACAAGCCCTCCAGGGGATTCTGATGCATGGTAACATTTGGAAATCCCTGCTCTAGATTTGAGAGTCTAGAACAGTGATTCCCATGCATGGGGGAGCATGTATAACAAGAAGATGACTGGCTGCCACCTGAGACCAACTAAGTGAGAATCCCCAAAAGGGTGGTCCAAGCATCGGATTAGTATTTAGTTCTTTGAAGCTCCATCAGGGTTCTCGTGATGCAAGGTCATGGCTGAGAGCCACTGCACCCAGGTAATGCCCTTTGCACTGGGCAAATGTTGGGGCTTTTCCCATGAGCAGAGGAGGCAGTGGCAGGGACAAAGGTGTGGACCCCACAGAACCTGCACAGGAACATAACCAGGTCCTGCATGCTGACCACATTTGCCCCAGGACCTGGCTACGGCCAGCAGTGCAGCCTCTGTGATTTGGGGACCCGGGTTGGGAGGCATTAGGCCATAATTTCACCAGTAACTGAGGTAGCTGTTGAAACCACTCAACAGTGCCATTATAGTAAGCAAGCTGCCATAGGCAATATATATGTGAATGAGTATAGCTATGTCTCCATAAAACTATAAAACCAAGTGGTGGACCAGCTGGCCCATGGGCCATAGTTGGCCAACCTCTGCTCTAGATAATGGAGCTAGACTCTGACTGTCCATTAAAATCACAGGGAGTGTTGTTTTATTTAAATTAGTGCCTGGACCCTAGTCTCAAAGACTTGGATTCAATTGTTTTGAGTACAGGGCAAGCTTTTCCTTTTCTAATTCTCCTCTGCTCCCAGTGTGCAGCCAGCATTGAGAACCACTGCTGTAGGTATTCATCTAGGTGGCTTTTCACCCACCATGTGCTAGAACTCTAAAACACTAGCCAGCTCCTATTTATTACTCCTTCCCATAGCACTCCCCAGTGTTTCCATATCACTCATGATAAAACCAATGTCCTTGGCATGCCTCATGCTATCCATCAAGGTCTTGCCCCGAGCTCCTGCTTTGACCTCATCCCCTATGGCTCTGCTAGTCGAATTTTTTCCTCAGTCACCCTGGTCCCCTTTTGGCTGGACCCAGCATATTTCCAACACTGTCCTGGTCTTTGCCCTGTGTTCTCCTAGTGGAAAAGCTCCCATTGCAGTTCTGTGTTGCTCTGTTAGCAACCGTCCCAACACGTAGTAGCTTCAAACAGTAACAAGCACAGGGAATTTATTTTGTCCATGATCTGCAGGTTTTGCAGGGCTTGGCAGGGATGGCTCTTCTCGGCTCCACAAGGAGTCAGCTGGAATGATGTTCTTGGAAAGCTCATGACCTTCGAGGGGATTGTCCTACTCAAGCCACTCCTGGTGCCGCTTCCACTATAGACTTTAACTCTCAGTTGTTGCAGCACACATAAGTTGTTTTCAAGGCCAAAACACCATTCACAAAAATCTGAATTTTCGTTGTTCTTGGTGTATAACTGAAGTAACATGGAAGGAAAAATTTGAAAGAAATTCAGTGGAACAAGCATGTATGGAGCATTATTATTCTATTCCGGACATGTGACAGGCTCTGAGACATACATTTGGTGCCCAACACTGAGGAGCTTACAGTCTAGGGCAGAGGTAACTTTAATAATAAAGTCAATCCCGGAGGGCTCATTGAAGGTGGTGATGTCTGTGTTAAAGGATGAATAGACGTAATCTGGAATTTTCTTTAAAAAAGAAAGAAGAGTGGAGATATGGTAGGGGCAGAGAAAAATAATATCCCTGTAAGGAAGCAACTGGATAAAACAAGAAACAGTGTGACATGTTGAGGGAGCAGCAAGCAGTTCATCTTGGAATGTCAAAGGTGTGGTAGAAAGTAGAGGGAAATGAAGCACATGCAAAGTGGACAGGGCTGTCTTCAAGGGTCCCTGGTATCTTAAATATCTTAGGGTTCACTGGGCAGGTTTTGCACTGAAGATTGAAATGGTTACAGGTACCTTTAGAAACAGTGTTCTGGTTGTAGCACAGAGGGTGACTGTCAAAGAAATCAAAAAGAGACAGAGAGACCAGGCCTCTGGATGTCTATTGCAGAGTCTAGGCATGAAATGATGAGGGCTTGAAACAGGCAACAGGGATGGAGAGAAAAGGATAATTCAAGGCACATGCAGGAAGTGAAAGCAATAAGGCTTATTCATAAGGAAGAGGGATAAGAAATGCCTTTCAGGTTTCCAACATGGAGGCTCCATTGTCATTGATGGGTGCTGGATACACAAAAGAAGGGGAGAAAAATGAGGTTTGTATGGTCCGTGCTGAGTTTAAGGGGCTTGCGCAGTACCTAGAAGTTATGATGGCCGCCATTAGGTAGATACACGAGTCTGAGCCTAGAGACACTGATCTGGACTTGGTCACCATGAGAGGTTGGCCGGGGTGGAGGCTGAGCTGTTAAGTGAGCAGATAAGACCCTGGGGAGCAGGGACATTCAGAAGGCATTGTGCAGGGGGGCACAGAAGCTTGTGAGACAAGTCAGGAAGAGCATTCAGAGAGGTCGGAGTGGGAGGCAAGAGGGAGTAGTGCTGTGGAGGCTAAAGAAGCAGTGAATTCAAGTCTGGAGAAACTTCAAATGAAATGGACAGAACAGCAAAGGAAACTATCAACAAAATGAAAAGACAGCCTGAACTGGTGAACATGTTCACCAATGATGTGTCTGGTAAGCAGTAGCATCTGAAATATATAAATAACTCATATAACTCAACACACACAAAAAACAAACAATGCAGTTAAAAAATGGGCAAAGGACCTGAATAGACACTTCTCCAAAGAGGACATACAGATGCCCAAGAGACATATGAAAAGATGTTCAATCAACATCACTAATCTTCAGAGAAATAAAAATTAAAACTACAATGAGATATCATCTTGCATCTGTCAGAATGCAACAAACAACACATTTGTTAATAAATCAACAAACAACAAGTACTGATGAGGGTTGGAAAAAAGAGAACCCTTGTGCACTGTTGGTGGGAATGCAGATTGGTGCAGCCATTGTGGAAAACAGTATGGAGATTCCTCAAAAAATAAAACTGGAACTGCCTTATGACCCAGCAATTCTACTTCTGGGAATATATCCAAAGAAACCTAGAACACTAATTCAAAAGAATATATGCACCCCAATGTTTAATGCAGCATTATTTGCAATAGCCAAGATTTGGAAGCAGCCCAAGTGTCCATCAGTAGATGAGTGGATGAAAAAGCTGTGGTACATTTGCACAACGGAATACTACTTGGCTGTAAAAAATAAGGAAATCTTACCTTTCGTGACAGCATGGATGGATCTGGAGAACATTATACTAAGCCAGTTGGAGAAAGACAAATGCTGCATGATTTCACTTATATGTGGAATCTAATGAACAAAATAAACGAACAAACAAAATAGAAACAGACTCATAGATACAGAGAACTGACTGACGGCTGTCAGAAGGGAGAGGTTTGGGGGTCAGGGTAAAAAGGTGAAGGGATTGAGCAAAAAAAAAAAAAAAAGGAAAGAAAGAAAAGAAATGGACAGAACAGTGAACAGTGAATCAGATGAGAAAAATGAAAAGGCCGCCCCTGGATTTAATAAGTGTGGGGCCACTGGCAGCTTTCTCAAGGCCATTTCTGTGTGATCGTGGGAGAAGTGTGCCTCCCGTGGACACAGGGCCGCCCGGTTTCCTCTGCGTGGAATGTTCCTCCCCTCACTCCTCAGTGAGCCTGTGCTCTGCCTCCATCAGGCTTCAGGTCCAATGGCACCTTTGTACATAGACTACACCAGTGCCAGACAGATGACCTGGCAAATGTCAGGTAGTAAAATATCATTAAAAGGAAATAATTTTTGAGACATGGACTTTGCCTCCTTGAGCATTATTGCCAAGGTCTTGGGCTCAAAGATTTCAGCTGCTGCCGAGATCTGAGGACTGGGAACACTGGCAGAGAGGGCTGTGGGAGACATGGGAAAAGTGACAGGTGAGTCACTTTGCCTCCCTGAGTTTCTTCCCTCTGAAATGAATAGGCTGAACTAGTTCATCTTTAAGGCCACAGCCAGCTCTACAAAACTAATATCCTAACTGTTTAAACCATCCCTGTCATCCTGGCTGGTGTGGCTCAATGGATTGAGCACTGGCCTGCGAACCGAAAGACTGCTGGTTCCATTCCTGGTCAGGGCACATGCCTGGGATGCAGGATGGGTCTCCAGGTGGGGGACTGCAAGAGGCAACTGATTGATGTATCTCTCCCACACTGTATGTTTTTGTCCCTCTCTTTCTCCCTCCCTTCCCCGCTCTCTAAAAGTAAATAAAATATTTTTAAAAAATCATCATTGTCGTCATCAGCATTTATCAAGTACTTCCTATATTCCTTCCACGTGTTTTCCCTGCCTCACAGCACACCTCTGTAGAAGGTACTAAAATCCTTTGTGGAGGTGAGAAAATGAGGCTTAAGGAGATTAAATCACTTGCGCTAACATCATGCAGCTGATAAATTTCACAATATTCATCCCTCCACCTCCAGCTTTGAAAATGGCTTTCAGGATCCTTGTCACCTGCCATGTATACCCTTGGTAATCCCTTCCCCTTGAGAGTAAGCAGGACTCAATGACTCACATGTAACCAATGGAATACAGAAGAAGTGATGGATGTCACAGATGAATGGATAAACAAAACGTGACCTATCCATACAATGCAATATTATTCAGCCTTAAATGGGAAGGAAATTCTGACACCTGCTACAACATGGATGAACCTGGAGGACATTATGCTAAGTGACAGATACAATTCCATTCATAAAGGTAGCTAGAGTAGTCAAATTCATAGAGACAGAGAGAAGGATGGAGTTTGCCAGGAACTGGGGAGCATGTGGAGTTATTGTTTAATTGGTAGGGAGTTTCGGTTGGGGAAGATGAAAAGTATGGAAATGGATGGATGATGCTGATGGTTGTACAACATTTAAACATATTTAATACTACTGATTGTACACTTAAAAATGGCTAACGTGGTTATGTTTCACTGTGTGTATTTTATTGGAGTAAAAAATATTTGGAAAAAAATGATGGGGTGTCAAGTTCAAGATCTGGCTACAAAAAGACTGGGAATTTATCTCACTCACTCTCATTGTATGCTTCAGGATTCTGCAGAGAAATGGGACTGATATAATGTGTGTGTGTCAGTAGAGAGAAATATTTATTTTAAGGAACTTTTCATGTAATTGTGGAGGCCTGGCAAATCCAGAATCTGATTGGGGAGGCCACCAGGCTGAAAACTCAGGAAATAGTTGTGATTTGAATCTTTCTTTTCTCAAGAGAGGCCAGTCTTTGCTCTAGTAAAGGTCATCAACTGATTGGATGAGGCCCACTCACCTGATAAAGGATAATCTGCTTTACTTAAAGTCCACCAATTTAAATGTTGATCTCATCAAAAAAACACCTTCATAGAAACATCCAGAATAGTCTTCAACTAACTATCTGGACATTGTGGACAGATGGGTTGACACATAAAAATAACCATCAGATTCACCTCCCCCGCTTATTCTAAGAGAGACCAATTAATAGGTTGTGAGACACACTTTGGAGAGGCCCATGTGACAAGATACTGAAGGAGGCTCAGGCTGACAGCCATTGAGAGCCTGAGGCCTTCAGTCCAATAGCCATGTGAGTCCACATGGAAGCTGACCACCCCCCAAGCTCCCACCCCAGTTGAGCCTCGAGATGAATGCAGCCCGTAAGAGATCTTGAGGCTGAGCTGAGCTGAGCCCAGACTCCTGACCTAGAGACAGACACTGTAAGATAAGAAATGGTTGTGTTTTAAGCTGCTAAATTTTAGGGTCATTTGTTACACAACATATATAACTAATACATAGCCTACGTGGCTTGTGCTGCTTTTTAGATTTTTCTTGGATTAAGATGCTTCACCTTAAATATGAGTATGTGTACTGGGTATTCAGGGTAGAGGCCAGTTTGTGACACATCCAACAGTCTTCTGGGATGACTCAGTGACATGTTAACTGCTCTTCTTTCCCCTCCCCATCCCCACGGTGGAGTTTTAACCCAGCTCCTAGATGGGGAAACTGGGTTTTGGAGTGGTTCGTCTAGAATTGTGGAACCATGTGCCTCCTGGTCCTAGAGTTTGCGTTCGAGTTCCTCATCCCCACGGCTGACCATCCCCACGTCAAAAGCACCGCTTTCCTTCAGTCACGGCCCTTCAGCAAAGAGGACATTATCAAATTCCATTCTGAAGCAAACTCACTGCATGTGGGGAAGGAATTCCTTCTGCTGAGCCCTCAGCTGCGGGGCCCTCTCGGTAGGCAGTCCATCCATGTTAATAAATGTCTCACCTACCAGACAGCTTCAATAAGGTGAACCGTCAAGGGGAGGTCATGCTTGTCAGTTTAGTTTTACTGAGACATGGAGGGCCCGCCTGATGAGGCTCTGGAATTTAGCTATTGTCCTGAAGGAAAGACAGGCCGGCTTCTTCCCAAAGACCTGGCTCCTTCCCTTCCCCAACACGATCTTGTTTGGTTTCCACTTTTGAAGTCCAGACACTGCTGGAGTCACATTGCTGTGTGTGTACCACACATGTGTGTGTTGTTGTACATAAAATATTTGTGTAGAGCTTTTCTATTTAAAAAAAATGTTTCCTTAGCAGCAATGGCATTTGTTGTCTCAATAGGTAAACTGTGCAGAGATTATTCCCTCATTTTACAGGTGGGTATAACTGAATCTCAGAAGCTACCTGCTTCTCTCCCGTTGTACCATAAGTGAGCAGTGCCCTCCTCACCCCTTCGGATTCCTCATTGCCAATCCTCTGAGAGACTGTTCTCTTGCTTGAGACAGCATCTCTTTGCATCATCTTCAAAGAACATATTAGGGCTCAGGGGTTCCCTGGAGTTTCTTAGAACTTCAGATTTTCATGAAAGGAAGCATGTGGCAGAATGTCCTAGCTCCGGCGTTCCCTTCATACCATGGGAGGGAAGTGGGAAGAAACACAGAAGAGGTCAAGGCAGAATTTGACAACCAGAGGGTTGGATAAGTTGTGAGAATCACTTGGGTCAGGCGCTGTGTGTGACAACTGAGGAAACAGAGGCGTACATGAGAAAACTAGGGCTCAAAGTCAGACAGGAGGAGGCCAGGACCGTGGGCTGGACTGCCAGTCTTGGCCCTTAGCGCAATCTTTCTGATTGCTACCACGCTGGTCCCAGTGGCCTAGACACACCTGTGCCTCTGTGCTGGTGGTGAGTCACTTCCAGATTCTTATTCCCTCTCCCTGTGTGTGGGTCTCGCCCAAACTCCAGTAAACCCAGCTTTCTCCTTTTGGCTCCTGGTCAGCTGTGCCTTGCTCTGAAGCCTGGTCATGGGCTCTTCCCTCCCCGCCCCCATAGGCCCTGCCCTCCCACCACCCCCACCCCCTGCCCCTCACCCCCACCTTGGGCCTCCCGGAGGCTTCACCTGCCATGCTAGGTCTCTCTTCCTCTCCCCCGCCCCTCCTCCCCTCTTTTCACGTTGTCAGGCCATGAGTAATGGTCCTTCTCCTTCAAAGAGGAAGCAAGATTGATGACGGAGAAAAGGGCTTGCAAAGATCCCCCCTGCCCCCTCTCACTCCCCAACTTCAGCAGAAAACGTGCCTGCGCCTTGTGGATTTATGAAGTGGTCGCATCTCCCCTTCCAGATAAAGCCTGGCAGAGACTCGCCCGCCCACAGTCACGTTTCCTGTCTGCAGCCAGGACCAGGGAAAGGCTCTCCAGGGCGGGCGTGCAAACAGGACCACCGGTGGGGCGCAGGGGCTACTTTTTGGGACTCGGAGAAATCTAGGCAGTCAGACACTCTCTGGTCTCCAGTCCAGCCTGAATTTCGAGAGCGCTGCAGTGGGATTAAGGTGAGGTCCGCCTTTATTGTTTTTGAGTACAGGTCAAATCCTGCTCCAAGGAAGTGAAATGCTTCGGCACCGTGAGAACATCTGTTCCCTCTCTGGGTTTTTCCCTGGGTGAGCGCCTCTACCTGCAGACGGTATTGCCAGATAAGATACAGGACGCCCAGGTGGATTTGATTTCCGGATAAACAACCAATACGTTTTTAGTACAAGCAAGTCCCAAATACAACATGCGACACTCTCACAGCAAAAAACTGCATCCCTCATTGTCCTCACTGCTGAATCCAACAGCCCTTCCCGAAGAGCCGTTTTGCTGGTATCTCTCTGGTCTACATTTTAAGGGTGAGTTTAAAATTTAGCAGAATAAAGTCTCTGAGGTCAGAATCTGGGCACCCTTCTTTGTATTTCCTCCCTCACCATGTCCCCCAGGACCCTGCCCTCCCCTCCTGCCTGTCCCCAGGAGGCCCTTGGAAGGCCAGCGAGGTCAGGCTTGATGGCAGTGACTTGAGGAGGCAAAAGGGAGAAGACCTGTAGCGCTGTGGTTCTCTGCTGGGGGCAATTTTGCCGCCGGGGGACATTAGGCAACGTCCTAAGACATTTTTGGTTGTCACAAGTGGGTGGGGGGGTGCCATTGGTATCTTGCGGGTAAAAGCCAGGGATGCTGCTGAGCACCCTGCAATGCCCAGACACACAGCCAAGTGATGCACATGCACACACAGACAAACACAAAACATGCACAAGAATTATCCAGCCCAATGTCAACAGTGCTGCAGCTGAGAGACTCTAGAGTAGAGAAACTATTTTTTAAATAAAAGGCTCAGATGGAAGGCTCATCCTAAAAGTACCGTTCGGCCTCCAGGCACTGCCATCAAGGGCTGCCTGGGACCTGCAAGCCTGCCCCCTCTTCCACTCAGAGTCGGCAAGACCCTGCCTCTGATGTCCCTGTCAAGGCTGCCCCAGGGTTAATTTTAACCATCTTTCATGCAGAGAACCAGGGTGGGGGATGGGCCTTCTTCTCCAGCTTCTGCCCTTCCCAGCCACCATCCCTCCTCGACATGGGCCATTCAAGGCCTGGCACTGACTGATGCAGCACCTCTCCAATGGGCCCGGGTAGGTCCTTTCTCCCCCAATGACTGAAGGAGAGGTGTCCCCTGGCACAAAAATGTGAAGGCACAGAGGTAGCAGCAGGTATTAGTGGCCCGCTCGTTTCCCAGAACCCCCCTGTCCTTACCACCTTAGCACCAGAGTCTCCCGACAGGAGACCACCATGGTCAGGGTTTCTATGCATACCCTTAGAAACAGAGACATGGACTGAAGGTTAGCTCAGCAAAGGAGAACCTCTCACCTTCAGCAAACGAAATCAATTCTGAATAATTTCTAGTTCAGGGAGGTTTTCAAGGTCAGCTCTCCTGCATGCCTGTTCTTCCTGTTTTCTGTTTGTTTGTGTTTACATAGTCCTCGGCAAGAACGACAGAAAAAACAGAGCCCTCCTGCTCAGCAGACACTAACCTGCCAGAGGTGGAGATGTTGAAAAGCCCCCACCAGCTGCTGGAGGAGCCTCCCACATGGTGTGGATGAGCTGGATCCAGTCCTCTGTTTAAAATGCAAACAAACAACCCCAACAAACACACCCCGCCAAACAGCAACAACAAAAAAGACAAAAATAGGCAACAAGAAAAGCAGGGGACTTTGCTTCTTAAGTAAAATCATATGACAGATAACTTTGACCTTGTTTTTTTTTGAACTCAAAAACATTTAAAAAGTTCTCATCTTATCAACTAGATTTTGTTCCCCACAGCCTCCTACTTCACCTACCAGTGGAGAAGGAAAACAGTTTATTTTCTGTGACTTGTGACTTCCCCCTCCACCAAGGGACATGAGCCAGTGGCTGCCTGTTGGGTTTCAGCAGTGAAACTCCTAGCAGCCCTCACCCCTCCCTCTCCTGACCCTTTTTCTGTCTGCCCCTCACTCTGGCTCCCCCTCCCCACTCTGCTCTTGCCAAAGATTTATAGAGCAGAGTGGCTGAGAACAATGCGCAGACATTAGGCTGATGTGTTCTGCATACTAATGACAAGATACTGCTTCTGTACTGAGGGGCAAAGCCGGGTCAGGCCAGTTTAACCATAAACTTTATTTATGGGCTTATAACTTTGCAGCTGCAGAAGCTCTGCCCAGTCTTGGGGACTGAGATCTGTCTCTCTATAGAATCATACACATTTCTTTAAACAGATTTGGTGGGAGGGGGAAGAGAGTGCTGGTAGCTCTTTCTCTGAGTAGTTCCAGTGAGAAGTTTAAGCAGAAGGGAAAAGTGAGTTAGAGAAGGAAATAGTGGCAATTGTCCTAATAGTAATGACAACAATGGCAACAGCACCAGAAATGATGACGATGACGATGATGATGACATAATCCTTGCTCTCCCAGAGCTGCTGCAGCAGGAATCTACTTTGTTGCTTCTGAGTTTTCCACAAGTTGATGTTTAGAGCCAATCTTAAATCTTGACTCACAGAATGAAATGCCTGCTTTGAAATGGCTCAAGACCCTTTCTGCCTACAGAGGGTCTTCTAAGCTTGGCCATCTTTAATGCATCAGTAGGCTGGTCCCCTCCAGTCCAGGTGGTGTGATGCTCTGAGCTCTGGCTGTCCCCCTTACCTCCTTCAGTCCTCACCACGGCCCTCCTCACCCCAAATCTGTCTCAGGCTCATGTTGGCCCAAGGCAGTGCCGCATGAGGAAGTGGACAGGGCCACTGGTTCAATGCCCACCGAAATGGATTGATCTCGCTTGGTGTCATGAACTTAGCTCAAAGATAGAGATTGTGTAGATCACTTCTGTCATTCAGTAAAGATGCACTGGTCACCTGTTCTGTGTCAGACACTGTGCTTGGTGTCAGGGATTCCCACAGTGAACAAGACACAATGACCCCCAGCCCACAGTGAGCCCAGCAGATGGGGGCACACATTCCAGAGCTTATGCTGGCCTAGATCTGGATCCTGGTCCATTCCCAGTCACGTGCACCAGTCCTGTGAATTTCAAGATGAGCACATTGGAAGAGTAGTTGGATATCTGCCTTGGCATCTCAAGCTCTGGCCATAATCCCTGCAGGTCCAGAGTGGTTAATCCATTTAACCTTTTCACACTTCAGCCTGCCCTTCAGAAAGGATCCAGACTCTGGTGGGTGGGGGCTTAGCTGTTGCTTAATGCTGAAAGAGGACCTCGCAGAATTTCCCACTTACTTTTTTAGGGAGCCCATCCCTATTTTCATCTCCCTCTCCCTTGTGTATCCCCAGGAGTGCCAGGTGCCTCTTTGGTTGGAAGACACTAGAGGGCCCAGGGCTGCAGGGAGGGAGTGGTAGAGGGTGAGAACTGGGTGGTGGTTTGCCTGTGTCTCCGGGATGGAGGGTTGGAGGGTGGGGGCAGAGCGCTTTGGCGTTGGAGCGGATTCCCTCCTCACTCACCTTGTACTGAGAGATCCAGGGAAGATGGCCCAGGTGCTGTGCTGGGAAGGTGTCTGCAGGTTTTCCAAGTAGAAGGAAACAAACCAGCCAGGCCAGGGCAGCAACAGAGTCTGCCGATGCCCCACAACTGAGGGGTGGACTCTGCCAGCTCAGATCCTTGGAACGGAAGCCACCTCACTTTGCTGCACATAGGAGAAGGGGTCACCCACCCCCTCTCAGAGAGGCCATCTAGCTTTGGAGCTCCAGGAGAAAAGGAGGCTCTCATCTTTAATCCTCAGTGCCTGGGGGAAATGCAGATTTCACAGGGAGACAGAAAAGATTAGAGCATGAGCCTGGGGACAGGAGGGTCCTGAATGGAACTGTAGGGTAGGGCAGTGTTCCCCAACCTTTTTGGCGCCAGGTACCAGTTTTGTGGAAGACAGTTTTTCCACAGACAGGTCATTGGGGGGTGTGGACAGGAAGCAGAGCTCAGGCGGTAATTCAAGTAAAGCACAGATAGATCGCCTGCCCTGGCGTTCATCTCCTTCTGTGTGGCCCAGTTCCTAAGGGGCCACAGAGCAGTGGTTGGGGACCCCTGGGCTAGGAGAAAGGCCTTGGCCTCCTGGCTGTGTGATCTTGGACAAATCATTTTCCCTATCTGAGCCTCAGTATCTAAATCCTTGAAATGGGTACAATAGTAATTCCTGCCCTAATTACCTTGCAAAGTAGATAATGTATTTTTGAGGTCTATGTAAACAGCAAAGTGCTATAAAAATATTACTGGGTTTTTCTAGATGACTACTATTCGGACAGTGGACATCAGGAGCAAATGAGGAATTGTATAAATGAATGCACAATTGAACAGTTTGAAGATTCCACAGCTTTTTAATCACACCCAGCCAACGCCTGCATGTGTAAATCTATATAGTAATTATCACTTGTCTAATTGTGCTTTTAAAGGAATTCATCGACTCTCCCGTGGGGATAGGGGCACATGCGTGTTAGACTGTCCAGGTCATGAAGTCCCCATGGGCGGGAAGTAGGTCTCTTCTTTTGCTGAGGTCTGTTCACTGCCTGCTCTGGAGAGAGGGTTATGTTCCCACCTGGAAGTCACCCCCTGGCTGACTACCCAATCTATTAACAGGCCAGGGCAGGGATGGGCTTTCACAGATGTGGGAATATGCTTGCTTGTTTCTTAACATCTGTGACATGCCTGTGGGACCCCTGGAGTTGGCACCTACAAATGCCATTCCAGCTGAATGAAAGCAGGGAGCTATGCGGTGTACTGGACCTCAGCTTGCTGGTGCTGATGCTGAATGTGGCTAAGAGGTATGACATGGGTCAAGATTCCTTTACCCCACCCCAGCTTGGGCTCTGCTATTCCAGGTGAAGAGACCATGGGGTCACTGTGCTCTCTGATTCTTAGTTTGCTGATCTGTAACACTGGAATGCTGAAGGCTTCCTTGCAGCTATTGTGTGGCTTGGAAATTGTACATATAAAGACCCTAGCACAGTGCTTGGAACACAAAACACAATGGTACTTAATCAATATTCTTTCCCACCTTGCTCTGGCCTGATACAGACTTGATTCAAGATGACATGTGCTAAGTAGAAACTGGTGTGCGTGTTATCTGACTGTTTCCATCCATGGCAGACAGAGCTGTCCTTTCTCTACATCTGCTGCTGACTGTATAACTCATGCATTTGTTCTCTGTCCCCAGTTTCATAGCTCCTGAGGTGTTACCCCTGCACCTCAGCAGACCCCAGAGTTACCGTTTGAGCATTCTTCTGTTGAGTGTCATTTGTCTGTCAATCAAACATTTATTAACTCCTGTATTCCAGGTGCTATAATGGGCACTGAGAGACCTCTGGGCCAATAGTATTGAGCTCAGAACATAAACAAACCTAATAAGAACCTCTTTTCAACCTATCAGCTCTTGATAATAAAGAAGGTTCCTGTGGGTCTTGTGTCCAGGGCCTAAAAAGAAAAATGTTTAACTCATTCCTCATTCCATCCCATTAAATGTGCTCTTGTTCCTTTTTAAGGGATGTCTTCTTTCCCGAAGCCAGTGGATAGAGATCACTAAAAATAAGATTGAAGAAAAGAATGCTCTGCAGTTTAAACTCTAGAGCAGGGGTCAGCAAACTTGTTCTGGAGAGGGCTAGGTAGTATTTTAGGATTTGTGAGCCGTCGGTTTTGTTGCAACTACTCAACTCTGACATCACAACATGAAAGCAACCATGGGCAATACGGAAATGAATGGGCATGGCTATGAACCAATAAAATCTTACTCATAGAAACAGGCAGGGGCCCTGGCTGGTGTGGCTCAGTGGATTGAGTGCTGGCCTGCGAACCAAAGGGTCACAGGTTCAATTCCCAGTCAGGGCACATGCCTGGGTTGCGGGCCGGGTCCCCAGTGTGGGGCATGCGAGAGGCAGCCACACGTTGATGTTTCTCTCCCTCTCTTTCTCCCTCCCTTCCTCTCTCTAAAGAAAAATAATAAAATCTTTAAAAATATATTAAATCTTAAAAAAACAGGCAGGAAAACTACCAAATGCTGATGAAAAATAGAGAGAGATTTAAATATATGGAGAGATATTCCATGTTCATGGATTGTTAAAATGTCAATTCTTCCTAATGATCTGTAGATTCACCACAACTTTGGTTAAAATCTCAGCAAGCTATTTTATAGATATTGATAAACTGATTCTAAGTTTCGTATGAAAAAGCAAAGGACCTCAATTAGGCAACAGAATACTGAAGAAAGACACAATTGGAGGACTCGCACTAGCAGATTTCAAGACTTCCTACAAGGCTCTGGTCATCCAGACAGTGTGGTATTGATGGAAGACAAACAGGTCCCTGGAACAGGAAAAGACACACAAACTTAGTCAGCTGATCTTTGACAAAGGAGTGAAGGAGAAAGGAGATCTTTTCAACAAATGATGCTGGTACAATTAGATGTCCATATGCAAAAGAGAAGAACCTAGACACAGAACTTACACCTCAGACAAAAATTAAGTCTGGAAGAAAACATAGGAGAAAAATCTCCATTACTTTGGGTTTGGTGATAAATTCTCAGGTGCAATCACCAATATCACAACCCATGAAAAAAATTGACTTTATTAAAATTGAAAACTTCTGTGCAAAAGACACTGTTAAGAGAATGAAAAGATGAGCTGCTGATTGGAGGAGAATACTTGCAAAATACATACCTAAAAAAGGACTTGTATAAAAAAATACACAAATAATTCAAAACACAACAAATAAAAAACAAACAACCCAATTAAAAATGAGTTAAAGATATGAACAGAACTTCACCAAAGAAGGTATCTAGATGGCAATGAAGCACACAAAAAGATACTCAATATCATTTATCATTAGGGAATTGAAAATTAAAATGAGGAGATTTTACTTCATATCTCTTAAATTGACCAAAATCCCAAAACTGACAATATCAATTTTTAGCAAAAATGCAAAGCAACCGGGATTCCTATTCATTCCTAGTGGGACTGCAAACGATACAGCCACTTCAGAAAAAAACGGCAGTTTCTTATAAAACTAAATATACTCCTACCCAACACTTCAGCCATCACACTCCTAGGTATTTACCCAACTGCTTTGAAAACTTATGCTCATGCAAGAATCTGCCTATCAATAGCAGTTTTGTTCATAATTGTTAAAAACTGGGAATAACCAAGACATCCTTTGAAATGCAAGTTGATAAAGAAATGATGGTACAACTATACAATGGAATATTATTCAGCAATAGTAAGAAATGAGTCATTAAACTATCAAAAGACACGGACCAATCTTAAATGTCTATTGTTAAGTGAAAGAAGTCAGTCTGAAAAAGCTACAAAGTGTATGATTCCAACTTTAGGACATTCTAGAAAAGGTAAAACTATGGGGATGGTTAATAAATCAGCGCTTGCGAGGACTGCAAGAGGGGGAGAATTGAAGAGGTGAAACACAGGGAATTTTTTAGGGCAGTGAAATTGTTCTGTTGGATATTGTGGTGATGAATACAAGACATTAAGCAATTCTCAGAACCCACATAGCTTGGTAGCACAAAGAGTAAACTTCATATGCATTTGAAAAATCATTTAAGAGTTTGGGGGGGACTCCAGGACGAAATTTTTTTTAAAATATGTTATTTATTTATTTTTAGAGAGAGGGGAAGAGAGTGAGAAAGAGAGGGAGAGAAACAACAGTGTGTGGTTGCCTCTTGCACATACTGGGGACCTGGCCCACAACCCCGACAGGTGCCCTGACTGCGAATTGAACTGGGGACCCTTTGGTTCGCAGTCTGGTGCTCAATCCACTGAACCACACCAGCTAGGGCTCAGGACAAAATGTTAAATGTAACAAAGAATCTCAAAGCATTGCAAATGTAGGAACACCAATGAATGGATTTTGAGAACAAAGCACTGGCCTAAGTAACTTTGGAAATGAGTGGAGTTTGTTAGACTAAAGGCACATGAGTTGGCAATTCTGAAACCATTATCCACGTATATGGAGTTGAGCAATCGAGTCAATGGATGGAGGGCGGTGGCAACCAGGCTTTGCAACGCTGTAGTGGGAGAAGATAGAGAAGCAAGGAGGGGCAGCTAGATGACCCGTGTGGTAAGGGGCTAGGGTTGGAGACATCAGTAAGTATGAACTCATGTTTAACTTAACATAGACACAGGTGACTGCATAGAGAAATATTTATAGATATGTGTATATACACAGGTTAGTATAGCCACAAATGTCTCCTTGCTCTATCAGCTGAGAGAACTGAGAAGCTATGGCACCCTAGAAGCAATGAGTACTCCTGACGCTACCTAGACCTTGCTTCCTAATACCAAGATATTCTCCAGAGAAAAGAATCAGCGCTGATTACACTGAGGCAGGAAATGTACGAAATGAGCCTGGAACATCTTGTATTTCCAGAAAGTAAGAAAATGCTCAGAAAACAAATCAACAACAAAAAACAACAAACTAAAACACACACAATGATGAGGATAGGTTAAAGTTGTACAGGAACAAATGGAAAGAGCTCCCAATGGTCAAGGCTGGTTGAGCAAGAAATTAAAGTAATATTATGTATAACCCAAAGCATAAAATAAATACCCATGAGTTCATAACAATACAAAGAAGCTACTGAATAAATAAACAAAGAACAGACAAATCTCTTGTGCAGAAGAATTCCAAATACTTTACGTAGCCGCTCCACCCTTAAGAGTGGGCTGTGCATAGTAACTTTCCTCCAAAGAGGACAATATGGAAAGGGAGAAAAAAAAAGAATGCAGTAGAGAAAAACCTGGCGAACCCTACCTGAGCCAGGTGACACAAATTACTATCAACAGTGACAAATCTTGCTGCTCATCCATCCCCTTGAAATGATATGATCAGAATAGCTCTTCACACTGCACTTCCCAGAGCACATTATCCCTGTCTAATTATGAAAAAAAAATCACACAAATCCCCACTCAAAGGCATTCAAACCAAATGCCTGAGCAGGTGTCCCTCACACTGTCACGGTCATCCAGCACAGGGAAAGTGAGTCCGAGAAATGTTCACAGCCAGGGGACGGCTACCGAGGCACGATGACTACATATGATGAGAGATCCTGGACGGGTTCCTGGAACAGAAAAAGGACAGTAGGGGAAAACCGAGGAAGTGTGAAGGCCTTTCACTAATAATAATCAATCAATATTACATCATTAATTGTGACAAAGGTACTATACTAATGCAAATGTTAATAACAGGGGAGGCTGGGTGTGGGATATACAGGAAGATTCTGAACTGCATCCTCAATTAATTATGCAAATCTAAAATTGCTCTAAAATAAAAGGTTTATTAAAAAGATACAGGGAGCAGACTGGCTTTTGGTTCAGATTGCGGTTAGCTGACTCCCGCCCTAGATTCGTGTTTCAAACCCGACTACTCACCAGAATCACCTGACAAATTTTTTAGGAACTTTATTTAAAAAAATAAGCAATTCACAAGTTTCAGAAATCGAGATACTCTGAAAAGTCTCTATCCCATCCACGTTCCCAAAATTCTGTCACCCTGGCAACCTCTAGTCACCACTTTATTTCCTGTGTGTTCTTCCAGTGTTCCTGCTTACAGATGCAGGAAATATGAGAGTGTATTCTTGATGTTCTCCTTTTCTCCTTATATAAACCCTAGGGCCCTATAAATACCGTTCTTCCTGTTGCTTTTGTTTTTGCATTCTGTATTTCCTAGAGAGCTTTTAATATTAGTGCAATCAAATCTTTCTCTTCTCACTCTTATTAAACAAATGTATAGTATTCTAGGTTGGGTTGGGACAGAGTTTATTTCATGAATCTTTTCTAGAATAACATTTGGGTTGTCTCCAATCTTTGCTATTACAAATTATGCTGTAGTGAATGATCTTATATGTGTGAACTTATAAGTTTGTGGGGGTGGCTGCACCCCCACTTCAAGCCAGTGAAATCAGTGGGTCCTAGATCTTCTTATTTTAAAAAGTCCTAAACATACCCATTTGAAGTAAGAAAGGAGTGGAGTCTCTTGTTGGATATTCCAAGTAGGTCAATTCTTCCCCAGCCAGGCTACATATCAGAACCACTGAAGAGCTATTTTCTTTTAGTTTTTTAAAGATTTTATTTATTTATTTTTAGAGAGAGGAGAAGGGAAGGAGAAAGAGAGGGAGAGAAACATCAATGTGTGGTTGCTGCTGTGTGCCCCATACTGGGGATCTGGCCCACAACCCAGACATGTGCCTGACTGGAAATTGAATCCATAACACTTTGGTTCACAGTCCAACGCTCAATCCACCGAGCCATACTAGCCAGGGCTGAAGAGCTATTTTAAAGTACCCATGTACCAGGCTCACCCCAGAAAAAACGATCATAATCAATGGCAGTAGTGCCCATTGATTCTAATGCACAGTCAGGGTTAAAAACCACTGATCTGGGGGTGACAGGGTGGGGCATGCACCTTGTGCAGAGTGAGAGCTCCCTCTCCTCTCCAGTGAGGTCTTCCAGTCCACTTCTGTCTCTCTGCTTCGCTCCCTCGTCCTGCCCTGGACAGTGATCTGGAAACAGATGCAGAGCAGAGAATGGATGGAGTTCATGCCAAGTGCCCACAGGGCCAGGGTGGGATGGAGTGCTGGTCTCGACCCACAGGTAGCTCGGACAGGAAGAGAACACCTGCTGTCAGCCAGCGCGCATCACTGCCCATCCGTGAGTGCCCAGATTAATATTTGGCCAGGGCTTGATGAACTTTAGTTTCCTTCCGGCAGCTGCTTTCCCATCAGCAGAACTGTGGCAAGTGATGAGGACCCTGGAGGACAAACAGAAACCTCTCTTTCCTCATCTTTACTTGATTTCAATGAGTTGGCTTGAAATCTAAGCCATGACATACTTTGGGCACAGCTTCCTCATTGCATCATGAGGAAGATGAGGAGAAAGATAGTTTTAAAAGAGAGACAAAGAAATGGCCCTTAATAATCGACATGTGTTGAGTGCATACTCATGGAACCCTTGCTCCAAATGTTTGGAAGTGGGAAACAGGTACAGTGAAGTGAAGAAATTTGTTTCAAGTAGCATAGCCAGGTAGTTTCAAAGCAAGAGGATCTCAAAACCAGATCTACCTAGTTCAAAATCCAAGTTCAATTCTACCCAGTCCTCCGATATAGGAACTTAGAATTTTCTCCTGAGTTTTGTAGGCTGCCTCATGCCCAAGGTATATTCCTGAGCATTACCATCTTTAATATGATCCAAAACATAAGTGGTCTCCACCTGGAGGGGGTGGGGTATAAAAGGAATCTTTATACCTATCTGCCCTTATTCCAAGATTAACTTTCTTCACAGGCCAAAGGGACTGCTTTGCATTTCCAATAAAGCCATAGTGCATTTTTTAAATGACTTTTTACCCAAAAGTTTTTTTTGTAAGACCCTTCCCAAAACACTGCAAATGCCACCTTCTACATCAGGGTTACAGTCTACCATGCAATGAGCAAATTGGGGCTCTGGGAATTTAAGGAACTTAATGTGATGTGTTCAACATCACATCAGTAGGAAGTGGTACAGCCAGATTCAAATTCAAGTCTCATTGGATGGTAATGCCTACGCCCAGCCCATTCCAATGTGTTTTCTTGAAAAAATGTTCCTTTCACCCCGGGTGCATCTTTCCACCCTCCTCTCTCTACCCTGAAAGACATTCAAAACTTTCAAGTTTCTTTCTCTTTTTTCTTCCTACCCAAGCCAGGGAGCATTAGGCCACAGTGGGTGGATGGATATGCAGAGTTAACCCGTACCTCCCCCAGCGGGGGCCAGGAGAAGTCCAGACGTTAGAGTGGGGCCAGGAGCTGGAGTGAGAACCCAGGGGTTAATATTGCTCTAGCGGGAAAGTTATCTGCTTTGTTGTAAAACACAGCTTCCCAGCACTACAGAAGGGGCTATTAGCATGCAAATGTACTTTGCCTCATGCTTTTTAATGTTTTACTTCTCTTAATTGCTGAAACCGGTTGTAATTTCTGAGCTCTGCTGGCTTCAAGGAAGCAGTTTCCTCTGAAGGGACCTGTCATTGCACCTGGAGAGATTTTCAATTCTAATTTTATTAACCAGTGGGGTGAAGCATTTTCATTCAAAGGAAGGAAAAAAGTCCAAGTTGAAGTTAGAAACCTCCTCATTTCGCCCCAGCATTAGTGTCCTCCGAATTCCTTTTGGTTTGGAGTTTGACATTCCTAATAAGAAACCAAAAGTCACATGTGATATTTGACAAAGATAAGAGGGAGTTTATTAAAGATTTTAGATATCAGATCCCTGGTTATGAATTGGCAATGAAGAACTTTTCTGAGTGCTACCTGGATTGAAGTATAATCCCATCTCTCATTCCAGAGATATTCTAGATGGGTAAATTATTTTATGGAGCTCTTCAATTCTAAAACCATTTACCATGAAGTAGAAGTGACCAGAGAACCCGGTCACTTCTGTGTCATGGTAAGACAAGTGTTGGCACCAAGCAAGGCATCCTCAGTCAGTGAAAGATTAATTGCCTGTTTCTCTCTGTCCACACATACATCCCAACAGGATTTTTTTTTCCTGCGTGAGTATGGAATGCAGAGACTCTGAAAACAGGCATGGGTTCCAGCAAACAGGTCATTCCCAGATGCCACCATTGGTCAAACTGTTGCTCTTTCTGGAAGTATTGTATTGTGGAGCTCTTGGGCACAGCGAACCTGGCCCAGCCCTTCTCTCTCTGGTCGGAGGGCAGTCTTGTGGAGTTGGAAACCTCATCAGAGGCAGACAGTTGCCCCATGAGAACTCGGGATTTAGGACTGCTGCAGGCAGGGGTCTGTCCTGGAGACACGGTGGGAGCGGCCTGCCCTGGATATCCCCGCGTGTAAAACACGCAGCTCCTACCCTGACCCCACTCACTGCAGAAAGTCTGAATTCATGCCACAGACAGTACGTTTCCTTGCCATTTACTATGCAGAACGGATCATTAGTATCATTTATGTGGCAGTTCTTATCCTCCACGCTGTTATGTAGCTTTCCATTGAATTCTGGGTTTCTGGGAATCCGGAGTGCAATAAGAAATAACGGAGAGCCTCCATCTCGAAACTTGATGAACAAATGAGCCACAACCTCAAGGCTTGGGCAAGTCTGCCCTTGTGGGTTCACAGTCTTGCCTACCCATGGAGTCCCCATATCCCCTGCACAGCCTCTATCCACAGTAACGTCCTCATAAGAGTGTGTGAATAAAAGCCCAGAGAGCAATGCAAAACAACAAAAATCATGAGCTTACCTGTTGATTGATTCGTGCCCAAGTTTTCAGGGGTGGGAGATTGTAATGTCTGAACGGAGTGAGGTCACAGCAAGAAGACATAGTGTCAGAGCTGAGTTCTGGACGGAGCTTTTAAGGAAACCAAGGAGAAAAGACAAGAGGCGTTTGCTCCCAGGTTGAGGAGGCTGGACTACTTGAGTGAAGAGACCTGACCTTAGCCCACTGGATCAAAGCCTGCCTCCTTTCAATTGCCTTAACTTCCCTTTTGTGGTAGCGGGGAGTGGGGGTGGTGGGTGAGAGGACAGAGGCTTGCCCATTTTTAAGCAACTCATTTACCTTCACATGGAGACTCTAAGAATCACAAAGGTAGGTTTTACCCCCATTTTGCATTAAAAAGAAACTGAGGTTCAGAGAGTCACAAAGATGCTGGGGGCTGGGGCGGGGGTGGGGGGTGGAGTGCACAGGACCAGGGAGAGTAGCAGAACCAGTGCTCCCATGCCTTCTCCCTGATTCCAAAACACTCTCCTCCTCCACACAGGCTTCTGGAAGCACCAGAAACTTCCATTTACCTGGGCAGAGCCTCAAGGAGAACTGGTGATGGAGAGGGCCCCCTAGGAGGTGGCTTTAGTCACAAGTAGCCTTGCTCTGTCAAAGCCACCTACCAGCCCTTCCCCTCCCTGACAATTCTAACTTGTTTCCTTTGGAGAAAACATGACTTTTCCCATTGATGGAACTCCGGGGCCAACAATACACCCATAGCATTCTCCCCTTCCTCCTTTTTCCCTGGACCAGGCTCTAACGCTGGCTGTCCCCTCCTAACCCCCCACCCCAACTGCCCTGACCTTCCTTGGGGGGACCTTTTCTGCATAACAATGTCTGGTCCCTGCTGCCCGGAGCTGCCCTTTTGCTATTAGCACCTAATGAAAATGTAACCGTATTTAACCCCCCACAGTCCTACATTAGCACGAGAGCCCAAGTGGGTTTAATTCCTTTGTATGATAAGCATCCCGCTCTCCATTTGGATGGTCCCGCCTCCTTCTCCCTGGAGAGGACGCAGAGTTGTGGAGGGCTCACTGGGACCTCTCAGCTGTCCGGGGCACAATGGGGAAAGTATCTTTTGTGGCATTAACGGCTTTGGGGAGGGGAGAGGGGAGGGTATGGGCTGGTGGGGAGGGGGTGCAGTTGAAGAGGAGGCGAACAATGTGTGAGAAGCTGAGGCTGTGGGTTTCCCACACGGACCAATATGTCCCCCCCACCCCCCTCTGGGAGAGACCGATCTGCAGCGACCAGCCCACAGCTGATCCCGCCTTGATTGGCTTTTTTTTTTTTTTTTCATTGTGCTCTCAAGGGACGAAAATCCTTTTGTGGCGTGAAAGGAGAGGCGTTCCTGCCGTCCCTTCCCTAGAACTGATTGGCTATGTCACAAGATGGCCAAATCCACCCGGATTAATGTGCGGCCGACGGCCTCTGGGCGAGGACGGCTGAGTCCGCCCCTTCAGGCGAGCGTGTCTGCAGCCTGGGAGCAGAGGAGGGGGCCACGGAGGGGCAGCCCACCACTTTCTTCACATTTATTATTCCCCCACCCTCCCAGCCCCGCGGGGATGTTTATTCATGGGCCACATCTGCTGGCTGGCAGGCGACATGTCTCTTGTTCCAATGCCTGGAGTCCCCAAGGAGCCAGAAAAATGGGGCACATTCCTTAGGACCCGCCTTTCTCTTTGCTCTCTGGTGAGCTTTGGCAGCTCACCTGTAATCCTAGCTCTCTGACTGCCCAGCCCTTTACCTGCCCCTTCTTCTCACCCGGAGGTTCTGGGTTCCCCTAGCTCTCCAGTACCTGGTGCTGGAAACACACCTTCTCTGTCTGCCCTGTGCCCTTCTGTCCACTTCTACCAAACCACTCTTCCCCAAGTCACTCTTTGTAGAAATAAATCCCAGACCTTCAAGAACCAGCCCAGGTTTCGTGTCTCCAACTCCCAGTTGGAAGAACCTTTTCTTTCTCTGACATCTGGTATGGTTTTATGCCTCTTTTATTGCACTTAACACTTTCAACCTTAAGTAATCACAACTTAGGATTTGTCTCTTGTTCACCTTTGTCACCCCACCTGTCCCCTACTTGGGAGGCAGCGCTCAGCAGAACGAATGTGACTGGACCCACATGGAATGCGTGAGACGGGCATCATTCTTTCAGACTTGCCATGGATGCGGGGCTGGTCTGAAAAGCACACAATGCCCCTTCTTCCATCTGTAAAGTGATGCTAAATTTGCTCCAACACAGTTTTCCGTCTGTCCTGTGTGGAGTTTGAGCAGCACCATGCATTGGGGCTTGACATTTCAAAAGTGTTAGATGCTAAGGGGCTAGAAGGGCCCCACCACAAAGAGAGTGGAGAGGATTATGCCCAGGTTTTGGTGGCAGGGGGGGACAGGACACTCTGTTGAGCCACTCACAGGTCAGTCTGTCTGTAGGACCAGCGACATGGCAATCAGGCCAATGGTGACTTTTGTACGGGTAGCTGGCAGTGTCTTCACTCTTTTCTAATATTGCTAATTTTTTTTGAAATGGAACAACCTCTAATGTAGTTAGGAATATGGGTAAAGAGGGAAAATACAAAAAGAGAGGGCATGGGGTGGGGGGAATTGTAGTGTTTTCATAGACAAGCCAGGTCAAATATTTACAGGTTTTAAGTGCAGAAGTGACAGCAGACCAAGTTGTGTGGGCATCAGGCAATTTTCGAGGTGCTATCAAGAATTGAAATTAGGTTGTGAACTGTTCTGGGTGTGAGTGGGGAGTATAGCAGTGAGACTGGGGCAAGGCCGACTAAGGCTGGGGATAGCTAACTTAAGATGATGAATAGGATACCTTTCAGGTACACAGGTAAGGGGCTAGAAGGCTCCTTCTTCCAGGAGAAACCAGAGAAATGGAGTGTGACTGGCCCAGAGACACTTTCCCTTGTAAATGCTACTTAAATATTGCTCAGTTATATAAGTCATTCACACCTTAGTTTGAAATTGAATCAAACTGTCATTCTCCTAGATCTTAGCTGATATTAGCTGGCCTAGGCAATGGGAACTTGATGACTAGGCATAGACCTGGGAAAGGTTCAATGAAGGCTAAGGCAGCCTCTAACACCATCAGAGAAAGCACCCCAGGAGAGAGAAAAAATGAAGAAAGGAAGAGGTGTGGTTGTCAAACAAACTCCTCACTTACCACCCCAAAGAAAAAAATTTGCTTAAGATCATCATGCCTGGAGATGTAATGATGACGTTTTACTTTTATACTGCTCTGTTCCCCAGAACCCTGCACACAATAGTTATTGCTGCAACATCGCTCCCTTATAGGTTAAATATGGGGCCAAAGGACCAAAAGCACCATTCAAAAGGAAAACAAAAAAGCCATATGAGATCTTAATTCCAACTAAGCTTGCCAAAATACAATCCATTCCCAAATCGGGATCAGTGTATAGACTGGACATGGAAACTGAAGAGAATCAGGACAAGGTGGAAGTGGCCAGGCCTCCAAGGGCATCTGGTCCTTCTGCAGTGATTAATGCAGAACGCAAGGGTTTGTATATAGCAAGCATCTCAATGTGTCTGCCAAGTGGACCTGCAGCAGTCACCTGGGGGCATTAAATAAAAACACAAGCCTGGGTACCAAGCTGAGACCTATCTGTCTGTTCAGAATCTAGGGGGGTGGCAGGGAGAGCCCTGAGAATGTGCATTTTGACGAGTACCCACGTGATCCTGTTGCACATTCAAGTCTGAAAACAAGTGGGCTAAGTTAAGGAGCTAAATCTGAAGTCAGGGTGGCTCCCTCAGAGTCCACTGCATGTTCGCCTCCCTCCTGAGAAGGTGCTGTGCTGTCGGGAAGCTGGTGGTGATTTCTGCGTTAAGCAGTGTTAGGAGTGGTTAACCCTTAAAATGAAAAAAAAATCACTTTCAATTAATTAACTCTAAGAGCCTACTTACTCTTTTTGAAAGAGGATTGGTTTTAATAGGAAAAAGTTAATGTTCATATATGATGATTCCTCTTCCTTAAAAGGTAGATTTACAAAAGTGATAGGATAATGGAAATTCTGAGAAACTGTTCTTTTTAAAGATGAAGCGTTCATTTCAGAAATGGAAGTTTCTCACTGCCATTATAGGTTTCTGCAAGCTTCTGCAAGTGTGTTATCTGCTTATCCGCATGTATGCATAGATAATACATTTATTCATTCTCAGCCTTCTGAGTGGTCAGACTTTAAAACCTAACTGTTCCTAGAGGGAATTTTGCACGATTAGGACACTACTTTGGATGTTTATGCCTCCATTTATAACTGTTAGGGAGAAGATAGTCCAGGAAATATGTTAGGGGAAAAAAAATCTCCAACAGGTTTTCATATTTTGAAACAAAGCATTGAATTTGATATTCTCCTAAAGTTTATCAGTTAATCATTTTATACAGAAAAATAGGTATGTTTAAACGAGAAGAAACATCTTTAGCTCTGTTTCAATTTTAGGAAAATCCACACACCATTTGTAAGTAAAATCTATATATATTCCTATGTATGATTGCGTTTGCCATAGTTACACATGCGGTTCTTTGCTTCTTTGTTGAAGGATAGTATTATACCTACAGAAAAGCGCACAAATCACAAAGGTGGGCAGCTTGAGGAATTTCACAAACTGTACACACCTTTGTGACCAGCACCTGGATCAAGGAACAGAACATGGGGAGCCCCTTCATGCTTCCTCCCCGCCAAGGGAGGCCTCTGCATCGACTTGTAACGCCATCCAGTTGTTTGGCTTACTTCTCAACCTTACCTAAACGAAAACACACACGCGTGTGGTTTTGTGTCGGGTTTCTTTTGCTCGACGTTCAGTCTGATGGTTGCGTAAAGTCACAGAGTGTTTATTCTCCCTGCGGTAAGATATTCTATTGTGTGAAAATGCCACAGTTTGTTTTTCCATTCTGCTGCGGATGGACATTTGGGTTGTTTCCAGTTTGGGCCATTATGACTAGAACATGCATAGGGTTGAAACAGTCAAAACTTGGGACATGAAGACATTTTTTAATTGATGAAATCTTATTTAATATTTTAACCTTAAAATTTATGCTTATTTTTTAAATTTTATTTTTCAATTGCAGTTTGCATTCAACACTATTTTGGATTGGTTTCAGGGATACAAGCACAGTCAAACACTTTACAAAGTGGTCCCCGATATTTCCAGTACCTACCTGGTACCGTACATAGTTATTACAATATAATTGACTATATTCCCTATGCTGTACTTTACATCCCTGTGACTGTTTTGTAACTGCTAATTAGTATTTCTTAATCCCTTCACCTAATCCCGTCACCCACCATCCCCCACTATCTAATTTTTGAAGGATGATGCTTTAAAAAAAACCTCCCAGATTGCAAACATGTCATTGTGTGAGGTGCTGTACTGACAGAAAAAGAAACTGTCCCTCACTCCCAGAGATTATAATCTAAAACAGGCCAGAGCATTAACATGAGAAAATGTGGAAGTACTGAGTGAGCACTGGATGATGACCTAAGGGTAATTTATTGAAGTTCACCATTTGCACTTCTAAATTCGTATTTAAAACTAGTGACTTGCACCGCCAGCGCTCTAGAGGATTTTGTTTGCCCTTGACCTGGTTTACACAGGGAGTGCAGTCCTGCTGAGCCTGGAGGGGCTACAGGCTGGGCTCTCCCCCTCTCTCCCATCTCTCTGGCTTTGCCACCACATGTGCCTCACCATCTCTTTTCCAAGTCGCTTTGCCGTGTGTACTGCCGTTTCTGCTGCTCTGTCACGTCCTGCCCATGGCTTTGGTTGGCCCCGTGCTGATCCAGCCTTGACTGCACCTTCTCACATCTGCTCAACTCCACCGTTCTCTCCATTTTCTTTTTTAAATAATGTTAAAATACACCACTATTTCTTCTCAAGTGTGTTTTTTAAAAGATTTTATTTATTTGTCTTTAGAGAGAAGGGAAGGGAGGAAGAAAGAGAAGGGAGAAACATTATGTGCAAGAGATACATAGATCAGTTGCCTCTCGCACACCCCCCGACTGGGGACCTGGCCTGCAACCCAGGCATGTGCCCTGACTGGGAATCAAACTGGCGACCTTTTGGTTTGCAGGCTGGTGCTCAATCCACTGAGCCACACCAGCCAGGCCTGTGGTCTGTCTCTATTTTCTAATCCTCACACAGCTAAGTGTGGAATCTGCTTGGCCCAGCTCATCCTGTGTTCACCTAGTGAACTGAATTGGTTGCCTGTGAGTCAGGGGATGCGACCAGCTATGATTTGGATGGTGGGTCCAGATGCCCCTCCTGCATAGTCGGTGGGATGGGGCTGGCTAAGCTTTAAGGTCCGATTCAACCTGACCCAAGGATGATGCTGGCACCACCCAGTTGTGTCCCTGGCATGAGGGGCAGAAAGTCCTTTCTGGACAAGTCCTCTTTACCTGGAGACAGCGTCCTTGTCATTATCATTATCATTAATGTTGATGTTAGAATTTAACAATTCATTTACTAATTGTACATTTTTATCTAAAGGCAGCTTCTCCTTCAGGCCATGCAGAAACAAAAGCACTGTTTAAGCACATGCCGGGGTGACACACACCGGTAGGATGCCCGGAGGAGTCCTCCCTGGGCCACTGTAGAGTGCGGCCAGGGAAGTGAGTTTAGGACACCCCCCACTCCAGGGGTCCAGCTCTAAAATAACAATCTTGTCCAAAGAGCAGCAAACATGTTCCCGGCTCTGGCTGAACTGGGTGGGTGCTTCTCTACAGAGAAGATAGTCTGGGATTCAGACACTGGTAACCAACGGGTGTCTGTACTTTAAAGCATTGTTTTCCCAAGTCTGCGCCCCATTCTGTTCATATGGGCTCTGATGATGGCTTTGTTTTCTTTTTAAATTATACATACACATGTACATGAACAAGTATTTATACACATGCACATATATGTATGCGTGTAGTTAAGTAGGGTGGTAAATACACACATTCACATATGCACACACATATATGTGTATGTTATATATGTGTGCATATCTATAATTGTATTACTATATAATTAATCATTATAGTAATATATGATTTATTGTATTAATAGATAACTTGTTAATATAACTTATTAATGTCATTTACTATATTGATAGACATTAATTACATTAATATATACTTTTGTGAAAGAGTAAAGTGGTCCTCTGCATCAGCCCAGTTTGCCATCCCATTTAATTCCTAGAATTTTGGTGCAAGAAGCATCTCTTGGCTTTATAAAGAGGACCTGAGGCCTAGAGAGCGAAGGTGGTCTGCCCAAGGTCACAGGACAAGCCAGTTGGAGAAACAGGACCAGACCTCAGGTCACTAGCTTCCCATTCCATCCACTCTGGTCCTCAGGCTTCTTCTCTGCTGTGGCTTCCCCTGCTCAGTGCAACAGGGCAGAAGGAGCCACTGCCATGCTCCCCAGATGGTGTGTGCAGCAGGGTCCACCGAGGGGTGCTGTGGACAGGGCCATTCTTCTCCTTGGGAGGAGAGGGCGGCTCCGGGCTGATGGAGTGTCAGGCCTCCGGGAGGCGGCCCAGCTTGCACACCCCCCATGCCATAGTTTCAGTGCCCTTCCCAGGGCTCGGAACAGAGTTCTCAAAATGTTTCCTCAATCCTCCTTCTTGTTTATTGAACTTGCCAATATAAATAATGTTGGGGCAGGTTTGTATTTTAAAATTGTCACCTGTCATCTTGGCTTTGGCATGGATGACTGGTGTTTGGAGAGCAGCTTTTACATCAGGGAAGGGGGAGATAGTGTGAAATCACTGGGTTCTGGGAATAAGGGTAAAATCGAGAGTTAGAACAAGTACCGACCAGGAAGACAGTAACATCAAGGACAAATATAGGGTCTTTCACTATTGGTATCTGGACTGTCCTGGGCCATGGGGTCATCAGGGAGGCCTTTCTATGGCTAAGCCAGCACCCTGGACATATTGCAGACCACACTGGACCCTTCCTGGGTATTTGCCCATTCCCTATTTCCCCTGAGTTTATAGATAGTTCTCCTCTTTCCTTTATTAGCTTTGATGTCAAAAGTAATCTCTTGAGATGAACTTCTCAGCCTAGGTTCCTACCTATGCAACCAATACTCACTGCCTCCACCATGCCTGGCATTGACCGCTGGCCCATTGCTTCCTCAGCCTATTGCTCAGTCCACACTTCCGCTTAGCCCGTAGGATTCCCAGTTATTGAATGTCTCCTTGTGCCAGCCTCCGTGCATGTGTTTCATCCCATTCACACCATGGCCTTGCGGATATGTAGGTACTTCACAGGTGAGGAAATTGAGGTTTCCTAGGCAGTAAGTGGCCACGTTGGAACACAGACCCCCAGTTGTCTGACTTTATATAGCACGTTGTCTTGCCCCATGACTGAGTTCTTAAACTCTGCACCCTCCATTCATGCCATAAAAAAGATCTCTGGTGGGTCTGCAGTAATCCAGTCTCACTCGGATCTGTTATTCATTCTTCTTTCCAGCCTTGACACAGCCTCACGCCCTGGTTCTACCAGAGCCTGGGTGTCTGGTCAATCAAGTCACACCTTGGCTCTCCTGCCAGTCATTAAGGTGCATCAATAACGTTTGATGTCTTTTCTTGGCATCTACCAACATCAATTTGAAAGTTTCATTAGTTTCGAGAGCTGAGCTGACATTTTAAAATGAAATGTGGGAAAAGGGATTTGATAGCACTTTGATGTCACTGGGCAAGAGTGAGGTGGGGGTAGAGAAAATCTTGATTTGAGGTGAACATGTCATTCTTTTATTTATTCTTTACTTGTTCATTCAGCCCACCAGACACATTGAGCATCCCCTGAACCCAGAGACCTAAACAGAGCGGAAAATACCAATGTCGTCAGAACACAGTGGCTGCTCTCCAGGATGTGAGCCATCCCCCACCCCCTACCACTTCATTTCCAGCCTGACGACCTGTGTGTGATGCCTCACAATGAAGCACTTAAAAGGACTTTGGAGGACCGTGTGAAGGCCATTGCTAACAGCAGCATCTTGCAATTACATTGGCCTTTAGTGGTAGATTAATCTCCTGCATTTAACACTTACCTCCCCCCCCTTTAGTGTTCCTGCCCTTTCTCAGATTCATAAACTGTGGTGACAAAGCCTGGAGGCATTTCTGCTAAATCAAAGACAGACTTATACTCCAGATTATGAAGGCAACACAATAATTTGTCCCTAATGTCCAGGGTACAGAAGGTGCATTTTTCCCACTTATTTATTTTCACATCAAAGTGAATCTACTATATGACCATGTCATAATTATTTATTTTCTTTCCTCCCCTTTCTTTTTCTTTTTTCTTTCTTTCTTTTCTTCTTTCCTTCCGTCCACCCTTCCTTCCTTCTTTTCTTGCTCCTCTTTAGGCAACATTTCTTATCAATCATTCTGGCCAGGATTCAGAAAGGTTAAAAGAGACTAAAGGATGGTCCCCAAAAATGCAAAAAAAATAAAAAGTGGACAGTCAGAACTGTTTCTGGGAGGTTATTTCACCTGGAGCAGAGTGATTTGAGGACAAGGTTAATAGCTACCTTTATGCCTGTGGAGGGAAGAGATAAGAAACCAGCATTCAGAGTATGAACAATGGGTCAGACATTCCTACTCAGGTTTCTGCCTCTAATCACAATATTCCAGTGAGACTGGAGCTATCTCTGGATGTTCACACATGAAGACGTTGAGGCTCAGAGAGGGTGGTGACCAGCCCAAGGGGCTCAGCTTCTAGTCAGCAGAGTTTGCTTTGGACCTGATTGGGCCAGCTCCTGGTGCCCATGCCCTTTGCTCCCCCAGAGTGAGGGCTCTCCTCTGTTGCTGAGAGTTCCATTTCTCTCCATCCTTCCTGAGCATGGAGGTAACAGAAGAGGAAAGGGTGAGACACCCTCAAGACTTCTAAACGTGGATTGTGAATTCAGTGGAGGGGATGGGGGACAGGAAACTTAGCGATCCAGAGATTTGTAGGGGAGACGGACCTGGGCTGAAACCTTGGCTCTGCCAGTGTTTTCCTCAGTGTGATTCCTATATGGCCTTAGAAGAGTAGGATTCACATCTTTCTTCTCTGTAAAATAGAGTTAGGGTTGTGGGAATTAAATGCCACACCATCAATTGCAAGCAGTGCTCAACATGTAAGAGGAGTCCCATAATTGGCAGGTGTTATTAATAATACAGTCTTTGCTGAGTTTGGACTTTGGGGTGGATTTTGCCAAGTTTGGACTCTGTCCCACTGGAGGCATATACTTTAGGGAAAACCTAGGCGCTATGATGAATCTGGTATGCTCACCTTCAAGTATACTTGGCTTCCTTAAAGAGCCCCTGCAGTTGAAAACTGGTGGGCATTTGAATTGCTCTGCTGCCAAGGACGGTGAGTGATCCCTTGTCCTTTGGCTTTTAGATTGCAGAGCAGGAGCTGCAGGAGATGGTCTGCAAGTCCAGACCTTGCCTTCCTCCAGAATCCCCTTAAAAGAAGTGCAGCAGGGACCCGAGGACCCGAGGACATCTCCCTGTGACTCTAGTTGGTGAGAGGCATGACAGGCAAGCATAGGGCAGACAAAGCTTTCCATGCCAGGCCTGGCCTCAGGTGGGTGTCACAAATGCTGACACCTCTCACTGAACTAACCCACCTATGACAAGGCTGATGCAGACACAGGCAGAGAAGGGAACAGTCAGAACTCCCCATCTGTAGCCAGAGGTTCTCGCTCAGAGCTCAACCCCCCAGAGTTTCCCTGTTAGGGACCTCATGACTCCTGGAACTGAAAGACAGCCCTGATCAATGACGTTGGCTCTTGGTAGAAAAAAGGAGACAAGTGTTAAAGTTTGAGTGAAAACCAAGCGCCCTCAGTTGAGGCATTCAACCCAACCACGAGGATGCCAGAATTTTAAAATATCTGAACACTCAAAGTGGTAGCAATTTGGCATTTGTTTACACCTTGACATGGACCAGAGGAACAGTTTTGACAACGCTCATGATTGCAACGATGGTAGGTATATCCTCACGTGGGGGCAATCAAAACCGAATTTTCCCTTTGGAAACGCAGCGCCCGTCTTGCCATAGGGCTTGCCAATAATAAGGAATGTTCTCGGCTCCATGGTCTTGCTACCACCACGGGCATCCTGGCCTGTCAGCAGCACAACTGTCATCTGAGAGGGGTTGCAAGGCTTGGGGCCCAGCGACCAAGGTCGACTCATCTAGCATTCCGGCACAAAGCTCTTATCACCTGGGCTTACGTGGAATGGAACAGAAACAGCAAAATCTGAACTCCCGAGTCACCAACTGAGCCTCTGTTGGGGCACTGGGACCCCAACCCCTGTGCTGGATTCCTCTTCATTCCCCCAAACACACACCTGAGTGAGTGCCTCTGTCCCCTCCCCCCCAGTCCATTCTCCCTTACTGCTCTCTAAGTCCTCTGGAGGCTGGCCCAGCTGGCTGGGGACTCTCCATGGATTTCATTTTCCTGTCGGAGGTGAAGTGGCCTTTGAGGCCCGTGGGAGGGGCTGGGGTGGGGAGGCGGGCAGCCGGGCCGGGGACTGTGTGAATGTGGCCAGCTCATTGTTTGTCCGCTTTATTCTCCGGCCCTCGATGGGCTGATGTAGAAATCCTAATCGGGGAGCTCTCAGGGCTTCCCGGGCGTGACACTCCGTGAGCGGCTCTGGGGATGCTTTGTTCTCCGATGACAGCTGACTTGGTCTCCAGTGGGAACAGTTTGAGCATAACTCCACACTGGCCGGGCCGGCAGCTGCGGCCTTAACTCTTTGTTACCCTCCCCTGAGGTCCCCTCACTTGCCTGCTCTTTGCTCAAAATGACAGCTCTTAAAATTGCTTTCCTGTGGTGGGAGGAGGGAGTAGATGCTGAGTGGGGGACCAGTGTATCGTGTCCCACACCTGGGACACCGTTGGAAAGTCAAGATTGGCCCCCACTCCACAGCCCCACTTTGCTGGCAGCAAAGGCTGTCTGGTTTGATTCTCTCTGGCACAGGGTAGGGGCATTCACCTCTACACAGGTGCTTGGGTGGATTTTTTTACATCCTGGCAAAAGGGACTGGAGGCAGAGAAACAGGGGCCTTAAATATACGTTCACATTCTGGGGCTTCCTCTGCTCTGAAAACAGAGCCACACAGTTCAGGAAATCTACAGAGAAGGCCACTGAGCAGAATCATAGGAGCCCCGGGTTTGGAGGCAGTGGGCCTGCGCTGGAGGTGCAGCGTCATCACTGGACCCCAGGCAACCTGTTTTGTCATTCTAGGCCTCCGCAGGTTCATCTGGGAAGTGGAGATTGTTGTAACGATGTCATCACAGCCCTAGTGACTTGATCATTGGGAGGATGCCATGAGATTATGCACGTGGGAGACGTTCCTGAGTGGTTGCTGCTGTTGCCGTGAAGCCGGATGCTTTCTCTGTGGTAGAGATTCAGCTGCCCCAGGAAGCATGAATAACCTGGAGCCCACAAATGTCTTCAGTCAAATTCTTATTAATTTTCTCTTTGGTTAGGAGCTAGGAAGGAAGCCAAAAGACGATTGCTAGAAACTGATACTTGGTACCAAATCAATTATTCATTCACCACAATTGGTAGGTCAGTGAAGTTCCCAGATATGTATGTGCATATATAAATTATGTATCATTTTCTTATCTATCTATCTATCTATCTATCTACCATCTACCTTGCAATGACTAAGCACTTAGGATAACAGAGATGACCAAGACATAGACCTGATCTCAGGGAACTGAGATATACAGGGGATGCATAGTTAGGGCTCTTGGTTGCACATACAGAAACCCAGCTCTAATTAGCATACTTACAAATGAATTTGACAGAAAGAATACTGAGATAGCTCATGGAATCCAAGGAAAAGTAATGCACCTGGAAGGTTAAGAAGATGGCTCAGACTCTGGAGCAACCAGGACAGAGATTCAAGTGTGACCAGGCCCCTCTCTCTAGTTCAACTTCCCACTTCCCTGTGTCAGCTGGCTCCATCATTCTGACTAACAGCAGGCTTGTGTACAGCATAGGTCAGAACTATCTCTGAGTTTAACATTGCACAGAATTCCTGGGGAGGAAACTCATTGACCCAACCATGGTCAAATGCCCACTGAAGACTGAGTGGTCTGGCTATGGGACAGACTCATGTCCTAACATGGCCATCTGCCTGAACCCCCATGAATGGGGAGAGGGGCATTTGGCCAATTCTCAAAAGAGTTACTGGGGAGACAATTGTACGGGAAACTTCTACAGAAACAAGGACCACATGATAAACGGATTTTGGATTTTCTCTCTATGCCAAAGGGAACCATTAAAAGAATTTCAGCTGAGGAATAAAATGGCTATCTTTATATTTTTCAGCTATACCAATAACAGCAAATGGATAGGAGGGGGTGATTTGGGAGATAGAGAGACCTATCAGAAGCCCTTGCACAGTCTTCTGTTAGATGGTGAGGCCTCAAGTAGGGTGAGGTGATGAACAGTGGAAATGGCCAGAAGGTGACAGAAAGAAGAGATATTGAGGAGGGAGGTGGAATCAACAGAACCAGTTAACCAGACATTGAAAGAGAGAAGTGAAGTGTCGAGAATGCCTTCCACCCCAAAGTATGGAAAACAAGTTTATCGACGTGGACCATGGCAGCAGTCCTGCGCTGGTTGTGTCTAACAAACTGGTGGGTCAGTGAAACTCCCAAGTTTATGTATAAATTATACATAATTTTTTTCTTTCTGTCTTTCCACCTCTCTCTCTTTCTAGAGGGGATGATAGGATTGTTTTAGTCCATGGGACAGAGATGAGGAAACAAGGATAGGTAGCCAACAGAACGGTGAGCACTCCCTAGCCTGACCCCACACATAAGGCTGATTCTCTATAGAAAAAGCAGCTGCAAGCAAAAGCTCAAAGTCAGAAATAGGGTGTATCTAGGTGACACTATGAGATCCAGAGATGGGGAAAGGGGACTATGTCCCATTGCTTCAAGGCTCTAGAAGTGCTTACAGCCCCATGAGGATACTATGTTATCTGGCATCTCAAAGTTCTGTGCTCTCTGCATCCATTCAGCAGCCGGTTTCCTTCAGGGTGGCAGAATGTTCAAAGCTCTAGGATTGCCATCTTTAAAACATGTTGTCCAAGAGTGAGAAGATTGACTTTGGTGACTCTTTGTGACAAAGTTAAGAACTTTCTCAGAAGTTTTAGCCAACTTTCCCCCAGACATCAATGGGAAAATGTCATGCATAGATTGGCATAGACTTCATTTATCTGAACCAATCACTGTGGGAGGAGGGCAGAATCTAATCTCTGATTGGTCCATCCTTGTAGCTGGGTTAGATCAATCTCCATTTAAGTCCTGTGACTGCTATACAGAGGAGAAAAGAAGAATCAATGTGGATTCAGCTATAATTTCTACTACAGTAAGGGTTTGAATGCCTTCTGCAAAGCAATGAACCCTGCTAGATTTTTGGCAATTGAATGCAAAAATCATGGTCTTGACCTTTAGGACTACTGCAACGACAAGGCAATGGCTTAAAAGCTTAGAGCAGCAGGCTGAATCTATCCTCCAGCTATTGTGAGGTGAGTGGTGAGTAGTTTGTTGTAAGAATTATGGTGACCTAAAACATGAATGGTTCAAATGACTGAGTTTCAAAGCACCTATATAGGAATGTTATTTGCATTAAAAAAAAAAAAGTAGAACTAACTGAGAAGTTTCTTTCCTCCTTTCCTCCCATGTTTATGTTTGATGAGAGTTGTCTGGGGGAAATTATGCCCACGAGGCCTATTGAGCCATGGTACAACTCCAATTAATATTTGCCTATTGGCTTCCTGTTACACAGAAAACCAATAGGGAAGACTAAACCACAATATAAGTTGAGTCTTTTCGATCTCGACCTTTGGCGTCACTACACCTGTAAAGAGGTACCTTTCTGTTTCAAGGCTATGTTCACTGTTTATCCCAACTAGAAAGAATGGGGAGAATCTTTTGATGATATTTGGGCTTTGTTGTCTACTTTCCAAAGCCGATGAAGGAGGGTCCAATGACCAAGTTTTTCAAACATTTTTCTCATTTCATGACTTCTTGAGTATATAACCAACTGTCCATCTAAGATTTATTGGTAAAGGAGAAGAGAGAATAAGAAATGGACATTGAAAAGAAAATAGAGCTTTGATGTGTGGTGTCAACATGTATCAGAACAACACAGGTCCCAGTAGAGAGAAAAGAGGCTTCTAGTCTCAAGGACAAAGCCCACCTGTTGGTACCTGGATCCCTAGTTCCCTATCTCACCACTTTCTCCCTTCAACTCTCAACAGACTGATGGACCTTGGCTCATATTGATTCCCCCAGCACCTGTGTCCATCAGATTGTCCATCATGGATATTTCTTGATCTCTTGGCTTCAGCTGGCTGGTGTCTCCATGGTAACAAAGAATGGGGAGGGAGATGTGGGGGTAGCTCAGTCCATTTGTCATTAATTGCCACTGTTTTTTTCTGCCTGGTGTGTGCTCTCCATTGAGTCCTGGAGGAGGCAAAGCAGGGCAGAAAGGTTCAGCTAAAGGGCTGTCCTCTCAAACTGGGTGGGGGGGAGCGGATAAAACCAAGGGAACTGCCTCCAGAGAAAGCCAAGGCGTGGAGATTGTAACTGAACGCCCAACCTCTCTCGGAGAATAACTTTTCTAGAACTCAGGTTGTAAGAGGGAGGCTGACATTTAGGTCAGCCCAAAGACTCTTCCTTTTTTTAAAAAATATATTTTATTGATTATGCTATTACAGTTGTCCTATTATCCCCCCTTCATTCCCCTCCACCCTGAACACCCTCTCCCACCCACATTCCCCTCTTTAGTTCATATCCATGTAATATAAGTTCTTTAGCTTCTACATTTCCCCTACTATTCTTGCCCTCCCCCTGTCTATTTTCTATCTACCATCCATGCTACTTATTCTTCATACCTTTCCCCCCTCTCTCCTCCTCCCACTCCCCTGTTGCTAACCCTCCATGTGATCTCCATTTCTGTGGTTCTGTTCCTGTTCTAGTTGTTTGCTTAGTTTCTTCTTGTTTTTGTTTCAGGTGTGGTTGTTAATAATTGTGACTCTTCTTTTTATATTGAATTAAGAGGAAGAATATTGTGCAACCTCCCCATAATAATGGAATAAGACATTATCTTTCTTATTCTGTGTTGGAATTTTACTTTTTTAAAAACAGCAGTGATTGGGCAACCATTGTACCACCACTTTAAACAGAGCATGAATTGTATGTCCTGTTTCAGCTTGTGTTTTCCATGAATGCTGTGCATTTATTTCCGTGATTCAGAAAATTGTTTCCCCAATGCTTGCCCCCCAACCCCATCAGGCTTAAAAAACTAATGCCAGGCCAGCTGGGTGGAAACATTCCTGATTGGGCCCTGCCTTTGAGTGCCCTTCTTGCCACTGTCCTGGGCCCAGTGAGTTCTTTTTTGCTCCACTCCCATCTCTGTCTTTGTCAAAGGCTCAGACCAAGTTCCTCCCAGACTCATGGCAGGTTGGGTGGTGCCCTCGGCCTCTCATCCCATGAGGAACTCACCAGTGTGGTCCACTGTAAGGGCTTCTTCTGCGGGTGTTGACTCATTGGCCTTTGTGTCACTTAGAGCATCTTGTCTCCCCACCACCACTTCTCTGGCCCCCATCACACAGAGTACTCTGTTCTCATGCCTCCTCTCCGTTGGCTTTTCTCGATTATCCTTCTTGGCTCTTTTGTCTCTTCCCACTGTTTAAAAGATGGTATTGTCCAAGGATCTGTCCTCTGACCTTTTAAAATCCTGCTCTTTACTCCTTGCAATGTCATCCACCCCTACAGCCTTCACTCCCAGCTCTGGGAATGACTCTCCGATCTGCATCTAAACCAGACAACTCTTCCGAGCAGCCCACCCTGACACCGCTCTGTGTGGATATGCACCGACTCTGCAGAACAGATCTCTTCTCTGCAAGTTTCCCTCCACTTCTGGGGCTAGCATCTCCATTTCCCATTGGCTCAGACTCAAAATGTTTGCGTCATCTTCAGTCACCCCCTCACACACCATCCTTCACTTGTCTTATTTTCCTACTCTTTCTTCTTCTCTTTCTCCTCCTTTTTCTTCCCACCTCTTGGTTTAGCCCATTTCAGAAATCCATGCCACTCACCTAGACTGGGGGTCTATGTCCTTCCAGTGTCTCCCCTTTCCAATTAGTCCTTCCTTCTGCTTTTTGTGACTTCTGGCCAAATCAATCTCAACCCAAAAACATTAGTACCTCTCTAATCCCTAGAAATCAAAGTCCGTCTTTACTTACTGCCACCCAGTATTCCCCCAAAGATGGCTTGCACTCTGACTCTTCAACTATATTCTGCTACTAGTGTCTTTGTTGATAATCCTTCTGACTGCTGGATACTGTAGCTAGAACTCTGCTGAAGCATACCCTTTGCAAAATACATTGAAAACATTCTAGATGTGTTTTGAACAAGTTATCCCACTTTCAGAAATTTATCTTAAGGAAATAATAAGAGAGCTGCACAAAGATCTGTGCATAAGAAGCTTCATTACAGCATAATTTGCAACTATAAAAAGATGAAAACAGTATCAGTGCCCAATAATAGCAATATAATCTAATTAACATTAAAAAAAGACCAATTTACTGACATGGAAAGATAGTTTCAGTCTTTTTCTATGTCACTAAGTAAAACAGAAGTTATAAAGTGAATTATATAATTAATATATAGTAATATACAGTCTTTATATATTGGGTTGTCCAGAAAGTCTATTTAGCTTTTATCTATCAAATAAGAGACACATGTCCATTTTCACCAATAACTTTATTGACTTGGATATTTGGGGTTTATTGACTATCTCCCACGTGGCATAACATTGATTGTTCTCAGTAAATGTCTCAATTTGATCGCTATCAACTTCACCTGGTCTGCCTGACAGTGGAGTGTCACCCAGTAAGGAATCTCTAGCACGAAACTTCGCAAGTCACTTTTGACACGTTCTTTCTCCATACACTGACAAATCTTTTTTTTTTTTTGCGTTTCAGTTGCATTTTTACCTTTCTTGCAATAATAAAGTGTAATATGCTGAAAATGTTGCATATTTTCCTCCATCTTCAATATTAAAATGGCTACACAAACATTTACCAATTTTGATAAGTTTTTTGTGAAAACGCACGCTGATATGACAGCTGTGACAATACGATGTAACAAAATTGTTTTGAAGATAAAGACAACAAGCACTACTAGAGCCATCTTATGGAAAAAAACAAACAAGCTTTTTGGGCAACCCAATATAATGTATATGCATAAAGAAACAGAACAACTTTCAAAAAATACACGTGTATATCAGTGCTTAAAAATATCAGTTTTTTAAAAAAAATTTCTTATCAGTATTTAAAAACTTTTTCTCCAATAATCATGGACTAACTACATTAAAGTAATAAACAGTTGAATTTATTACATGATGAGGTAAAGCAATTTTTTTAAAAGTTTATAAATCAAAAAATGTCCTCTACTCCTCTGTGCCTTGCCTTTGTTAATCTCATCATGGTATCTATAAGTCTTCACCTCTCCACATTTCAGTAGAGTATTATTTATTTCCAAGTACAATTAAATTTATTCTGCAAAGGATGAGCCCAGGATTTGTGTCCTTACTAAGCCAAATTTCCTGGGTAATATCTAATTCACAGATGTGGCATGAGATCACGAAATGTATACAAAAAGCATTTAGAGAATTGCAAAGCATCACACAGCAGTCAGGGAGACTGATTTATTATTACTGAGGCCATTGGCTCTAACTCCATGGACTGAATTGCCACAAGAAGGTTGGAGCCTTTACAGCCTCAGCCTTGAGCCCAGTGTGGACATGGCCCAAGCTGCAGTTTGAGCTCTGGCCCCTGAGAATTGGCTGTGCAGATGGAGGGAGGGCATGATTCCTCCCCACATCCCCAGCACTTCCTGTCCTCCAAAGTTTCCAAAGCAATGGTTCACTCTAGAAGTCTTGGAGAAAACACTGTGTCCTGGGGCCATCTGCATGGTACTCACATGGAGCCTTCAGAGCTGCCTTGTTGTCTCTCTGACCTTTTCCCGTCCAGTACTCTGGGATCTGAGGAGTTGAATGGACGAGGAGCTGGGGCCCTCGGTGCTGCTGGCTGTGTGAGTGATATGGAGCACCTCGCTCCTTTTCCCATCGTAGCTCTGGCTGGAGAGCAAGTTGGGCTGCTGTGTGTGTGTGTGTCTTGCCTAGTTTAAAATCTCGGTACACAAGAGGATTAGGCCTACCACATGCTTTTATTTATTTAAAATTTTTTTAAAAACAGTAAGTATATATTTTATGTCTCTTTTGCATTTTTAAAGAATTTTCAGCCACAGTTTGAATTCAACACATTCTGCACCAGTTTCAGAGGTACAGTGAAGTGACCAGAAAACTGTACACTCTTCAGGTTGGTCCCCCACTGCCCCAAGCACCCATCTGGCCCCACACCCAGGTACCTCAACATCATTGGGGCCACTGGCGTGTGTGTGTGTGTATGTGTTTGTATATGTCTTACCTAGTTTAAAGAGTCTCCTGTGTACACAAGAGGATTGGGCCACTTGCATACTTTTAAAAGTGACTCAAGACTCAGAACCACCTACTCAGGTCCTGAATGGTTCAAGCAGGAAGGAGAGTCTAGGACGAAGTATGGAGGGTCCAAGAGGAACCTTGCTAAGCTCTACTAGGTAGCCAGCAATGCGGGCATGGAGAACAGAAACAGTCTTATCTATCTCGGTCTGCTCATTTGCCTACAGAAGAAGGGGCTGCCTGGGGATGCTCCATGGGGAGTCTTAGGGGTGGACTGCAATCCAGAGGAAGGGCTTGGAGGCATAGGGGTGCAAGAGCTGGAGATCATTTGTCTTGGCTTGGTTGGGATGCTATTTGGCCAGGCTGACTGAACCTGTCAACAGCTAGCAAGTGAGGTCAGCTGGGGGCTGGAGGCCTCATTAGCTATCACCAGAACTTGCATCTCAACCTCTTGAATCATCCATGATGAAACCCTTTATCAGCCTGGGAGGAGGCAGCCCTGGGGAATAAGACTCCTGTATAAGGTTTGATTTTGAGCAAAGCTACATCCGGAAGGCCAGGCCAGGATGAGTTAGCCCCAGTGCACACTCCAAGATAACCAAACAAGCTGACTTGCTGAAGGGAGATGTTTAGTATGCTCCATCTGGGATCAGGGGAATGCCTGCTCTCCTTCCTTCAAAGTCAGGCAAGCTTAACCCTCAAGGTCCCAGGCCCCAGATATCCCAGGTTTCATCTTCCTTCCTACCAAACCCCACCAGCACTCTGAGGAGAGATTGAGGGAAACAGGCCCCTGGTGTGGGAAGAGTTTTCCTCCTGCAGAAAGGTTAGGACTCATTAGGTGGCAGGGCGTGATAGCCGGGGGAGGATCGGAAGCTCTGTCAGAGATGTTCTGCTAAAAAGAAACCATTGCAATCCTCCAGCGACTCACTGGAGAGATAGCAGAGAAGGAGGATGTCTTGTTGCTTATGTGTCTCTAAATGCTTCAAGGCCACCCCAAATAGCCCGGGGGAGAGGCTGGCCTCTGGACCGCCGCCTGCAGCGGTGATCCTGGGGGTTCAGATCACAAGGGAGGCTGCAGTTTTTAGTACAGCCTTGAAAGAAAATATCAGCCCACCTCACCCTCGGGATGGAATTAGGGTAGGAGGCTTGCAAAATAAAGTCTGCTGTCCAGACCGACCAGGCTTAAATTGTTACTTGAATGGCAAAGGGGGAAAAATGAGCCAGATATTCTTCCCAGGCATGTTTCCTAGCTCTGCATCTTTGTGTCCTTATCTAAGTGTTTCTAGAAGAGTCCCAAAGGGAACAATTGTGTGAAGACTACAAGAGGGCCAGGGTTAGAAAATAACTGTGTGGTGCCAGGCTGAGGAAGCTAGGGGTTCCTGCTACACCCCCAGGCCAGCATTCCTATACTGGGAGACCCTCACTGGGGTGTTGGAAGACACCCTCAGAATGGAGACTGGCTGTTTGCAGCCAAGGCCATGACTTCCCCCAAACTGCCCAGGAACACATAACTAACCCAAAGGAGGAGAAACGTGCCCTGCACAGCACTTATACTTACTTATGTTTTATCCTTCAAAAGGAGATTCCATTGTCATTGCAGTAATTCAGTTTGCAGCCCTTAGAGGTTGAATGGTTCCCCCTTGCACTTTAAGTTGGCTGCTATTTTCATTTTTTTCAGAGCTGCCTTCACTGGGGAACAAGGGAGATGGCCGGAGATCTTCTCATGTCCAAGCTTGTCAATCCTGCTGCTGCCATGAGCCTCCCATGGGGATGCTGCTCTGTGGCTTTATAAGGGAAATTAATCACATGAAAAAGTGATTATGTGCTTATGAGGCTGTTATACTGCTGGGCCAATCACAAGAGCCAGGCCAGTCACCTACCTACCAGGTCTGTTCGTTTGTTTCCGTGGTTGTCTGACATCTGAGCAGATGGGGCTGCGTAGGAGCACCCTGTGTGATCGGCAGAAATGGGTGATCTTTGCTTGGGTTCCGAGAGCAAGGTGAGTGGGCATACATGGAAGGGGAAGTGCTGTGACCCTGTCTTTATGGAGATGTGTCAGGAGTCCCAGGGAGCGTGGGCCCTGGAAGGTGTCTCCTAAATTGTCTTTGTACCTTGAGTCTTTCAGACAAGATATGGACTACGACCTGGGCAGTAGACCTGGGGATGAGTTAGCTGTGAAAGTTCTCAAATGTAAGATTTGTCATCTGGATGCTCTCTAAACTTCCCGTGTGTTTTGTTTGTTGTTGTGTTTTGGTTGTAACTCCATCGCCCTCTGTGTATCTCTCTACATCTTTGTCTTTGTCTCACTTAGGTTTCTGTCTTAGTTGGACTGAGGGAGGCAAGGAATCGCGGGGCTGGCCACAGTGGCTGGGAGTGCTGAAGGACAGACAGTAATTCACGGCCAGGTGGACATGGTTGTGGTTTTAGAGAGGCTGTGGATGTGAGAGGCAGAGTGAAGGAGGATGAGGGAAAGAGGAAGCTTGGGAGAGAGATGGGGACTGCTTGCTCAGCACCTCCTCCTCAGTGGGAGCACTGACCTCCGGTTTTAAAGCCGCGGGGACTCTTTGCTTTGTTTAAATAAGGGAAGCTGTTTCCCTTACATCCTTTTAAAAATAAATAACGATAAGTCTGTCATATCATCTTACAGATGCTGCTACCAGCAAATAAAGGTTCAGAACTTGACACGTTTTACAAATGAAAAGATCACAAGGTGCAGAGTGGAATGCAAGGTAGGGTTTTAGATAAATCACCGAATCGCTGATTTATCTATATCTTTTGTTATTCCACCACTGGCACTAGTAACAAGAATATGTCACCACCACCACTACCACTGTTACCAGCACAAGCACCATCATCACCACCACCACTATCATCATCATCATCATTACACCACCATCACCACCACCACCATCACCACTATCACCATCATTATCATCACTACCAACACCATCACCACCACCATCACCTCTACCACCATCACTACTATTACTGTCATTATCATCACTACCACCACCACCACTACCACCACCACCATCACCATCATCATCATCATCATCATCACTACCAACACCATTACCACCACCACCACCATCATCACCACCGTTATCACATTACCAGTATCACCATTACCACCACTACCACCCTTATCACCATTATTACAGCCACCATTACTACTGCCACCATCACCACTACCATCATCACTATCACCATCAGTATCACCACCATCACCACCATCAGCATCAAAACTATACTGCTGCCACCTCCACCCCCTCCCACTACCACCGTTGCTACCACCAAGTAACTCCTAGGAATAACAAAGTTAGGAACTTCCAACCTTACCCAAGATGATGCATACAGATTGCTGAACCAGAGAAGGGCCACTGAGCCTGTAGATGCTTTATTCCAGGGGATGGGACTGAAAAAATAATTTATAGAAGTAATCCCAACGTTTCTGGCCTGGGAACCAAAAGATTCATGTTATTGTCATGGCTCTACCATTTACCAGAATAGTGACCTGAGCAATTTGCTTCCTCTGGGACCTCAATGTCTTATACATAAAACAGGGTAATCAATATGTATGGTCTTATAGAGTGTAGAGTGGAAGACACAAGTAAAAAAATATTACATCATCTAACCTACAAACAATGCTAGAAATCCTTTCTTCCCTCTCTCCCGCCCCTTTTCTTCTCCTCTCTTTATTCTTCCCATTATTCCTCTTTGCATTTTCCTAGATGTGAGACCTTTATCCATCCCCAAACCTCAAATGCAGACAGGGAACCATCAATATGGGATAATAATAAATATTCGAGCCTCATAACTACTCCTTTAGCTCCTAACATTCTATGCTCGTTGTACACTCTCCCTTTTCCAAAGAGGCAGAAGTCAATCCCAGCCCTTAGGCACCCAGCACTTGGGAAATGGATGCAAGCAATGTGGCTGCCCCAGGAAATGAGGCCAGGCTCTGTGAGAGGGCTAATTCAAAGGTGAATTAGCTTGTGTCTTCCCTAATAGCTCTTCTTCCACCGAAACAGCCCGCCAACTCTGTATGGCAGCTGCTGGCTGGAGAGCAGGCTCCACACGGCTGTTTGCTTTGGCCAGATGCACTACATGGGAACAGTAGTAGGACGACGTCAGGGACGGGGCACAGGGGCTCTGTGCATTTTCAACGGAGAGATAAGTTTTCTTTACAGGTGGTGTCAGGCCTCAGGTTGCCTCAAGGAGCCAGCTGTGACTTGGGCTCAAGATGCTGGCCTGTAGGGACACACAGATGCTGGGACAAGTGTGGCTGGTAAAGCAACTGTGCTCATTAATGCAGAAGTGGGCAGTGTGCCGAATTAGGCAAGGGTCCACGGACAGCCAGACTTCAGCTATTTTTTTTAATGTCTCCGTTTGGGTTGAGTTTTGCTGGGATGGCAGTTTGTGGCTGATGAGCATGTGTGCGCTTTCAATCCAAAGAGGCAAGGACCTTGAACTGAGAGACGGGAGCAATGTGGCTGGGGGGCTGCACTGGGAAATGTGACAGAGCAAACATGAGACCCCAGATCTCACTCTTACCATTTTAACTTTGTTTGTGGTGATAAAATTAAGATTTCTTGAGCACCACGTGTCCTCAAAGGTTTGGTGCTTTACATACATACACTCACTCAGTGTTTTAAAAATAAACTTAAAGATGACTACCCTAAATCTGAAGATATTTATATAAGATAGGTCATACAGCTAATAAGAATAAGAGAGAAAATTGAACCCTGTCCTCTCTGCCTCTAAGCCTGTCTTCTCAGTAGCCCAGTTAGGCTGCATTAGGGACTGATAACCACTTTCCAGCAAACTCTACACCTTATCCAAAGACCACGTGGGGATGAGACCAGTGGAGGACTGAAGCTATTGTATATGATCCCTATAGAGAGGAGTGGTTGTGGTGAGACCGAAGGAGAGCTTGATATCTCTCCCTTTTGACCCTGGGAAAAGGTAATGCTCCTTCATGATATGTAAGAGGCAGCATCTCTGAGAGCCAACTTGATCACAAGAATAATTTGATTTCTTTCCACACTTCTGGGACTAAAGGGAAGAGGGGGCTAAGCCAGGTGACAGAAGACAGTCTCACGTCTCCAGTTCCTTGAGCAGAATTGATGAGGCTGACTTGAATCCAGAGTCTTCCACGTGAGCCAAAGCCACTGCGGGAGCCTAGTGGAGGTTCCAGAGCCCCCAGGTTGTGACTGCTCCTTCCTGGTAAAAAACAATAGCTTGTTCCTGGTCCCTTCATTGTGTTTCCTTTTGCCCTCTGCGGGACATAAACATCTCAAAAGGATTTTTCTACTTACTCTGCTCTCTGAGAAGAAATCAAAACAGCTGGTAGGGGACACAGCTAGAGTTGTTTGGGGGCCTCGGAAAGAGTGAAGAGAGAGAAAAGATCAGGTGCTCCATCACTGGGGGACAACCCCAACGGAGGCTGTCGCCTCTTCACTCCGGTCACCACACTGGGTCCCTTTGGCCTGCCCAGCCACCAGCTGCTCACTGCAGAAGAGCTGAGCAACCCCAAATCTTTGTCCAGGGAGGAAATGGAGACTTGCAGGCTCCGGCCCAGAGCCTGACCCGGGGCCGCTGCATTGCTGTAACTTCTGCTCCCTCTCCTTCCTCTGGTTGGACTTTCTACATGTCACAAAGAGGGGGATTCAAAACTAGGAGGCCAACACACCCTTGGCAAGAGCTGTGGAGAGGGAAGTGGCTGACACATGCTCACCCAGGGTGCACGGGAGGGCTCCCAGCAGGACGCAATTAATGGTCAAGGAGGCGGAGGGGACTGCAACAATATGGGTTCTTTTCTTCCTTTCTGTTTCGTATCGCTAGTTGCTGGACTTTGGCAACATTTATGTCATGGTGGAGAAAAGCGTGTCCTGAAAATTGGGTGCGCTGATCTGATGCATAAACTTAATGTACTATGTTGCTCATCCTGCTGTGGAAATCCAAAGATTTCAGGGGAAAGGTGGGTTTTTACACCAGAAACCAGCTAAAGGGCATTAGGAAATTTTCCTCAAGTTTAATCTTTTGAGCCTCCAGGTTAATTCTGAAAACAAAAATAGAGAAATAAAGCAGGATAAAGTTATTAAAAACTGTACAAAGTTAGGCTAAGTAATCCACAGGTACCCAAGTTTGAGAAGAGGGCAGATTCAGAAATGGGAACAGGACTTTCTGTTCCACATCTTGAAAGGGTGAGTTTAGTTCCTAGGCACCTGAAGACTGTAGAAAACCAACATCCTTCTGCCTTTGAGAAAATCCTCCTTATTTTAGCGTCACTGAATCGCAAAGTGTTTTCTTAAGCCCTAAGGTAATCCCGGGCCAGAGGGAGTTAATGATACCACTGCTCACAGAGGCCCAGGCATGTGCATCCTACCAGCTGCTGGAGAAACTGTGGGTGGATAGTCTCCAGGAATCCTGAGTTCCTTTCCTCCCACATCCTCCAGGAAAGAAAAAAAAAAAAGGAAATAAATGAAGAAAATGAAATCCACCAGAAAATGGTTAGGAGAAATTATATTTAGGATGATCAGAATAACTCTGTCTGTGGACAAATTGGAAAAATATTTGGAGAAAGTCTGTTTCTCCAGAGAAATAACAATATTTGATGCCCATCTGTCCCAATAGGCACCTGTATGATTTCCTTTGTCACTCTCAGCTCTTTTGTGAGGATGAGTAAGGCAGACTTTAAAATCCCAATTTTATAAAGAAGATAAACAAAAACCCTAGAGAGTTCAAATGGTCAGACATCAGCATTTTCTTTTTTGCCTCTGTATTTTACTCTGTTTCAGCTTTGGTTCCCCTTCCTCATGATGCTCAGGAGCAGGGAGGTGACCTACATGATTTTATAAAGGTTAATGGGCAGTGCTTAGACGCATCCAAGCCTCGAAGGTCTTAGGAGCTGAGTTCTGTCCCTTTCACCGTCCTCCCTCCCGCCTCTTCTTAGAAGTAGGCTTTCCAGGAAGACGGTTCTGTCAGGTGTTCCGTCTCACGTGTTCTAATCAGCACCTAGTACTTTTTGCACATATCAAGGAAGTTGGGGAGAAAGGAACAGAGACCTTGGACATCTCCCCTGCTATCCCCCTTCCTGAGTGTCCTGCAGGTTTGCCCGATCTACTCTTGGAAGACCATTAACTGTTGTCCATTTAATCTGAGGTAGCCATCAAATCCACGATCTTACTCGGGGATCTTTCTTGGCATGGCACAAAAGCTACGATTGGACTCAAGAGAGTTTGGGCCAAGGCAACTTTCTCCAAGCCAAACACATATGGGAACTTTCAAAGACCAGAACTGGGAGGGCCAACTGCAGGTGGAAGGGCCCATTTGGAAGGGCCCTGGGTTGAACTTGATATTGGGAGTTAGAAAATGACTCTTGATCTGTGCCGACAAGTGTGTCGTACTCTTGTTTCTTATTCAAGGACCAGGTATGACTGGATTGCTAGAAGCCGAGAGAGGTTTGTAAGCACAAGCCTTTTCAAGGACCTGACACTGCGTAATGGCTAGCAGGGCGATGGTGGTGGGGCTCATGGAAGAATGCCACATTCCTACTTGCCCATCCCTTCCCTTGTCCAATCCAGTCCCATCTCCTCCCTTTCCCTGCGTGACACTGGCTGTCACAGAAAAGCCTTCAACAAATATTAGCTCAACCTAGAGCTGGCTGTGGTACAACTCGCTCCCAGTATCATCCCGGGGTTTGGTGGGACCAGCCCTTTGGCTCCTGGCACCCTGCAGAGATTTATAGAATTCCAGAATTGGAAGCAACTTTTCGCTTCATTTTTATTTTACTTTATTTTATTTTTCAATTACAGTTGATTTTAATATTATTTTGTATTCATTTCTGGTGTATAGCACACTGGTTAGGCAATCATACATTTTACAAAGTGTTCATTTGACAAAGTGTTCCACGGATATTTCCGGTCACCCACCTGGCTCCATACATATAGTTATTGCTCTATATCCTGTGCTGTACTACAGTTCAACCTCCCTCCTCGGCGATGGGACAGAGTACTGCATCCCCTGTCCCCAGCCCCTGGGTTGTCCGCACCATTGTGTCCTTTTCACCTAGGCCAGTATATAAAGGGCTATTTTAGGTGTTCCCTGAGCTTCTAAACCTCTGCACGTCAAGCAGAACTGCTGTGGGTGGGACAAACCCTCAGCCTTAATCTTGGCCCTTGAAGTGAGGGCTGCCTGAATACAATGTGCTGTTTATGCAAATCCCATGCAAATCAGGGCAACTGGATTAACAGGGAAGAAAAAAAAATCCCGTGGTCTTTCTGAGCCTCCCCAGCACTCTGTGTTGGCTAAAAAAAGATGATTTTTATATTTTAAAAAAGGTGCTGTTTTCTGTTAGACGCTTCTCTTCTGCCTTAGCCATTCCGGAATGGGTCTCCCAGTTCAGCTGTTCCCATCTGCTGGGCGGTATGTGCACAGGGACGTTTGTTTTAAGCTTTGTCAACGGGGCCTTCTTGGAAGTGGCCACACCTTAGAGAGGCCTGCCAAGGTCTCTGCAGGGGGTGAGCATGGGGAAGTGGCTGGCAGTGGCCAGGGCATAGGAAGGGCCCAGTCCAGGGACATTTGCTCTTCCAGGTGTCTCACCATAATCAGGACAGATGAAGAACCTTCTTTTGGGTGGGAATCGTCTGTTTGCAAGATCCTAAGTATTTTATTTGAAAACACATTCAGTTGCCATTTGACATCGTTAGGGACACTAGCTCAGCCACTCAGCTTGCATATTTATGCAAAACAAAATGCAAATGAACTCATTGAATCCTTTGTCTCTGTCCTGCTAAGCTGAGAACCTGGGTCTCATGACAAGCTCCTCCCCCCAGCCTTTATCCTCTCCAGAACAGCCTTTGTAATTAGGACATAGAGCTTCTGAAACTTTGCTTGTTCAGTGAAATTCAACTCAATAAATATGTCTACTGAACTCCTACTAAGTGCAGATCACTGTATTGAGCTTTCAGCGAGTTGCAAAGAAGAAAAAAAAATCAAGTTGTTACCCTTGAACCGGTTATAATCTCTTAAAGAGACTTTCAGTCCTGGTTAATTTCTCATGTAATTATTCATGCAGCACATATACTGAGCACCTACTATGTGTAGGTGCACCAAGAGCTCAGCACTAGGGATATAGCACTGAGCACATATGAAAAGATTCTTGCCCTTGTGAGTTCACATCCTGAAATGGAGAAGACAGAAAAAAAGAGGGTGGTAACAAATGAAATAAGGAGATCACGACAGATTGTGACAAGGACTGGGAAGAAAATGAACAGGATGATATTTATTATGACAGAAATGCATTATGGACCAGTTGGTAAGATATAACTGTTCAATCTTGCTTTTAAGGGAATGGATGCTTGTTACAGAAATGGCAGTGTGCAGCAAACATTTTTCCTTATCACCTACCTCTTCTTTTCCTTTAATTGGAATAATAATGTTCCATTAATAAATGAGTTCAATAAAGATTTATTGAGTGCCTACATGGGTCAGGAAGTGTTCTGGGCACTGGGAATTCATTGTTGAACAACACAAGCCACATGCCTGCTGTCACAGAGCTCATAGTACAAACACTAAGCCAGTGATGTGGGATAGGACAGTGGAGGGTGGTAAGTGGGGCAGTGATGGTGGACGTGGAGTGGCAAGTTGGTGGCAAAGGCTGCATTTAAATGAAGCACAGCCCAGATGACAAGAACAGGAGGAGTAAAGGGTCTAATGTGCCTGGTATATTTGAGGAACAGTGAAACGCCTGTTGTGGCCATCAGTAAGGGAGGAAGTGACATGAGGTGAGATGGTCAGGTAAGTAGGTAGAGGAAGAGGAAATGCCAAGATGAGGTATTGAGAATGTTTCATAAATGCCATGGACACCTCTTGGTAGATTTCAACGAGGAGCATGATCTGGTCTGATTTAGGGCTTTAAAAGGGTTATTCAGAGGTTGCTGAGTGCTGATGTGACAGCAGGAGGGCAAACGTGGAAGCTAGGAATACAGAAGATGTTTGCAGGGGTTCAGGTCAGAGGAAGTGGCAGGTTTCACTAGTGGGGCAACAGTGGAGCTGTTGTAAAAAGAAACAGCTCAGCCCTATTTTGAAGGTCAAGTTCACCTGACTCATGAATGGACTGGATTTGGGGTGTGGCCAAAATAGGAGAATCAAGGATGACTCCCAGGCTTTTGTCTTGAGCAACTGGCTGAACAATAGCATGCTTAATGCTTTGGGGAAGGCTAGGGGAGAAATGGTTTGAAGGAAGTTAAGAACTGTGTTTAAGATATAACGAAGGTTAAGATATCTCTTGGACATCCAATTGGAGATACCATGAAGGCAGCTGATAAGTCTAGAGCTTAGAGCGCACAGCTAATTTAGAACCAGTATCTTAACTCTTCCTGCAATTATTTCCCACCATTTCATGAAGATACTAGACAAAGCGAATGGAGATCTTCCTGCTCTGTGGGAGGAACAGGAGGGACTAAAAGCATGAACAAGGTGGGGCTGTTCCTGAGGGCTAAGGCCAATGTGTATCATCTGTACTTCTGTGGGGCAGGAATAAAGCACTGCTGGCCCTGGAAGCCTGCTCAGTGCCAGTATCCTGACCTTCCACTGACCTACCAGGTTTGTGCTGAAAGGATGACTTCCTGTAGACGAAGTGAGGAAACCCCAATTATAATCTGAGGGAGTGCCTGAAATGAGGCTAGTCAAAAAGAAAGTGGCCTTGCTCATAAGGGAACAGAGGCCTGGAGAAGATAGATGCTTTGACCAGGTCATGTTGTTCAAGTGTATGCAGAGCCGGCCTTGAACCTGGGTCTCTCTTTGATTCCCCCAACATTCCCTCACTTTGAGATGGGACCATCATGAACGTGCTGTCAAAGTGTGTGAACTAAGAGAGAAGCAGGCCCCCTGACATGCACCTTTGATTGTACCTTGACCCTGTCTCATAAGGAAGAGTAGGTGTGATCAGGTACCTCAACGTTGGTGCATAAGGACGAGGTGCAGCATCTGAATGAATCGCTTACCTGTTCATGTTGTCTGTGCCCATGATCCCATTCGGGACTCACCTGTGAACATTTCTGAAGCATAATAACAAACCACACTGTAGAAAAGAAAGCAAAACAAAGGAAAGCACGATTTTTACAGTGATAGTAAACTGTGTTGGTTGGTAAGGCTGGATCTGTCGGTAAGGCTACGGTGTCCATCCTGGTCTCTGTGGACATTCCCACTGTCAATCACCCAAAACGAGGCTCGCCCTGGGTGTCCAGAGACTTGTTTAGATTCTAATTAAAATACTTGAATTTTTTTAGTACAACCTGGTTACACATGTGATTAAAGGAGACTGAACACTCAATAAATGTAATACTCAAGTACAATGCCTGAACTTGATTGGCTCCTGGTCAGGGTCACTGGCCACCCCAGTTTGCTGGGATGGAGTTAGGGGGGATGTTCCCTGAACTTTCAGTCCAAAACTGGGACACCTCTGGACAAACCAGGACAGTTGTCATTGTACTTCTAATTCAGATTTTAGGAAAAAATCAAATAAACACTAAAACACACAGTTCTAAAAGACATTTCTAGGACAATTGGGGAGTTGCGACAATTGCTTTTCTTAGGCCCATCAGTGGCATGTAGTTATGCCGCAGAATGCCAGGATTCTGGGCTTTTGAGGGGTGAAGTGTTTTGAAGTCTACAAATTTATCCTTAAATGATTCCACAACAAAAAATTTTTAAAAATCACACATGTACACATGTAGACAAAGTAAACAGGGCAACAATGTTAACAAGTACTGAGTCTCCGGACTAGCTATATGGATGTCTCCTGTACTATTCTTTGAAATTTCTTAAGTTTAAAAATGTTTATACCAAAAAGTTGAGCAGATGCTGTTGAGTGGAAAGGCTACTGCCCCGTCCTTTTACAGGATAGAGTGTCTTGTGTGAGTTGACATTTTGTAACTCGGATCTTTGTCACAATTCAGTCATAAAGACTGCTGGATGCCAGGAGAACGTACCCGGTCCTGTTTGAGTGAGCAAAGGCCTTCTGAAGCTATCGATCAGAATGGGGGTGGGGGGCGGCAAACCTCCACCCAGTAAGGAAAATGAGAGGAGGGATGACCGAAAGGGCTAGGTGCTGGGAGGTAACTTTTAACGGGGAAGACAACATTTCAGGGCTCCGGCAGAGGCAGAAACACAATGACTTTCTCTTCGTGCTTCTTCCACCTGAAAGAAGAAAAGAGCCCAATGTGGGGACATGAAACCTGGAGGTGGTGCGATGAAAGAGGGGTGGGCAGGCCCCAGAATGACCCCTCTTCTTGGAGTAGTTAGAGATAGTTATAGATTTTTAAGCAACTGCAATACTCTTTAACACCTGGCCCTTAATGAGAACAACAAGAACAACAACAAACAGCTAACTTAAACACTTAGTCACCCTGACTTGAATCTCAGAGGCACGACAGATGTCTTTGGCTTTGCTAGACCCAGAATTGCAGAGAAATATTCTTGTCAACTCTGGGCCCAAAGGTTAGATCTGCCTGGGGACCCAGGGACTAAATATTAGTTTGAAAGTTTCCAAATTATATCCATTTAGACATTTCTTTCAAAAGAGGTGCTTCTTCCTTGTCATTCGTTTAAGATGTTGCATAAAATGTCCATTTTCACTTTAAGAGATAAGGGATAAAAGTGTGTTACTCTGATCTTGGTTTCAGGTTGAAATCAAAGCTGCTGCAACATAAACCTTGACTTGGTTTTCCTGGGCTGTGAACAATGTAGACAAGATATCAAGGCACTCTGATCGGGTCGCCTGCAGTAGACAAAGCACCCCAAAGAGGGACAGTCTAAGCCTTTGGTTCAGAACTTGAGTTCTGGATCACACAGACCCTGAGGAGAACCCCAACTCCATTTGCTCGCTCACTACTTGTGTAACCTTGCACTGGCTACGTCACCTCCCAAAGTTTCAATTTTCTTATCTGAAAAATGAGAGAATAATAGTATATTCTTCCAGGCTTAGAAGTGTCCATGCAGGTAAAGTATAAATAACCTAATGTCCAAAAGACAGTAAACTTTCAGATAACACCTGTTATTATGTCATTTACTACTCACTAGAAAGGGAAAGCGTTCTGATGAACTGTATTCACCTTGAACCTTATACATATCCACCTGCATAGGCTGCTCACCCCAGGACGTAGACGTAGACTTAATCCAAGAAGACTCAGGTCCTCTTGGAACTTGTTTGGACACAAGCAGTGTTCTTCTGGGACTCTGACCCTGGTTAAGTATTTGGCTTTTAACCCACAGGTTTTTGGGGATATTTTTCCTGTTTTGTTATAATTTTTTTTCCTGAAACCACATGCTCTCATTTAGAAGGACTTGAAAATGTCTCCACAGCCGTGGAATTTGGGGTTAAGTCCTGGGAATGAGGAGAATGAGACAGCGGGATGGAACTGAGGAAAACAGAGAAGTTTGATTCTGCCCCAGCTCGGGAATACCTGGCCCCAAGCACTCACCATGAAGGGCAGGTGAGCAGCGAAAGGGCGCTGGGACTCTTTATGGTGCATAATAACCACTGCAGCTGTGCAAGCAGAGATCAAAGATCAAATCAAATTTCAAGCTGCAGGGACCTCAATCCGATCACCTGCAGAGGTCAGGGAAAGGAATTTTTCTTCCCTGAAGAGCCCCGAGATTGGCTGAATTCCCAACAGGGGGGTTTGGCGCTGCCTTGAAGGATCACATTACTGGCTACTGCCCAGAAGCAAGGGGACACGGCCTCAGGGCTGATGGGACTGGTGGGGCCATTCTATTGTTCCCGGGCAGAGTGTCTGCCAAGCAGAATGGAGAAACTCAGGGGAAGCCCACTGATGCGGCATTCAGGGGCTCCAGTGTGGCCCACACTCAAAAGCCTCACTTTTAGTGTCCAGTCTCAAGGTAGGTACCTTGAGTACTAATGTTTATGGTTTTGTGGTGCTATGTTGGCCTCCAACCCATCCTCCTTTGAAAGAAAGCACATAGCTGATGAGCCCAGGGTAAGATGGGACTTCTGCCAGAAGGAGGGTGTGCAGTTGACTGTGGGGCCATCTGCACTGTTTGCATGTCCCCCGTCCCCTGCACGCCACCCTCCCCCTAGCACACACACAAAGGAAAGTAGCCAAAGCCCGGGCATCTCAGGCCTGTGCCCAGCTTTGTGGACACTTGTTCAATGTGCTCTGCTGGAGACAATGCCATCTGGTCAAAAGGATCCCCTGGCATCTCTGTACAGTTGAGAAGCAGGTGGCCACAGCGTTAGCTCTGAAAGGCTCCGCAGAACTATCTGAACTTGGATCTTCAACTTCAACTTTCTCTCTCTCTGCCTTGCCTTTCCTCACTCCCACTTGATGACATTCCATGTTGGGGCAGAAATCAGGAAGATTTATTGTGATGGTGGGAAGAGGATTTCGTTCATGATAAATAATGAGAGAACAAAATTTAGTTCCAAGAGATTGAGTAGATTGCTTTTTAAATATCTCCCCAATGGTATTTCAGTGGTCTTTATCAGAGAGTGTCCTGATTCAGGGTGACCAGGAAGCATGCATAAGGCATGGAGGTAGGGGTGTAGAATTAAACATACTACCAAGTGAACATGGAGAACCAAGTGAGGGTGAACTTGGCCACTAGGACTGTGGATGTCAATCAAACTAATGTGCTGGGGGGAGGGGGGAGGAAGTTTGTCACCGGTTTTAATATCAGAAATTCCTTTACGTGGGTGGTAACTGGGGAACAGCTGCAGGTAGCTGAATCATGGCCCAAATCCTTGCAAAAACGCTGGTGGGACCCCTGCCAACAACTGAGCAATGGCTTTTCAAGCTGGAAGGGAGGGGTGGGGGTAGGGAAGCAAGTTTTGAAAAAGCTGAGTTTGGAAGCCGGTGCATATTTAATAGGATTAGAACACATGAGTTGGAGGCTGAAAATTCTCAACCCGCCTCGTTAAACAGCCAGCCCGTAGGAAGGCCAGCTCCCCAGCAGTGGCAGGAGAGCAGGGAGGTGAAACACCTGGAGCCAGGGCTGCAGGAGAGATCTTGGAAGCTCTTTCCTTGTCGACGCGCTCTCTGTGGTCTCAGAGCTTCCATCTGTCCATTAACTTACCAGTACGTCAATAGTACCTTCTGATGCTCTGTCCCTATTTGACTTGGCCCAGGTTGGTCCCCCCACTGCCCCTGCCAGTCTTCAGAAGGAAGCGTGGACTTCTGCCCTCTCCGTGGGCGAGTGGGCCCAGCTGGCTTCAAAGGTCTATTCGGATGTGCCTTTGTGTCTGGGGGTTTGGGTGACAGGTGGGGGGAGGGAGCAGGGTGAGCAGGGTGACCAATTTTCTTTTCCAAACACAGATCTTTATTCACTTGCCTGATGACTTTAGAAGGTTGTCACAGTTCCTGGGTTCCTGGGCACTGAGTTGGGTGACCCATGATGCCAGGACTTAGCTGGGTTCTCTCTGGCTTCAAGCTCTTGCATGGACTTGGTGAGTAACTTCAGACAGGACCTCTCTCTCGCTTGGCTTCCTATTTTCTTACATACAGAGGCCACAGGTCATTGAAGCCTTTCATAGAGTGGCTTTCAATGCCATTAGACTGAGAAACAAGCCTCAGCATTGCTACAGGTATTTCACCTGAAACATTACAACTCAGGGAGTGAGGGTTGGGGATCACAGATGCAACCGTGTTTACAAGAGTGAGGACCTACTGGGCACTTCCTGCGATGGCACCTGTACGGTCTATACCATCTAACCCATTGCGTGGTCTGCACAGCATCCTGGGGAACGATTCCTAACAGCAGGAAGAATTACAGCCTCTCTGAAAAGGATTACCAGAAGTTGTAGAGGCTTAGCTGCACGAACATTACGTTTCCTTGAGTTTTCACTATACAAGCTGTCTGTCCTCTTCTCAGTGTTCTGAATTGGAAAAAGAAGAGTGAGACTTACAAGACCAGGAGGCGTTCTTCAATGTTGGTAGAGGGTAGCGCACAGTGATTGAGAGCCCATGTTTCAGGACTGGATAGGCTTGGGTTCAGATTCTGGCCACCACTTATTAATTGTGCAAACTTATGAATAGTACTGAACCTTTCTAAACCTGTGTTTTTCGCTCCAAAATAGGTAGAAGATAGAGAGGATCAGGTTAAAAAAATAAAACCCTGCATGTAACATACTCGTTATGCACATATGTACTCTTTGCACCTGGAACAGTTACAGCAATGGTTACTATCAATAACAGCTGGCATTCAGTGAGTTGTTCCTGTGGGTCAGGCACTGTAGTTTGCATGTTACATGATTCATTTATTTGTGATCCTCAGGCCAATGGCCTGCTCAGCCTAATTATCTCCCTCCTTAGTTGAGGCAGTGACTTCCCATGTCCTCTTTCCCAACTTGACACCAAGGCCCAGGACTTGGTCTAGATTAAGATCTGGTCCTGGCCCAGGGAGGTCCTGGGGGCCCCAGGCTTTGGACAACCCAAGGGGATGCTTGGAGCCCTGGGAGGGGTGGAGCTCCAGTGCCCGGATGCGGATGCGGGGGCCTCAGGAATCCGGGAAGCAGGGACCATTCCGATGGCTCTGGGGAGTCCTGAGTGAGCAGTGTGTGTTCTGCCGGCTGTGTAAACACAGCAACCAAATGCGCTGATGAGTTCCAGGGCCCACCAGATGGCAACGAGTGATGTGCTTTCTGTACCTTCTTCCCCTTTTTTAGTTTTATTTGTTCCTCATGCCACAGGGTAGAACAGAAGTTGAGATGCCCAGGAAGCTCTGTTATAATCCTAGACCTTTGCTTCAGGTTTGTGCCCTCTCCCACCTGGTCCTTGAGAGCTTTGCTCAGACGTCTCATCCTCAGTGCAACCCTCCAGGACCAAAGTCAATCAACTTCCCAGCACTTCATATACTCGCCCTCTGTTGTATTTTCCTCCTTAGTGTTCATGCTCTAACATCCCGTATATTTTAACTATTCTTTTGGTTTGTAATTTTGTCATATCCTTCTTCCCAAGAGAACATAAGTTCCCAGTGGGCGAGCATTTTTTTTATACCGCATGTCAGAGTCTATAACAGTGACTATGTTTTCTGAATGAAAGAATTGATATGTCCTGCAGAAATATTCTCTGGAGTCTTAGGAACATCACATGTCACATCTTCAGACTTTCGTAGGAGAACTGGGCAACCAGGGGCCCACACAGAGATCTTCACACTCAAGTTTCTGAGAGAGAGAAGAGTTCCTCACTCAAATGCAAGGAACTGTGAAAATGCTAGAGCCAAATCGGTGTGGTTACCCGCTCCTTGGGGTCCCTCTTTGTGGGGGGTCTCAGCCCCATGCATCCCCTCTCACCTAATTCCTCCTTCTCTTACCAGAGACTGGAGCTCATGACTGGCCTTCAGGCTTCAGCCTCCTTCAGTGCACAGCTCACGGCCATTGGGTGCTTCAATCCAGACTGCTCTGTAAAGCTTGAATTTGCTTTCTCTTTCACAGAGGCAAAATACACTTTTATATTTTATTTTATGTATATTGTTTCTACTACTTTGGGTGATGAGAGTGAAGGTAACAATAGTGGCCAGTGTCCCTGGACATTAACCAACAGTCAGTACTCCTAGCTCTCTCTCTCCCTCCTCACTCAGCGTGAGCTCATCTAAGAAAACACAGCAAAGAAACGGAAACTTGTCTTGGGACAGATGGAGTCATTTAATAGGAAAGCTGGGAACTGAGGATGAGAGGGGAGGGGAGGAGAGGAGAGGGGAGGGGAGGAGAGGAGAGGGGAGGGCAGGAGAGGAGAGGAGATGATAAGGGCAGGCAAGCTGTGGGTTTATAATGCACTTGCCTGTGTTTGTTTGGTAGGAGGGGTGATATAGCCCGGAAGGGATTTGAGACATCCTGATCACCCAGCTAAATCTTCCTGTCCCTCCAGAGAAATAAAAATCAAAGCCCACAGTGATTTTCAGTCCATTTTTGGCTCCTTGCCTTTGTTGTTCATTGGACATGCCCAGTAGCTAGCTCTTCATGGTGGGTGCAGTCATTTTGCCAAGTTTTCTGTCATCTGAGTTCAGGCTTCAGTTATGTAATCAATGTAATGAAAAATCAAAAGCCAGTCTCTTTTTTTTTCACTTGGCTGAAAATTTCATCTCTCAGTACTCTCTTTATTTTCCTTTCTTGTCCTCTTTGTGATTTCTATACATATATTTTCCTCAATGAATAAGAGATTGCAGGAGCAGGGTTGAGAGATATAAAGATTTTTTTCTACATCTCTTTCACCAGCATTGTTTTATTTTATAAGAAATGCTAACATGAAAGAAGAATTTTCTAACGCTAAAAACATAGTGTCTACCAAAACATGATGGTGATATCAACCCTGCTCCTAGACCAAGGAAGGTTATAGAAAAAGACACAGGTTTAGCCTCGACACACTGCAAGGTTCTGTAACCTGCAACAGAAGTTGTGTGAGGTACTGTAGGGGACTGGCAAGGCTGGTGTGTGGAGAAGGAATGGCTTTTCAGAGTTTGCCCAGCAATCAAAGGGAGAAGGAGCCATTGTAGGGTTAGAAATTGGCCCCCATGAAAGAATTGAGGGCAAAAAGGGCACGGCATGTTTGGGAAGACCATAGTCCTTGCATGTGGCCGTCATGTTGGGCGAGTGAGGCCTGGGAACTTGGGGGTGGGCAGGGAAGATAGGCTGCAGAACAGTGGGGCCAGGAAGGACATGGCATGCTGTGGATGCTGTGTAGCATGTTGGTATGTGAGAGTGGAAGGAGGGAGACCTGTTCATCTATTCATTAAGCAAATATTTGTAGAGCTCCTTCTGTATACCAGGCATCACTTCTGGTCCTGGGATAGAGCAATGAACAAACCAAGAGTAATTTCTGGAAGGGAAAGCCAACAATAAATGTATCATATATATACAACTAAATGTATGATAGTTAAGTATGTGCTATATATGTATATATGTATGTGTGATATGATGAGAGGTATGAATAGGGTCTGTTAAAAAAAAATAAAGTGAGTTAGGATAAACAGCGATTGGAAGTGATGCTTTAGATTGAGTGGCTGGAGCAGGGCTCTCTGAGCCGGTGGAATTAGAGCAGAGAGCTGGATGAAACAAGAGATCCAGCCATGCCAATATTTGGGGGGGATGTAATAATATTTTGACAAGAGGAAGCATGGCCTAAATTAGATGGTGATGATGGGGAGAGATGACAGAAAATTTTAGGAGGTGAAATAGAAAGGAGTTCTAGCTATGGAAAGTGCTAGAAGGGACAAGGCCCAAGATGAGCCTGGTTTTCTAGCTTGGTCACTGAATGGGGGGAAGTATTATTAAGGAAGGGAGATGAGTATTTTTTTTTAGAGGGAAAATAACAAATATGTCTTTCAGTGGCTCACCAGCACATTGTGAACTCTCTTCCATTTTCCTGACCGCTGTTCTCACTGAAAAGTCACTCCAGACCTTGGGAAAGTTTGGTGTAACATCCATTCTCCTTTAAGAAAATGATGGAGGATGTCAACCCCAACCATCAGGGGTTCAGGGACTCATCTAAAGTTGATTGAACTTATTTCCTGCTTTCCTTCCTTCTCCCTTTTTCTTTTTGATTCCAGCTAATGAGATCACTGACTAGACAAAGTCAAGTTGCCTTATACCTTAGAAGAATATCCTTCAGACATGGTGTGAAAACATAAGACCATCTACTTCTACTCAGAAAGCAGAGGCTTGGAGACCCACAGGCCAGCCACCAGCCTAACTTTAAAACCACTCTGAGCAGACCTCATGCTCTGAACACCAGCAGCAAAAGGCAAAGTGGATGACAAGGGGAAGTAGGTGACACTGAATTTCCTGAGCTGGTGTCTTGAAGGAGTTATCCAATGGGAGGATTGCCACAGTCCAGAGATTTCTGAAAGACATTTGCAAAATTGCCCAGTGGGGTCAGAGACTTGCATTTTCCCCTTCACCCACACACTGAATGCTGTTCATGTGTTCATTTAAGGGAATGTGAATGGCACTTGAATTGCTTACATGTTTTCCCATCATTTTGTTAATTACACTGTAGCTTATTTCGCCGCCTGTGCAATTGTTAAGCTGGAACGGGTGGCGTGAGCGAAGCCACTTTTCCGTGGCGCAGGGGCCCGCTGCCTGTGTCAGGGCTCGCCGTGCCCTTGCCTGAGTGAGCATGTGCACGCCCCAGGATGGGACAGTCGGTGACCCATCCCTGCTTCTATTGCTCCATCTTGAAAAGTTGCCAAACAGAACAGGAGAGCCTTGCCAACTTACAACTGGATCACCTTTACACTTATTTTCCTGCCCGGCTGAGATTCCATTTCAGGCTGGGAGCCTCCACTCTTTCGCATCTCCTCACAGCTGATCCTCGGGCTTGAAACACCCACTCTGTCTTCTTCCCGAGGTGTCAGGGACTGATGTGGGTGGCATAACACAGACAGGTTTGGGGAAAAGACTAAATGGGGATGGAGGTAAGATTTTAACTCAGACTGGAAGGGTGTGTCCCCTCTGGGGCAGCTTGAGAGCAGGAGTAAAGAGGAGCCCCACTGCTCCCAGGCAGAACACCAAAACCCTACTCATGGTCTTCGGGGCCTCCTGGGCCTAGGGAACAGACCCTTCCTGCCTCTCAGATTCATCTTGTTACCTTTCTTTCCTTGGCACTAGGCTCCATCAATTTTGCCCTTGGCTGTCTCCCTAAATAAGTGACCTGTAAGAGGTCAGCAGTCATGTTTATCTGTTCACCATATTTGTTGGTTGAATGAATGAATGAATGAATGAATGAATGACTTGTGGAGCTTGAAGTTCGAAAACTACTCTGCTGCCATGTTTGACAGCTTAGCCTTCCAAACGGAGGTTCGAGGAAAGGTCCTTTTCTAACCAGGGCTGGAAAAGTTAAAATTTTCTTTCATAAAGAAGATTTCTGAGAAATCCAAATGACTTAATCCAGTGGTGACTTGGAAACTGGGGGTCTTGCACTCCGAGGAAGGGAGTACACTGAAGCCCCTCATAAATGTGGGTCTGAGATCAAGCTGTGACTAAGTGATGCTTCCGCATCAACATGTATGAGGGGTCCAGTTTTTAAAGGCAAGGCATGTGCTCTGGAGAGCGTTTAGGCTCAACACCATGCTAGTCCTGGAAAGGTAACCATGAAGATGACTTGACAGTTTGATTTTTTTTTTAAATGTGATGTGGATTTCATTTCGAAGCTTTAAAATGAGTAAATTAAGAAAAATTGAAAATCAAACTCACCATCAATCTGCAAAAAAGAAAAATAAAAGAAAAGAAGTAGGTCAAAAGTTAAGCCCTTATCACTTTGACAATGTTTATATGCGTATGAGCCGGGGGTTAGGCTGAGAGGCTGATATCCTGTACTGCTCTGAGAGGGGGCTGAGCCCAGAACGGATTGAAAAGGCAATCGGGAGAGGGAGGAGCTGGGTTTACACCCCTGTAAAAGAGGGCTTATCAACGCCGACTTCCTCCTAGCAACTTTCATCTTTTTATACTATTTGTCTTGCAACTCCTTAAACCTAAAAGAACCTTGGAGTTGAAAAGCAAATTTTCCAAAAGATAGGATATGTTTGAATTTGGATTATAGAGGCTGGGGGAGGGGGTGGTGCCTGGCTCTCAGAAGAACCTGGATCAGACCTGGTCTCTTGGCCAGCATGGAGTTCCAGCCAGGAGTCCCAGTAAGTTTCATAGACGCTCCAGCAATTATTAGAACAGATACACCATGTTTGGCTGCCAGAATCTTGTGTTTCACCTCGACTTCCTACTTGGATCTTTCTTTAGCTCATCATTGCTGTTGATTTAGGATCCACCTGCAAGCATCCCATATAGGCGAGAGGGGCTCAGATGGGAGGTACTGCACACTGGCCAGCCGCCAGGGAACATGTGTGGGGGAAAGGGCACACTCACCGGGCTGGGACCAGCAGCCGGAATTCAAGTCCTGCCGTCCCTGTGACCCAGCAGCAGTGTGACTAACTCTGAGCAGGACACTTCTTTCTGGGCCTCAGGTCTATGCTCTGTAAAAGCAGACAACTAGATGGCAGGAGTCATCAGTTTCAAAGTCTGAGTGTCCCTCTCTGCACTGGGGAGGGAGTGCCATGCAGAAGGCTGCAGAGAGCTTTGACTCTTCCATGTGGGTAGTCTAATGTAAGATCTTGTTTGAAAAAGCGTGTCCCTCGTGTATAGGGAGGTTTTGACGATGCCATACACAGAGGGGTGTGTGTGTGTGCCGTAGTTATGTAAAACTGAGTCTGAGACTACATTTGTTCCATCACCTCACCAGGTAATTGTGAGAATGGCTTCTGCAACCTTGTATCAGAGGAGCAGGGGGTTGAAGGCAGGGCTTCTATGACAGTTGTCCAGGTGCTCACATTAAGTTTGCATCCGATGACTGAAACCAGCAGATCTGAGCTTGGATAGAAGGTAGCATAGCAGCCAAAGGAGAGTGTCTGTTGGCTAAACCATCAGAGGCTTCTTCCCGCTGTTCTCACCTCTGCTCCTTCCAGTGTTTCGCCTCTGTCCCTCCACCTTGTGTTGACTCATGCGTGGAGGGCGTGCATAGAGCTTCTGAGCCTGGCCTTGTATCCTGCCACAGCTCTGTGGCTGCCTGGCCTCAGTGAAGCCAGCAGGCCTGAATTAAAGGCTGTTACTGAAGCCAGAAGGTTGCAATCAGGAGCTGGCTGGCAAAGCTATGGGTCACCAGAGGGGTCACCCCTGACTTATTTCCGTGTCCCCCAGTCCTGGCAGGAGGTCTGTGGGGGCACAGAAAGCAAACACAGTGGAGGGCTCCAATCAGAAACAGCCTGTGACCTTCCCTGGCCTGGAGCAGTCATGATGGTCAAATGCTCCTGCACTTCCCTGGGGACTTAGGTGGAGGCCAGAAGTATCTGCGCAGCTATGGTCACAACTTTGTATGGACTTGTGCAGATAGATGCATGCAAATCCATGACAAACATGCCTGAAATGCGTGTGAGCCTGCTTCAGGGGACAAAAAGATATGCAAAAGGCTTGCGTGTGGTGCCAGCCAGTTAGTTCAAAGTGACTAGCCTCACAGGCTGTCTCCGTGTCCCTTGCTCTTTTGTGAGAGGGTTTGAAGGAGCCATCCTGAATAGCCTGGCTCATGAACAATTGGATCAGACTGCCTCCCTGTCACTCAGTGGATTTGACCAATCAATCAGTATCAGGGCTGATCAGTATGGGAAGACGAGGGAGAACTCATTTTGAAAACAGCCTTGAAAGGGATGGGAGTGCAGACCAGACAGTGGTCTCCGTTCCTATTTCTCACTCTGCCAGGGCCTTGCTGTCCTTGCTTCATGCTTGGTGGCATCCGTTGGCAGCAATGATCTCTCTTTGACCATGGGATTCCTTTTGGAATGGAGGGTCCGCTGTTAGCATTATGGGCTTCTGATGGGTCTGTTGGAGCTGTTGCCCTGTACTTTTAATATGCATAGTACCTCACCTATTGACTTCATAGAATGGTTCCAATTTACATGTTGCTTTGCATGTGATTTGCATTACATTAGGTCCATTCCCACTCCAATGAATATTTATCAACAGTCACATACCATGGAAGATGCTATATAATGAGGAGGACTAAAGATTCAAAATCCTCTGTTCTTAATCTTTGCTGCTTTTCACCGGCAGCCTCTAGCCTCTTTCCAGTTCACTAATCCATCTCTACACCTACTTCTCTTTGACAGCTTCTTAGTAAAAGTTGATCTTGGGATAATCACTAGTGTGGCTTAGCCCAGCCTGGAATGTGTACCTGAACAGTCAGAGATACGGAAGTTACACATGCATGTGGTTCTTTAAATCATTTCTACCAATTATGCTGTGGATTTCTTAGGCTCCTTTCCTTTGAAGTCATCTGAGCATCTGTTCTTGCAACTCGTATATTCCTAAGCAGACTTCAGAAGGAGAGCCATGGGCTTTATGCTGCCTACACTGAGATGTGGACCTCAGGAGGAGTTTACCAAGAGCTATGACACCAAGTTGAGGCCAGACTAGATTAGATTCTACGTGTATTTTCTGGATTATATTATGTCTGAGTACTATTGTAGATGAAGTGGGAAACACACACAAAAATTATGTCCTAGAGAGTTCATAATCCATCAGCCACGTTCATCTTGTATAATGTTTCTGAATTCATTTTGGGGTAGTTTTACTTGCTTGGTTGTCATATTGGACAAGATGAACTATGTGTAATATTTGGGTCCGGTTGCTTCAAAGGTTCCTTGTATAATAAGACAGAGTAGTATAGACCACGCTTTAGCAACATGTGAACTTAACAACATCAATTTGCACAATTCCAACAGATGACCAGCTCTCCTTTGAGGGGTGATTCAAAGATCCTGGCTCTGTTTATTTTGTGGCCCAGCCATCTTGGAGCCTTTTGCTTTCAGTCATAGGGACAAGAATGTACATGATGGTTGAGGGTCCACCTATATGGCAGAGATCAGCAGTGCTCACCCCATATTTTTGTGCATCTCGACTTTTTCTAGTCTTCCTTGCAATGGTGTTGATCATGTTACCCAGTTCTGGAGTGTGGACAGAGCAAGGCCATACAGGTGGGTCTCCAACAAATCACCTGTTCCCTGAAAGCCTTACTTCCTTATCCATAAGATGCGGACAATTTCTCCTAGCTTCCGGAATTCTTGTGAAGGTTCAGTAAGATCATACATAGGATGGTACCTACCCGCACAGTGCAGAGGCTAAAGAAAGGTCCCTCTCTCTTTCAACCACACCCTTCCTCCCTATGCATTCTTTCTGAGAGCTCACAGGAAAAGAGGGACCCGGATAGTCTACATACGTTTTTAACTGGGTCAGCCAGGCTGTGAAGGGATGCAATTTGCATCCTTTGCTGGTCTTCTCAAGGCAAATAAGTCATATCTAGCTGTTTGGAAAAAAGCCCATGTCAAGCCCTTCCTGACTGCTCTGATGTCTCCCAGCGCTGCTGTGAAGGATATGATGCAGAATGACACAGCCCACGACAATGGCCCTGAAATCGAAGGCCACAGCAGTTCTTGTGAGCTGTACACAGGGAAAGGCAGGCTGCGTGCCCTCCAAATTATTAACACAGGTGCTAGGAGCTGACTCAGTCCTGCGCTACTCACTGGAGAAGCTGAAGGTGGGTGGAGATTGTGTGTACAGATGGGCTGTCTTTCTGACTCAATTCTCGAATGTGTCAACACTGAGGGCACCACTTTGGGAACTACCCTTTTGGGAAAGGGCTTACAGATGGCCTTGGCCCTGCTCTCAGCATTTAGAATATATCAGCAAAGTCAGGCGGGTTGAAATTCTGGCCTTCCTCTCCTTATTCCCAAAGCCCTACTGTGCTAGCTCGTGTGACACACTTGTTTTCTGTGACCTCTTGACAATTTAGATTTATATTTCTTAACATTCTTTTTTCTTTCAAAGGCCAATGTAAGACAGTTGTGGAAATCGGTATGGGTACAATGCCTAAAAATCACCAAATTATAGTAGTAATATAAATTGTTGTATAAGAATACTTTCAGCTGCAAATAATAAAACTTTAATAACAGTGGTTTTAAAATGAAAGGCATTTCATGGCCTCATAAGGAAGTCTGGAAATAGTAGTTTAAGGCTAGTTCAGCACTCAATGATGAACCCCAAACCCATGCTTCCTCCTGCCTTTCTATGTTTTACTTCCTTAGCTTCACTTGTTGGCCTTTCACCCTCATGGATGTTGCCTCATAGTCATAAAACAGCTTCTGTCATTCCAGGCATCACATTTGCATTCAAGGCAAGAAGAGCAAAGAAATTAATAGTGTTAGCTATCTGTCCCTTTTATCAGGAGAGCAAAAGTCAATCTTACAATCCAACTTTAGTTCCATATTTTGTATTTATTCACGTTTCTGGAATCTTCTGCTTTTACCATACTTCCTTGTAGAGGAAACCCTTGGCTATAGTTCAGGGTTATGTTCTCCTTTTTTCTGACAAAGGTAAAGAAGGAGACTCTAAAGATGTGAGAGAGGGGGAGAGAGAGAGTCAGGCAGAGAGACAGAGGGGATATTACCCAGGACATAGAGAGATGTATTTTGATCTATTTCAGTCAATGTAAATCAGTATTATTCCAGCCATATCTTTAACCTCACCTGCTGTGAGTGTATCTGCTTTGCCAGTGAGGCCCTGCACCCTGGTCTGTAATAGTAAGATTTCAGATTCAAGTGGTGTTGCAAGAATGCCCAGGAATAGGTAGCTGGTTGGATGGTAGATCTTACTGATAAGTTATTTTAGGGGGCAGAAAAATAATGTCTGTTACAGATGTAGAAATCAACTTTTACTAAACTCTCTAACACCAGACCTGGTATTTTGACAGGAGGATTTTGCTACCTGTTTTAACATGTATAAAAAGAAAACTGACTACAGACACCAGTTCTTTCAAACATTAAAGAAAGAATAATAATTCTTCTTTCTCCTCTCCTTTTTATAGTTTAAGAAAATGAAATGAAGGCCCAGGAATTTTAAGAAACTGTCCAAAGATCCCTCGGAATGAGCCTATTAAAAAAGTAGGAATTTTATTTTGTATTATCCAAGGCAGGTATCCAAGGCCACCACTTATGGCAGACATTGCTAACCAATCACAGTCAACTTAATGCTGGTTTATAGTTTTGCAATCCATCTTAGTAGAGTGCTTCAGGAATCTGCTACCAAACCACGCACATTGGTTGCTGAGATGCAATTCAACCTGTTGTCCACAGCTGTCACAGATATCTTCCACTGCTTCCTTTGAATAGATCTACAAACCGAAAGACTATTTCATTCATTCAATTTAATTTTGTTTAATCTCTTTCTAAGATGAGAAATTTCCTTTTAAATATTTTCTACCCCTAAACCCCTATCATAAAGATCTCTGTTCAGTCATAGAGTCAGAGACTATGTGGGGTGTGCCCAAACTGCAGTTGTTGCCCTGGGGTGCACCTGGCTGGCCTTGGAGATATTCCTATAGAGAAGTATCAACTTCTCTGCAGGAAGCTCCTCAGAGAGGAATAGCCAGTGGGTAACGTGGAATGGCCCCCAATGCTCCTTCTCACAGCTGGAAACACTTGTTGGTTGATGGGATGTCTTGTGGAAAGAGACTTTGCCCCAGAATTAGCGATGATAGCATACCCCCTTTCCCACGGGGCTCTAGCATAATTAAGCCTGACC
>CM052545.1:74887982-74906922 GCA_028533065.1 Trachops cirrhosus
CCGGAAAGTACTAGCAAATGTGTAAACCCTTTTCGAGGTGTGCTTTTCTTTTTTTGGTTGTCTTCAACTTTGATTGGATGGGTTGCTGAGCCTGGCTTTAGATGGGAAGAATGGGGAACTTGAAATTCACATGTGTTTGTACAACACAATTTTTATTTGCAAATTACTGTCACATGATAGAGACCCTTTGAGTCTAGAATTGTGCTTTTGATCTTGTCTTCTCTATAGGATATATATTCTTACAAATTAATAGGAAAGTAGTCAACATTTATTGAATTTTATTCTTGCTAGGCACCGCTTTAAGTACGTTATGTGTGCGTCTTTATTCCTTACAACCCTTTAAGCAGGGGAGTATTATCAATCCTATTGAAAGACAAGAAAATGAGACCCAGAGAAGTTTAGGGACTTTCCCAGGGTCACACAGCCATGAAATGGCAACACATGGGTTCAAACTCAACTAATATGACCTCAAAGCTGGTAACCTGAAACCGAGGTCACGGTCCTGTTCCTTGCACCTTTAAAATGAACTAATTATTGCTCAACATCTGTTTCCCTTGAGTGAAGGTGAAGCGATTTCCTCTCTAAGTAACAGTACGGGTTCTCCGTGTCACTCTGTACCCTGTTTAGTGTTTGCTGCCTCTCCACCACAGTGGGGAAAACCGCTGTCCTCCAGCCACAGGACCGGTTCCTGGATCGTTATTTTTTTCCTAACTCATTTTAATGTTGCCCTTCCTAGTCTTTCTTCCACTTCCTGATCAGCTCCACTGCACTGGCATTCCACAGGCAGCAAAAATCTTTAGCTAGGGAGCCCCGGTTGATGTTTTTCAACTTCCTTTGATCCCATTTTGTGGTTGACTTGGCGAAAGTCCCCATCTGTCACCAATGGGTTTTAAAGAGGCTACAACTCATATCGGACCTGACCTCAACACACCCAGTTCTGAGGCACCCACTTCCTTTCAGGACTGGATGCGTAAATGGGGTTTCTCTCACTCCACATCCATCTTTCTTGCTCTCTGTCTCTCCCTCTCCTCCCCCTTAATAGTCCTTCAGGCTCAGGAAGGACCTTCGCATGTTTCTGTTGCTGTGTGGCATATGTTGTATTCTAATCCTTCCTGTGTTTGCTGTAGGTATGGCGGTTCTCCAAGACAAATTACTGATGTTGTCGTGGAGGTCACCCAGGCGGGTGTCATTCTGATGGGGGTGGGGAGGGAGATGTCTCTGGTGATACACTCCTGGGGCCGCCTCCGCCTCCAGGCCTGTTCAGTGCTTGTCTGATGGTGAAAGTGCCGGACCCTGGGACCCCAAGCTGTGAGCTGGCAGGAGGGGAAGGAAGAAGAGAATTTTGCCTACTGGCCCTGTCATTTGATGAAGGGGAAGCTTGCGTGGGGCAGACCTCGGGCAACAGATGTTGGTGGAGGACCTGCCAAGACTGTGTTGAGGGCAAGGGAGTGATGCATATGTTACTTGACACGGGGAGGGATTAGGGAAACCAGGAGGAAGCATGCCTCATCCCTTCACACCGTGACACCTCGGGGAAGTGAATGATGAGAACAGAGAAGCACAGTCCACGCACATAGAGGGAATGACGGGCCAAGGGCAGGCAGTTTGAATGATGCCTTTGCTTTCCTTTCCCCACCAACTATTCCCCCACAACCCTCCTGCTGGGGCGATTGGCAGGCGTGGTGAGATGTATTGTGCAAGCAGCAAAATCAAAAGCAGGAGTCATTTGATGGAAGAGCTGCCTTCGGGGTTGTCTTCTCTTGTTCTGCCCAGTTAGCCTTCCCCGCCCATCCCCACATTGATAAGAAGATGAGATGCAATGCCCGGTCCTTTTGCCTGGACTTTGCAAATGAAGTCATATGGAAGGCGGCCAGAGGGGCCCACCCTTCGTCTTTGTTGATGGCACAGGGAAGCATCAATGGAAGTGAACGCTATTCAACAGGCTCGGGTACTCAGAGAAAGCAGGCAATGGAACCATTGGAAATCTGAGACTGGGCTAAATGAGAACCAGGCATCGAGTGGAGAGAAACGGGCTAGATTCCACGGTTCCTTTCTTTCCTTTTGTGTTAGGTTTGCATGGGACTCACCATGCTCCTGGTGGGGCTATAGGCAGGCAAGACATGCAAGCTCTTGTCTGCATTTACCTACCTGTGAAATGGAGGGGAAGCAGAGAGAGAGAGAGACAGTGGAAGGCTGGCCTTGGGGAAAGCACATTTTGGTAACGAAATGGCTTTCAGCAATGATTCCAGGGTCCAAATTTCTTTCCCCAGCTATTGAAGTACTGGAGGGGTGGGGAGGGCAACCCAGTTGCTCTTCTGGATCCAGTGGGGCCCTGGATATTCTCTAAGCTGGGGGAGCTCTACAAAGAGAGGTCAAAGTTGTGTATCCTCAGCAAATGAGGCACATATCTAAACCAAGTTTTGGTTGCTTTCCATAATTTCAACCTGTTTCCACCAGAAATTCCAGGAGGGGTAGAGCGAGGGAGGGAAGGGAACCCTTTCCCTAGAAAAAGAACAGTGTGGAAAGAAAACATGATATGTGGAGAGGGATGGAGAAGGATAGAGAGTGAGTGTGAGAGAGAATGAGAAGGAAGGGAGAGCTGAGAGTGGAAGATGGAAGCATTCAACAGCAGAGAAGGTTCAAGTAGGTGAGCTCTAGTAGCCGTGTTGACCTTGATGCACTCCTGGACCTAGAATTTCCTTGCAGAATATCCTTGGAAGCCATTTTTGGAAGAACTAAATCAAGTAAGGACTCAGGCAAGAGGACCTGTAAGAGCATACATGCTGTGGCTCAGATATCCCCCCTTCTATTTTCTATCCTCTTAGAAAGCTGATCGAGGGTTCCCACTGAGCACTGTACAACTGATTGAGACCGTAAGAAGCAGCACAGAGCAATCATGCCAGGAAGGAAGCTGCTTTATTTACAGCAAGAACAGGCCAGGTGCATTTCTGTAAGGTGCTGGGGAATTTTAAAATACTCTGGGAGGATGTGCTACTTTTCTTGGGCTGCCATAACAAAATACCACATACTGGGTGGCTTAAACAACAGATAAAAATATGATTTTCTCTCAGTTCTTGAGGCCAAAAGTGTAAGGTCAAGGTGTCCACAGGGTTGATTTCTTCTGAGACCACACTTCTTGGCTTGTAGATAACCGCCATCTCCCTGTGTGTTCACATGGCCTTTCCTCTGTGTATGTCTGTGTCTAATCTCCTCTTCTTACAAGGACACCAGTCAGATTGGACCAGGGCCTATCCACAGGACCTCATTTTAACTTCATTACCTCTTAGAAGACACTCTCTTCAAATGCAGGCACATTCTGAGGTCCTTGATCTTGGCACTTCAACATACACGTTTTGAAGGGAACATAGTTGATCCCGTAACAGAGGAGTGCTCACCTAGTTTAGAAGGTTCAGGACAGCTAGCTGACAGCAAAACCCACAGGTAAGGAAACCGAGGCTCAAAGGAGTTCAGTAACTTGCCCAAGGACAACGAGCTTGTAAAGGGAGAAGCTAGAATTTCAATATAGGTCAGTGGGACTCCAGTGGCTGTTCATGTTCTATCATGCAGAGAAAGGGAAAAGCTGTGAGGGGTGGGGTCTGAATCCAGGAGGAAACATCAGGGCTTTGACAGTGAGCTTGAGGCAGAGTGTGTGGCTGGGACCATAGAGACAGACCCTTGATCCCTGAATCATCTCACCCTGACAGACAATGACCCATGCCCTGATGTCATTCTTCATGGTGGTCACTCTTAAGTCCAATTCTTCTTCATCCTCCTGCCCCTCATCCATTTCTAGTCTTAAAAATGCTCAGAACTGCCAGTTGTATAACATGCCTATGTTTCTAATTCTCCTAAAGGATTTTCAGCTTTCAAGGGTGCCGTATAAGAACTAAATTGCATAATTGCAAAATTTCCCAAACTCTCTCTTCAATCAAACACACACACATGATTTCTCATTGTGGTTATTTTTTGTAGTTTCAAACTTTCCAGAAATGTTGTATCTGTAATGATTCTAACTAAATAGAAATGAATCAAGGTCTGGGGTTTACTTCAGTACCAAGTATTGGAAGGGGGCTGACTTTGGCCTTGGCCATGCTATGGGTCAAGGTGAATAATAGTGACCACCATCTCCATAGCACCTCCTATGCATAGGAGGTGCTATGGAGATGGTGGTCACTATGTACTGACGTCTGGCTTAAGCACTTTGCTTATATAAAGCCATATAACCCTTTCTGATGGGGTACATGCTCTTATTATTGTCATCATTTCCATGTTACAGATGAAAGGGTTAAGTCCAGACAGTCCATTTAAATTCCCTGTGGTTGTAGAGCTCCTGGGAGTAGAAGCTGGTATTGGATTTGGGCAGCCTGTGTCCATGGCCTACACTGAGGCTTCTAAATATTGACTCTATTGATGTTTGGAGCTGGATCCTTCATTGCTGTGGGGCCCTGTCCTCTACCTTTTGAGATGTTCAGCAACATCTCAGTCCCCTACTCACTAGATACCAGTAATATATACCCCTCTCTCTCAACCAAAAATGTCTCCAGACATTGCCAAATATCCCCTGGGAGAGAAAATCCCCCCTGGTTTAGAACTACCACTCAGCACCCTTGACCCCACTACAGTGCTAACTGTGGAGTTTGGGCAGTGTGTCCTTCTGTGATGAATGCTTGCCTAATACTTACTCTTTTCTGGACTTATTCTTTTCTGGACTTCTTCCAAGTGCCAGCAGATCCTCCCTCAATTTTGCTAACCCATCCAACCAAGAGGCTTTAGGAATGGAGATAAAGAGCTTTCATCCCAATCTTGACCCTACTAATATTATTACTATTATTACTTATCATTATCTATTAATAGTAGTTACCATTTATTAAGCATCTGCTTGGTACTAGAACCTGTGTTTGGCTCTTAAGATAAATGAGCTCCTCTCCCCTCAACAACAGTTGGTTTGATGATTATCTTCAGTTTATGGATAAGCAAGGATGGGTATTATAGCATAATTCTCAATGTTGAAATACTGAAAACAAGCCCATGCATTTGCAGATTGTGAATTCCTTAATTTTTCCTTGTTGTACATTTATGTGAGTTCATTTTAGTCTAGATTTTGAGAAGTCAAACAATGAACATTGAAAATGACAGATACTGCCATGTTGTAGCACTGCTCTTGGGCAAAGAAAGTGATCTCATTGCTTTTGGATGTGTGTCCCTGGTACTGGTGATTTGCTCTCATAGAACAGATGTGGCAAGGTCTTAGGCATACTTGCTGTGCAGCAGGCATCATTCTAAGTATGTGATAGAGGCAATCCATTGAAGGTGTCTGTTGACTTCTTTGCATACTGAAGAGCAAACTCAAAAGTGAAGGGGAATTTGAAGGGGTCTCAGAGAGAGGCCTAACTCAGAGCAAGGTCCGTGGGGATGATCTGGAGCAATAGGTCTTTGAAGAGGAAGGGATGGGTCTTCCTCTGACCACTAAGGGAGGAAGAGAGGATAGGTAAGGTGTGGGTAGATCTGCGTGTGGATTTAGTGGGATGGCTTCTGTTTTCCATGTGAAGTATGAAGCATGATCATCACCCTAGAGTGGAAACAAGAGGTTTGAGGAAAACGAAGGAATAACATAGCCATTTCTACCCTAGAATGGAAAGTGGGCTGACTAAAGAAACATACAGGATTTGGGGCTATTTTGAAATCTCACTTGAGGTTGGAGATTGTGGTTGTGAATTTATAATGAACCCAGTATAGTTACATGATTTTCTCTCAGCAAGACTACTGTGAAACTCAGAGCAAGGTGTGCTCTGTGAATCCGAGTCATCTCCCGTGGGAATCCTCTACCTTTTCAGAAGCTTAAGTGAAATGCTCTGTGTCACAGCTGGGCCCTGTCTGATGCCCAGTAGGGACCTAATAACATTGTGCCAAATGAGCCAATGAAGTGGTTACATTTTGTCTTTTCCCCTCTCCACTTCTTATCCCCACTCCCAATGAAATCAGTTTAGGCTTTCTTTCAACTGCTGTGACAGAAATTGAGAGTGACCATTAAGCAAGGGGTGATTTGGGTGTCCTAGGTCCAGGAAGGGGCACCCCAAGGACCCAAGAGAATGGCCCTCTCTAGCCCAGTTTAAGGTCCCTGAGAAGATTGTAGTTATGTGGGCTCTTGACCTTGTCCAGCACTGTTGATGTCGACTCTCTTGGCTCAGGGTTTGAGTGGGCAGAGAATGCCCTTTGCCCTTTGGTTTGAGAAGTCTGCAGGAGTGTCTGCTTGCTGAGGTTTCTTCAGCCTCTGACCCCTAACAAGCAGGTGACACGAACCCCTTTGGAGAATTACGTGCATCTTTGGATCTTTATAATGAATTCCAAAGTAACCAGTAGGAAAACAAAATATGTCCTGGGAAGTAGGGGAGAAGAGAGTGAGAATGTCTCCTCAAGGATTTTCTCCCTGGGACTAAAGTATTTACATTCAGATTTGCATATGATTTGCATATAATTTGTGTCTGACTACAAAGCCTGTCTGTTGTTCAGATAATGTTTAAGCTAAAGTTGATTTCCAGAATGTCCGACTCTCCCCCATCTTTCCTTACCCCATCTACTCAGATGTATGGTGGAAATGTCAGAACTGTCAGAGGGCAAGGGTGGTCCCTGGGTCACATGCTTTCTGTGTTGGCAATGCTGCAAGTTATTACACCCTTTACTGTCACAGCAAAAGGAACCAGGACGTGCTGCCTGGAAAATAAGTAGAGACATAAACTCGGCTGAATTGGAAAAGGGGGAGTTACCAGATAAGTTAAAAAAAAAAAAGGGATAAAGAGCTGGGAAAATTAATTAATGACATGAGCTAACATTTATGAAAGTGGTTGCAATGTGCCAGGCATTGTTTTCAGAGCTTTCTATGTATTATGCACTTATTCAATCATCATAACAACCCTATGAGGTGAGCACAATTGTTACTCCCATTTTATAGATGAATAAACTGAGACACACAGAGGGTAAACAACTTGCTTAAGCTCATGCAGCTTGAAAAGAGACAACCAGGACTTGAATGGGTGCTTGGACTCCAGAACTGTGATTTAACTAGCCTGCTATGCTGTATATAGAACAATAAGGAACAGTTCTGGCCTGCTCTTAACTTTAGGCTGCAGGGATAGACACTTGGGCCAAGAGAAGGCTGGGATTGGGACCTCTGGACATCCATGGGATCAGGAGGTGGAAAGAGGCCATAGAGCCCACAGCTCTGCTTTCACTCCTGGCTTTTTCCAAAGCCATCATGTTTACTTTCTTTTGAAAGAGATCTCCCTTCAGGGCAAGAACTGGTCAGAGCCTGAGACGGTGCTGAACTTCAGTGGGAAAGACTTGGTCAGTGGCCTGAAGTGAGAGGGTGGCTGACCAGACAATGAGAAGGGTGAGTCACCCTCTATATTCAGAACTCCAAGAATCCATCTTATCAGGCTCTGACTGAGCGACAGGAGAATGCGGCTCACTGGGGAAAAGAGCCACTGCTTAGATAATCTTACCACAACGAGAAAGGAAAGCAAGGAGCCGCTGCTCCGTGGGTCTGGTTCTAACTCCACCTCTCGGTTCAGTCCGACTCTTTCTTTTTCAGGACGGATCTGAAATACGGATTTCCCCCTAGCTTTTCCTTCTTTCTTACTTTTAATTTTGTTTATCGGGATGTTGTCAGCTTCTCCAGAATGAAAAGTAGCCAGCAGCAGCAGCTGGGAGGTGAAGGAGATTGCAGCTGAACTCAAACCTCGGAAAAGCGAGGGGGGAAACATAATTAATGAAAGATGGTGGCGAGGCCCCAGTTAGTGTTGGCTGAGGCAGTGTGAGAAACATCCTAGAGCTGGGGCGTGTTGTCGAGGAGCGAGTGTTGTCATCTGAATTAATTTGCATGACAATAGGCCAAACCCTTATTATGCACAGGGATGCTAATGGGCACCAGCCAGAGTGCATTTCCATGGGAAAAGGATCTTCCTTTGAGGAGGCAACCTCTTCCTCCTCCCTCTTCTCCACCTCCCACCTCTTCTCCTCCCCATCCTCTACCTTCTCTCTTCTGCACACTCCTTCCTCCTTCTCCTCCATCCCCACCCCCCTCCTCCTCCCTCCTGTCCCTCTTCTTTTCCACCTCCTCCTTCTTCTTTTCCCTCCCTCTTTTCTCCTGCCCTCCTCCTCCTTTTCACCATAGAGGGTGCCAGTTCCTCACCTTGGGGAGGAAAGGGGGTTATGAAGTGGAAGGAATGTTTTTCAGAAGAAGGTGTGAGTGTGTGTTGTATAATTGAAAACAAATGGACCTTCAATACCGTCGACCTCATTGTAATTGGTGATGTTGGGGGAGAAGCCACTGTGAGAGCAGAGGGATAGAATATACCAAGGTTCAGGGTGGCAGTGGGGACAGGGAAAAGTGGCATGGACTTTATTCAAGGACCTTGCAATCTCTCTTGGAACAAGCTGTTCTCTTGCAGCTTTGCCATCTGCACTCCCCTGAAGAAGGACTTAAATTTGGCACCATGTAGTTCTGCTCAGCAGAACTTTCTTTCTTTCTCCACAGCACTCTGGGAGGCTGTAGAATTCACGGGGAGGGTTTGGAGCCAGATTATGTAGGTTCAAATCCCAACTCTGCTGTTTACCAGCCATTGAACTTTGGCTCTGTGATTTAACTCTGTGTCGATCTGTGTCCTTATAGGTAAAACTGGCATCATGGTGCCTCTCCCCCATAGGCTAAGTGCTTAGACCCAACCTGGCACCCACTAGATGTTAGGTATCACCATCCTTCCACCTGTAGGCCTCCCTTGTCTTTGTGTCCCTTTATAAAATAACCCAGGTGGTCTCAGACTGTTAGATGGTTGATTGTATTGACCACCTCCACCTGCCTCGACTCTCCCTCCCTCGCCACCAGGGGGGTAGCAAGCTTGGTGGTACTGGATGGCTTATGATCAAAGAGTGCCCTTAGGAAGGAACTGTCCCCATTTTGTCACATTGTATCTAATAGGTCAGCTGAGGAGCCTGACTCATTTTACTGTGGTTGCTGTAAGCTCTGGAAAGTTTATCTATGAGGTGTCTAATGGAATGAAGAGTTCCTCTTCTCCAGAACAAGATTTGATTGCCAGAGTTGAAATTATTGTGTCTAAAGCTAATTTGGAGTTGCTTTGCTCTGCACCCCAGTGTCCCTGAGGAGGGGATATAGGACATCTCATGGATGGAGCTCACGACCTACCCACTGGCTTGGAGAATGAGTCTTGGGCATTTCGGCAGAATTTCTCACTGCTTCTGGGTGAAGACACAGAGAGAAACCAGGAAGCTGGGCTCTCAACAGATACAGAACCTGATGGAGCCTTGACCTTGGACTTCCCAGCCTCCAGGACTATGAGAAATAAATTTCTGTTGTTTATCAGCCACCCAGTCTATAGTAATTTGTTATACCAGCCCAAAGTAACTGAGACAATTTCCATCAGCAATCCTAATCATGCCAGGGTGGACCAGATGCGAGGATAGGTACCAGGTGGGCAAAAACCCTGAAGTGTCACATTGCCCCAACTACATTCACAGCAGTGAAAAAAAAGAAAAAAAACCCTACTCTGTTCTAGTAGGCATTGAGTTGCAAATTTGAATAAAATATGTTCATTGAGGGCTCCATCTCATGGGAGAGACAGGTGTGAAAACAGATTATCTGATTGTTGCAATACAACCTGGTAAATGCTAGAAAAGAGGTGATCGAAGGTGCTCAGAGAGTAGAGAAGCCTGATCTAGCTGGGGGGAGGGGAAGGATTCCTGAAGGAGGTGACTCACAGGGCTTAGAGGATGAGCAGGAGTTACCCAAGTGAAGGGGTCAGGAGATCAGCAGTGAGAACCCATTCACATTCAGCCACAGCTCCGAGAAACAGCAAGAAGCACAAGTACTAAGTATTGCTTTCACCTTAGAGAGCAAACCAAGCAAGGCCAGGAGGGTGAGAGACAAAGCTGCCCAGAGTAGAGAGAGGTCTGGTCACAAAGGACTTTCTAGGCTGGGTCAAAGAAATTAGGCTTTACTCCATCAACAAAGGGCACTTTTGAAATACTTCGACATAGAAGATAGTTTTTGAATGATCACTTCTTAGACAAGAGTGCTACTCCAAGTTCTAATTGCCATAAATGGGAGGACTTCATGAAGGAGGTAACATTTGAGATGAGTCTTGAAATCCAGGTAGAAGTTGGACATACAGAGATAGGGAAAAGGTATTCTAGATAGAGGGAGGAATGTAAGCAAAATAAAAAAGAAAAAGTAAAAAAAAAAAAAACAACCAAAAACCAAAAACAAACCCAACATTTGCGGGGAGAGAAGGAGGAGTAGGAGAAGGAGGAGAGGGGCTGGGTCATTCAATATGAATGATATATAGAGTGGTTCAAGAGGAAAATAGTGTGAAAATCAAATAAAAAAGGTAAAGGGAGTCAAGATTGGGGAGGCTAACTTTTTGTGTTTTATTTGTATTAGTTCCCTGCCATTTGGCTCATGAAGCCTTCTGAGCAATAATCCGCCCTTCCCCATATATTGCACAGGCATTTGCTTTTGGCCTCATTCCTCATGGGCATGGGGATGGTGCCTCTCTTCTGAATTGGTGGTTACAGTCCCAGTGTCAAGGATGAGAGGCTTGCTCTATGAACCAATATTTCCTTCTGCTTCACTATGAGAAGGACCTGTAGACTCAGTGATCCATGATGGTGGCCCCAGCCACTGAGAAGTGTCTTCATTTGGTCACTCTGCTGTTTGCCCCAGGTAAAAACCCACCTATGTGTAAAGTTCCAGGGACAGACAGAGAAGACTGGTAAAAAAATGTATGGGTTGATATGTTGTGGGACTTAATTGCATAATGACTCCAATAAAATGATTTGGGTGAAAAAAAGCAGCAGCTGGTGGCTACAGTGATTGACTTGTAACCCACATGCACATGTGACCCATTGCACAACACTTCCTTCTCCTCGCTAGCTGCATCTCCCCTTTTGGACTTCTTCCTGTCGCCATAGCTTTAGAGAGATTCTAGTTCTGAGACTCAAGGGACCTGTCTAAGCCTTCCTTAAGGTAAAGAAGTTTGGACATGAAGTTGAATGGCTATTGAGCTGATTTTCCAGCTGACAGGAGATGGTTAACTGTATGCTTCCTATAGGAGTCTTAAAAATCCGTCTGGACACCTTAATAGTGGCTTGAAATTTACAACTTGAGACTACTGGGGGTGATAAAGAATCCAGGGTCCCCACAACTCTGGGTAATGATCCCCTAGGTGAAAAATAAAGCCCAGTGGGAAGATCTCACAGCCCTATAAACAGAGATGATCAAAAACAATCATGGCCCAAGTTCAGCATCTCCGATAGCATTATGTTCTTTCCTTCTGGGATAGCATCTGTGTGTTCCAAGGCACATGCAGCCAGTTGAGAGTAGGACTAATATTTGGGGGTTATGGAATGGTCTGCTCATATGCTATATAAAGATGGAAACTGCATCATTTTTAGGAAACAACTTTTCCCCGATATTGGTATTTTATTACAACAACCGAAAACTAAGACAGGCAATTTATTGTGAGTGGGTACTTTTTGCTCCCTTGACTCCTGTGTTGAAATGCAGTATTGACACACATGGAAGGAAGACACCCAATCTGTCTCCCAGGAAGAGTATGGGAACATTTTCCAGACTTCATGTAGGATATCCTACTGCAGGATCAAGTCTAGTATAATCTTTGGGACAGAAGACAGTGTCGGCAGTGCTCTGAGTTGCACCCTCTCTGCCCAGAAGCTTAGAGCCCTACATGATCTGGTCAATGGTCCTCGGCTGCCAGCTCCTTGCTTTCCAGCCCTAGTTCAGCTCACAACCTACCTGACTCAGTGTATTATTGTTTCTTCTGACTGCTGTCCCCTCACTTGAATACCTGGCAAGTGGGGCTAATGGGTGCTCCTTACTCATGGGGTCATCAAGAGGGTCAAGTGAGACAGGGGCTCAGCATGAAGTGCTGAGTAAAAGCTCAGTAAAGCACAGTGCCCTACATCTCATTCTCACACTTACTGGGCACACACGATGGGTAATGGAGATCTCCACTGGGAGCTGGAGTCCCTGGGTTCTTCCACCACTTGGCTCATGTATCTGCAACTTGCTGATTGTTCACACCATGCATGATATTTTTACACTTAAAAAGAAAAGTTTAAATGCCACAGTAGTAAAGGAATTGAGGGTCTTTTGTTGCAGCCTACAGATATCAAAGTTGCTCTGGGGAAAATGCTCCATCCAGTATGACCAGTGGCTACATGGACTCAGGGCAGATGAAGAAAATGCATTGGCTGTGTCCATAGTTTTTAAGGGTTCCTGAGCTTGTGGACTGAGCCAGTCTCATCCCATGGTTCATCATCCATGCAGTCTCAACACACATGCCTGTAATCTACTTGAATTCAGCTGGGCATCCCCCTTCCCTAGCTCCCCTGAGAACATACCTCCACCTACAGGGAGCAGAGTTGACCAAAGTCATCAGCCTCTGCCCTATGAAACCCAACACCACCTTGTTGGTGTAGAAGCCACACCTTCCAAGGGCTGCTTCTAATCTAGGGCTGAGTGCAGCAGGGATGCTTTGCTAAGGGAGTCGTGCTCTTGGGAGACCTAGCATTCCTGTAATGGCTGACTTTGGCTGGATAATTCCCATGTGGTCTTGCCCAGCAGTCTATGATGCTTTTCTCTCTCCTTCACTCAGGGTCAGACTTGCCTTGTGGTCTGACGGTGCTCCCAGCTTTTCCAACTCCCTCCCTATTTTCCCTCACACAGGCATTTCCTCTAATAAAGTCCTTGAACATTTAATCCCATCACAGCATCTGCCTCTCAGAAGAGCCAGGCTAATATATTTTGTGGGTTTGTTTGTTTTTTATTTGTTTTTGTTTGTTTGTTTTTGCGTTCCTATCCACAAACCTCCAGGGTTGCCAAGTGGAAAGATGCTTGCTGGTTCCTCTCTCGGAAGACAGGAGAAATTTCAGGATTCTCTGCAAAGCCTCCCTTGGAACCAGATCCTGAGGTGCCCTGCTTTCTTCTTTGAATGGCAGCAGAGCAGCTGCAGGCTTGGCAGGGAGATTTGCTCATTTTTAGGAGAGTAAATACATTTTGTGTCTTTGATGACAGAACTAGACTAGACATTGTCTGGAAAGGGGGTTACAAGCCTGCTTAGCTACTTCTGAGCTGGGCCCTGAGGCTGGACAGATGAACCGGAGGGAGCTCATCTGTAAAGTGGAGACCATGGTACCCATCTCAGAGGGCTGTTGTGAGAATTAAGACAAAAGGCACCTGTCAGGTGGTTTGTCGAGTTTCTGCAGTTAGTAGGTGTTCTAATTTGTGTGCTCTTCCTCATTAACCTGCATAAACGGTAAAAGTAGGTTTGCAGTTGTGAGTACATAAAACAGTTTATTTTGTATTAATACCTATTAATTATTGTACTAGTTTCCATATGAACAACTGTAAACCTACTTTTGCCCCACCTTGTATTTTGTCAGTTTAAGCCATTATTTTGAAATGTATGAGTTAAGCTTTTAACAACATGTAAATATACATGTTCAACTATAAAACTTAATAAATGGAATAGCTTTACATGGATTCTTGAAGTCAGAAATGTTTATCCATTCTTCCAGCCAGTTTTCACATACAAATAAATATGTGTTCATATGTGTGTGTAGAAATAGTCTCAGTCCTGTGCTAGGTTTGATGAGGAGCACCAAAGTTGATCAGCTCACGAGAGACCATGCCTTAATGAAAACTGCAGGTCAGAAAAGGAGAAAAACACACAAAAACTGCAATGCAGATTACATATATAGACAAGATAAGGTATCTGAACACATATTTGTTTTATTGACTTTAGGATACATGTTTTGTCTTTCGATTCAAGGCATCTTAGATTTGATCGACTCTAACAATCTTGAGAGGAAGGAGAGGCTCTTTAGCTTGGGTGTGAGCACAGAGGTGGGCAGGACACAGGAAGGGCTTGAATGTGGAGATAGACAGATGTGGGTAGAAGCCTATGGGGAAAGGCTATTTGGAGGGAAAGAATATTGTGAACAGAACTCAGACAAGGAAGGGAGGCAGCAAGAACTTGAGGCTGCCGAAAACACGGGGGCAATGAAATGTGATGGTGGGAAGAGTGGAGAGAGGGGCCAGGTGGGATGCGGGAAGCTCTGGAGTTTCTATGTTTTATTATGCAAGTAAGTCAACCAAACGATTGGGCCGATGGGGCCGATTGGGCTGTAGAGGTGAGTAATTAGAGCAGTGCCCCAGGAATATTGATTTGATAGCAGCATGTAAGATGAATGCAGGTGAGGTGTGAAGTGCCTGCAAAGGCTGTTAGGGAAACCTGGTGGAGAAGAAATAAGGAGAATCGGAAGCCCATTTGTTGGCCCCGTACCATGCGATAGCGTTATCTTATATGCTTTCTGAAAGGACCTTGGAATTCCTTGGGAAAATTTAATGAGTTGACTGTCTTCCACTGTCCAGCCTCGGTCACTTTCTTGAGTCCCACTTCGGGCTTGGGTAGGTCTTGCTCCAACCCGAATCCACATGAACGTGTCTTGTATGAAATGTGGTCAGTGGTTGCCTGTTTTGGTTGCCTGGTTTTCAGGTGTTTTCCTGTCCTCTCTGTCCTCTCCTCTAATCTGTCTTCACAGGCCATCTGCAGGTGGCCCTAGGGCTTCTCAGTTTGTACCGATGAGACCCAAGGCCTGAACCCTACTTATAAGAGCTCCCAAGGTTACTCACCACAAAAACCCAAAACAAACAAAAAAGCTACCCAAACCACAGACGCCATAGCTTTTGGTTTAAGACTGTTGCATTTCAGGAGGTTTTCAAATTGGAAGTTGTAATATATCATAAGGCAGAGTCCCACTGGCATCCAGACCTGAAGCTAGGGCTACCCAGACTTTAGCTTCCTGATGACCATCTCAGTGACCCGGGAAGCAGACACCAGAAAGGAGACCGGACCATTTCGGGAAAGACACAGAGGTGATTAAGGAACACCACTCATTCTCTGATTCTATAAGAAAATGTTAAATATCTTCCCTCCGTTTCTCCTTTCCCTCATCCCTCCTTTCTTCTTGCCCTCCCTCCTTTCTTTCCTTTTATAATGCCATTTTTTGCTAGGAACAACACTATTTTGTCCCCCTTTAGGGGAAATTTGGTCTTTTAATAAGTTTGTAACTTTTCTTAAGCTCGATGGGATCATGTCTCTTAGGTTTTTGACACTGGGGCGAATTAGTACTGTGGGCTTCAACCACTTAGCCTGTTTTTTTTTGTTTTTGTTTTTGTTTTTAAATACGAAAATTTAAGTTAGAACAAAACAAAACAGGAAGTTCTCCCAGGAAAAGAACCTGTTGTTCTGTCGAGAGGGCTTGGTTCCTGCATCGGATGCTCTCCTCACCACGCAGTGTTCCCGGACAGCAGTCCGAGGACACCACCTCCGCTCCCCACTGCTGCCTCTCATTTCAGGTCCCTCGGGTGCTGACGGGTGGGTCGTGCTCGCTTCTGGTTCCAGTTCTTCACTGTCCTCAAGGACTCTGCGGTGGCCCAGTGTGGAGTGTGAGTGCACGCGTGCATGCTTCTGGGAACAGGGAAAAGGGCAAGAGAGAAACAGATGGGCCCCCTGAGATTCCCCTTGGCCTGGAAAATGAAAGGCGGAGAAAATCGTAATAAAAAACGGAAACAGCTGTGGCAGGACAACAGCAGCTTGTGGGGTGGGTCCCGGCCTGAGAGGGGCTGCAGTCTGTTAAAATTCTGCTCCTAGGCAGATGGGTATCACCAGAAATAGTGTCCTCAGCATGGATGGTGCCCAGCCTGTGGGTCATCAGGTCTACCCTTTTCCCTTTCTCCCCGGTCCCTCTCTGAGGCAGACTGTAAAATGGAGATGAGTTATCCTTTAATATATCAGAGAAGATTTGCAACAGGCCCCTTTCCCTGATGCTGGTAGTTTCCTGTACAGTGCGGTTGTTCTTTATTCGGTCTCATATAAATTCCCCCAACTTCATCTCAGCCTGGTCTTTGTGGGGGGTCTTGGCACAACAGTCAATAGTAGATTTGCACACCATATCATTTTTATCGATGATTGACCAGGACGATACATTGAATCATCCAGAGAAGACCAGAGAAAAGACATTTAGTCATACTCATTGGCTTTCTTTCCAAAGCTATGGGATTCTTCCTCCAGGGACTTTTGGGCTGGGTAGCTCTGAGAAATCCAGAGTGAAAATGTGGCAACTTGGGGGAAGAGTGTAGCTTTCATATGAGCTTAGACAGAGTTTCTGGGAAAGAGGAATTTGCCACTCCTCCCAGCACCACTGAAAATGAATGGGAATCGTAGCTCCAGTTAGATCACTACAGTTGTAATGGCCTGGCCAGGTCAGGCAATCGAAGCGCTGTTCAAATGGAAGATGCCTCTATAAATCAAGGTATTGATCTGTTTTGGAAGGGGGTAATCAACTGATTTATTAAGTAATCTTTTATTTTTCATGTGGTATTTAAAAGCAAGACACGAGCAGATGATGTATCTTAGAAGCTGGAAAACTCCTGCTTCCCCACTTCTTTATTCACTTAATTCTTTTGACCAGATTTAATACAGAAACACAGCTCTCCATAATTTATTAAAATTGCTTGTTTAATGTGGTCTCTCCCTACTAGGTGTGGGGTCCCTCTAGTATTGAGTCTGTCAGCTGGTAGAAACATTTGTTGTCTTGATGATTATGACGTCTTGAGCAATGTGTCGGAATAGCCCAGAGCAAGACTGTTCTTTCCTCACCATATGCCCATGGGGACTGTTTTGATTAATAGCTATGGGTGCTGGCCTCAAGCTGGACAGCTGAATTTCATTTGGCCTTGTGTCCATCGATTGGCTCTGCTCAAGGCTGATTTCTGATACTCTGTGGGCTCAAATTACTTTCCTGCCATCTTAATTTTTCTGTCTGGCATGAGGTGCAGGCTTGGTTTCAATAGTCAACCACTTGCATTATGGCCGAATCAAAATGACCAGATAATACAGGTGAAAACGGGATGCAAAAGGGTCTTGCTGAGAATAGGGGATCAAGGAGCAGGGGCATCAGGGAGACTTAAAAATGCCATGTTGTTATGTTTTCAAATCCCAGGAAACAGCTGCAGGTGGAGGATAGCATGGATTTCAAGAATTCTCCATGGATAGAGGCAGGGGTTCAGACAAGGGCCAGCTGGGTGATGAAATCAACTCAGAGGTCAGATGTGTGCTCATGTTCACTGAAGGCTTCAGAAATTTCAGGGACTTTCAAAATTGGCTCTGGAGAGAGGCAGAACTGTTGACGGAGGAGCTGGGGGCTAATTCATGCATGATCACTCTGAAATGCAGAAGCCTCAAGACTAAGGGGAAATGGGACTCCAGACTCATCCCTTTGTCTCTGTTTTGGGGGACTCTACATGAGAACTGCCTCTTTTTTTCCCTGAACTTACAGAGATCAAGGACTCTCAGAATGGGAGCTGATCTTAACCTTTTTAGGGGCTTTAAGCTATAAAATACAAGAGCCCCATGCATATCATCTTTCTAAGATCCTGTATCTGTATAGACATGGGTCAACTCTCCACAGGTCAGAGAATTTAGGGTAATTTGAATAAGCACCACCTAGAAGCTCAGATGTTTATTTGGGCTTTAACATTCCCTTCCACTATGCTGACTTCCTCCACCTCCCAAGCTGCCTGTAAGGAGCTGAGAGTCTCGTATTAGACACTCCTAGATTCCCAGCCCTCTTTGTCTCCAGCCGGACCTGGGGGACCAGTACAATTAGCTTCCTTGCAGTGCTTGGCACGACCTGTATGGGTCTAGCTGGATTCATACAGTGCCGAGACAGCTGCAAAAATGAAAAGTCATAAGAAAAATGGATATCCAAACTATTCCCATCCAAAGAAAGGAAATAAACATCTGGGTTCCAGAAGAGTGTAGGGGGTCGTCAGATCTGATGTCACATTAATTCTGTAATGCAAAACACTCTGCACGGGAATTACACAGGCCAGTGAGGAAGAGGGTCATTGGAAATGCAGATTAAAAGCATGAGATATACCATTTCACACCCGCAAAAATAGGTGTCAAATTTTTAAAACCTGACAACAAATGTTGGTATTGATGTAGAGAAACTGGAACTCTCCTACGTTGCTTGTGGGAGTGTAACATGATTTATGCACTTTGGAACATGACTTGGAAGTTTCTTACAAGGTTGAACATTTATCTATTCTATGACCTAGCAGTAACATTTCTAGGTATCTGCCCAAGAGAGATTTATATCAACTTTATTCACAATAGTCACAAACTAGAAAAAAAATCCAAGTGTCCATCAGCAGGGAAATGGATGAACACATTTTTGTATATTTATACAGAGAAATAATACTCAGCAAGAGAAAATAATAAACTACTGATACATCAATGCAACATTGATGATTTCATGGAAATTAGGTTGAGCAAAAGAAGCCAGATATAAATATTGTATAATTTCATTTATATGAAGTTCAAGAACAGGTCAATCTAATGTGGGGTGATAGAAAGCAGACCACTGGTTGTCTGTGGGGATATGGGAATTGAATGAAAGAGGGAATAAGGGAACTTTCTGGGGTGATGGTTACGTTTTCTGCTTTGATTGGCATGGTGGGTGCTCAGATGCACACGTTTCTCAAAAATTATAGAGTTACATACTTAAGATCCAGTGTCACCATATGTAACATTTAAAAATTTTATTGTTAATAAAATAAAGGAGGGGCAGAGTCAGAAGTGGGAAAGGATATATGGAAGGATGCTTTTTGGAGAGTGGTTGCTATCCTCTCTTCCCTGGGGAGGGGTGGTGGTGTTATCCACCAACCCCAAATTCAGCCCATGGGGCTTTATTTTTTTTTATTTTTTTAAATATATTGTATTGATTATGCTATTACATTTGTCCTATTATCCCCCCTTCATTCCCCTCCACCCTGAAC
>CM052545.1:74907422-74965110 GCA_028533065.1 Trachops cirrhosus
GTTCTGGGGCTTTCAATTGTTCTTCTGTTTGAGCCATCTTTTTGCTGTTTTTTTTTTTTGTTTGTTTGTTTGTTTGTTTGTTTTTTTGGTCTTGTCAAGCTCCTGTAGTGAGGGGTGGGGCCTTAGGAGTTCACCAGGGCGGGGCACCCCAGTTGCTGCGTTATGACGCTGTATGGGGGGGTGGGGTCTGAGAAGCAACAATGGCGCTTGTGGGCCTGTGCACCCCGCGGGACCTTCCTTTTCAGTCAGTGACCTAAAACTCTATTTCTGGGCGCTGAGACCCTGAGTTGGGCGCAGTACCTTGCTTCACAATGGCCGCCTCGCTGGGTCTGCTGGTCGCCACCCCCTGGCCGGGGCCCACCAGCCACCGCCGCTCGTGCGCCCAGGGTCTGCCTGCTGTGGACTTGTGTGCCGCCTGGGTTGCTCAGCTCTGTGCTCTGCTCCGTGTCCTTCACCCGGCCGGACTCCGCCCCTCCTACTGGTCTCGAGGAACGCGTCTATTTTTAAATCCTTGGGTGTCCGACTTCCATACACTTCAATTTTCTGTCAGTTCTGGTTGTTATTTTGTTTCTATATTGTTGTTGTCCCTATCTTGGTTGTGCGAGGAGGCACAGTGCGTCTACCTATGCCTCCATCTTGGCCGGAAGTCCAGCCCATGGGGGTTTAAAAGAGGCTGCTCCCAAAGCTTTGAAATGTGTTCTTCCAGTTGAGACACTCAAGAGTCCAGGTAGCTTGGGTGAGATGTGAGGAGGGGTGACTTCTCTTGGGTAAGCAATGTGTTTCCACTAATCCAATGTGGTCCCGGCGCAGAGAGAGAAAGCGTGGAAAGACACACCTGATGGCGCAAGAAGCTCTCCTAGATAGAGTCTGGAGGTGTTCTGTGCATGCTCAACAGTGGGTTCAGACTTGGAAACAGCCAGTGTGAAGAGTAATGTATCTGCCCTGAGTCAAGACAGCTGCTCAAATGAGGAGTCCTGAAAGTGCTGCAGAAGAAAATAGTCTACTCTGGCAAGTGCCTGGCCCACCAGGGATACCAGCTGTAAGCATCTAGCAGGACAGTGAGGCACCACAGATAAAGGTCCCTTTTGCTTGCCTCTCCTGTCCTCCCCTGCTTGTCCCATTTCCTATCACTTTGTTGCACAGACAGGAGACAGCAGCCAGCTAGTGGGAAGGAGGCCACCAGGGGCCATGCAGAGAGAACTAGGACTGCCATCGTTCCCACTGCCTGTTCCTGTTCTGCAGCAATTTTGAGTTGAGGACGAGAGGAGAATTAATATTAAACCAGTGTAGGTATGTCCTAGGATGGGACATCTCTTTTCTTTCTTTTTTTTTTTTGAAAGAGTTTACTTATTTATTTTTAGAGAGAGGGGAAGGGAGGGAGAAAGAGAGGGAGAGAAATATCAATGTGTGGTTGCTTTTTGCATGCCCCCAACTGGGGACCTGGCCTGCAACCCAGTCATAGGCCCTGACTGGGAATCAAACCAGCGACCCTTTGGTTTGCAGGCCAGCACTCAATCTACAGAGCCATACCAGTCAAGTTTAGGATGGGACATTTCAATGACAGAAATGCAACTTTAAAAAAATTTAATAACTACATAGCTAGAGGACTTTCTCTTTTCTGAGCATGCCACGTTCTCATTCTCCCAAGCTCCAATCCCACCCCCAAAGATCACTCAGGGCCAAGGGAAGTTTGCAGCCCCTAAATGGGGTCAAAGGTGTAAAGGAAAAAATAAAGTTGTATCTGTTCACAATCCATGTGTTATGCTTATTTAGAATTATAGGTTAATCCACATGCATATTCACGCGACCGCTAAGCAGTTCCAACTACATTCGTATATTCTGCAGTTTGTTAAATGACACCACCTCTCACCTTGTCACCAAAGAAAGCGCAGAGGTCAGCCTTGACTCCACCTTCTTGGTCTAAATCCCACCAGTTTTCAGATGTTGCCACTTCTGCCCCAGAATCCCACGGCCTTCCTTCTCTCCCCCATATTGCTGCTGCCCTGACCTTAGCTCAGGCAGTTAGCTCTTCTGCAACAGACTATGGAAGAGACTCCTGAGTGGTCTCCCTGCTCCTGGGTTTTGACAGTAAAGTCAGAAACCTAGATGGCAGTAGGGGGAAACAATGCATCCTTTTTAGCACACAACTGCTCTTGTCATGTCCCTGGTTACAGTCTTTCTCCAGTTCTCCTTAATTCACCCCTGTTTATCTCCCCACTAATTCCCTGCCATTTACCATCCCCAGTCACGCTGAACCACCATGCCATTGCCCTGGACTGTGAACCTGCTTCCATCCCTGTATTCTTGCCTAGTCCCTTCTCTGTGCCTGAAATATGTTCCTTCAGTGAGCCCGCCCTCCTGTTCCAGTAGCCTCTCTGCTTTCCGCTTTCTGACCTTTTACAGCATTCTGTGCACATGTCTACTTCAACACTCAGCACTATTGTTGGTTTACTGACTTTACTTCCACCTTTTTTTTTCTTGTGAGCTCCTTATTTTATTAGTTTTAAATTCCTGCCCTGCATCAGTGGATACTCATCAAATGTTCACTTAACTGATTATTTAATTATGGAGTAATTGATGACTTTTTGTCATTAGGCTCCTAATACTCAACTCCCACCCAAGGATCTGGGGGGATAAAAATAGCTTAATAGGTCAATGAATTCATCCATAGTCATTGAGCTCTTGTTCCATGGTAAGCACTTTTTTAGGTATTGGAGATAAGTTGGGAATAAGACCAAGTTCAAAGCCTTAGTTGGAGGAAACAAATACACAAATGACAAAGATAACGTCAGGAAGTGATGGTGTTACAGAAACAGGCAAGACAGTGGCTGGGGTGATAGCAGAGAGGACCACTCAATCTAGGACGGTCAAGTAAGGTCCCTTGGAGAAGATGACATTTGAGCAGAGATCTGAAAGATGGGGAGGAGACAACCGGGAACATTCTGATAAAAGGGTGCTTTAGGTCAAGGAAGCAGCAAGAGCAAAGGCCCTTAAATGGCAAAGATCTTGGCAGATTTGAGAATGAGAAAGATGCCAGAGGGATGGGGACATAGGGAATAAGGCAGGTGATGGCAACAGAGAGAAACAGGCAAGCGCTGGACTGTGTAAGGAAAGGGTCAGCCAACCTCTTCAGGGAAGGCCAGCTAGTAAATATTTCAGGCTCTGCAGGCCACGATCTCTGTTGCACATACTCGATTCTGGTGTCATAGCAGGAAAGCAGCATACACAAGTAAGCCAACAGCCACGACTGTATTCTATTAAAAATTTATTTGCAACAATGTTGGTGGGCCAGAATTGGTCTGTGGGTTATGGTTTGCAACTCCCTAGAGTAGGGCATAGTACCCTATGGTAAAGAATTTGCATTTTATTCCAAGTGAATAGGTAGCCATCAAAAAGCTTTGAATGGGGCAGGATGGGGGGTGTCCTACGGTCAGATTTTGCTTTAAAAAATTTCCTTGTAACATAAGATTGTATTCTCCTTTCCCCATTATGAACTCTATTTCATATTCTCTTTGGAAAACTGAGTATTCGGTTGGGTTGGGGTGTGGGGAGTGGCAGATAGTGGGGCAGGGCAGTTGAGATAGTGATTGTCTATGCTGTGTGCTAGTTTACACGACCTTAGGTTAATTGCTTAATCTGTCTGCGCCTCAGTTTCCTTCTTAATAAAACTGTAATAATAACACCTGTCTCCGGGGGTTATTAAGTGGATTAAATGAGATCATGTATATAAAACATCTGTCACAGTGCCGGGCACAGTGAGGCCTCCATGACGTAAATCCCTTTTCCTCTCTTTCCTTCCATTGAGCCTGTATATGTCACGCTCCAGTCAAGACAGAGGTAAATGTCAAAGCTGGTAATTAAGTTCAAAAGATCTATTGCACAATTACATGTGAGGTGAGAAATTTCTCACCATAACATAAGCGGGTGATTTTATTTGAAACTTATAGAAGCACAATTTCTGATTACACATGGGATGAATCTATTTGTATTCCATATTAGTCAAACCAAAATTGGAGTTCTGGAAATCATTCTGGACATGCTAATTTGAGAGGAATGCTAATAAGTAAGTGCATTCAAAAAAAGGAAGGCAAGCTCTGGAAGGGCTTGGGAACCATATCAGATGTAAAACGTATTGGAAATATTTAGCAAAGGGAAAGCAACTAAAAGAAAACTTGAAAAGTGTACAAATGGGTGAAGGGCTACCATTGGGAAGAGAGACAAAACTCACATCTTATTGGAGTGGGGGTGGGTCTCCCTGGACCATTGGATGGAACTGGTAGAGATAAGATTTTCCCACAATTAAAGATCTTCATAATGGGAGAAGGGAGGTTTCAATCAATGTGAGCATTCTCAAAGAGACTGAGGAGCATTCAATAGCTGACATGTTTAAAAGATTTTTGCAATGAGAATGCAACCAAACTAAAAGACATCCCATCCTACCTCCCAAATTTCTGATTCCACAAGCCCGTGGAGTGAGTTAACCAAGTCTCGAAAAGTCAAGAGACCCTCTTCGGTACCAGGGACTGGATTTTTCTCTGAGATCTCCGGCGAAAAGGGGATTGTGAGATACAGGAATCTGAGTTTCACCAAGAGGTAGAGACACTTACAGAGGGTTCATGAGGTAGATTGGAGGGACTGACTGAGGTGAAAGAGAGTGGGCCACTTCTATGTCAATTGGATCAGAGTAAATTCCATGTCACTGAAAAATGGATGGAGACTAGGAGAGAAAAAAGAGTCAGGAAGTTCTCACCCAAACCCATCAACTGCCTTGTCCCTCTGCCACCATCGCCTGGGGCCTGGGTGGCTGCAATCACCTCCCAACCAGCCCTAATCAGCTGCATTGTTTTCATAGCACCGAACAAGAAAATATCAGGAGGACTATTTGTTTTTCTGGCCCTCTCGGAAATGCAAGCCCTGTGAGGGCAGGGGGGCTATGTGGGGCTTGCTCACTGCTGACCCCTGACCCGCAGGGGATGCTCTACAAATGCTCGTGGGGAGAATGAAGAGCAGAAATCTTCCTAAAGTGGGATACAGCAACATGAAGTCATGGTAATTGGACTAAGTTCAATATAAAATTTTGGCATTTCAAGGTAATGTACGTATTACCCGACTTTTGCCTGGTTGCTTTGAATGAGTGCAAACCTGACATTGCCTGGCCTTCAGATGTCCATAGTAAAAGAGTTGTAGTCTGTGAAAGACGGAAAAGGAGCAGCACATTTAGGGCCCAGCAAACTGTTTTTCGGCTCCCGGAGTTAATGGGAGAACCTGGGAGAGCTCGGGGCACAGCGGGTCTAAGCAAGGAAATAAGAAATGAGTAGGAAGAGGATGTGAAGAAATGAGGTAGGAGAGGTACCTAACATTTCCTGTGGGCTTTACTTCATTGAATCTCTATTATGTCCATGAGATAATATCTTCTGAGAAATGAAACCATTTGAGTCTCAGAGGGATAAGGGAAGTGTGTAAGGACAGGTGGTAGAATGTTACAGTAGAGATTCCTAACCACGCATCTGTGAACTTGTCCTCTGGTCCACAGATATGATGAAAGGTTGGTATTTATTAAGCACCTACTAATTGCCAGGACTGGTGAGAACAGAAGGGAAAGCATCTTGCTGGCAGCCTCCGATATCATGGTTTGCTGTCCCACGGCCATGGTCATGGGCAGACTCAGGTTTTGTGGGGCCTGAAGCTGACCAGTTTTTTTTTTTCAGGGGGATCTTCCAACAAAAAGAATATACATTTAAAAATATGAGATTAAGTACAAGGAGTCTGTGCGAATGACAAATCCTGAAGCTTAAGAATCTTTAGCATCATCGTAAGTCAATCTCTGACTATGACAATAGTCACCAATTAATGTAAAAAGTGTCACAGTGGTGCCTCAAAAACGTTCACTTTGGAAGTGAAGGGACCAGAAGGGACGGATGGAATTGGGTCAGGAAGGTCAAACACACTTCCCACACGAACCCATAAGCACCATTTTAATAATAACCCATAAGACTGATTCCAAGGGATTTTTAAAATTCCCTTTTGTGAAAAATTCCTTTTTTGTTAAAATAGTTTTTTAAAAAGTTTTATTTTGAGTGCATATAAGCAAATAACCCTGGCTCTAATACAAGGTTTTTCTGATCTGGAGGACTCTTTGCAGGGTTTCCAATACGTGTCTTGTTGTCAGGGTGATAAGCCCTGCATTTCGGGATTTAGATAAAAATTCCTCTAAAATATTTTACAATCTGGTGATACTGGGCTTCGATTCGACTAGATCTGGTGAATGGGGGAGAGAGGATTCAGGGGGCTCTCTGTCTGCACTCGGGTGTCTCGTGCATTTTCATGTACATCAGAAGCCATTGGGGAGCTTGTGAAAACCCCAAGTATTTTCCCTTCATTCCAAAGCACCAGGAATCCTGTACAGACCGGGAGATTCAGAGGTAGTCAGTTCTCAGACTGCTTCTTGCCAAAAACTGCTCTAATAACAACCCTGCTACATGAGGGAGGGATTATAAACATGCTTACCAAAGGGGGAAAACGAGGCACAGGGAAGCAAGCAGCTTGTTCTAGGTCACCCAGCAAGTTTATGTCTCAGCAGCATATTCTGGCTCTCAGAAGGTCTGCCAAAGGTCACATAAGGAGGAAAAGAGTGTGTTCCTAGGAGTAGAGAGAAGAATCTCGCCAACAATGCAGATAGGGGAAGGCGTGATCAGGATAGGGTGATATGTGTTGATTGACAAAGGGATTTGGGCGAATAAGAATTGAACAGAGACTGTTAAAACGGACGTTGTGAGTGTTGGCAAAGGGAAAGCAATAGAAATTTTGTAAGAATGGAGGATAGGCTCTGGGCCCAAGCGAATGGGATGTCATGGCACCAACAAGCAGCAGAAACTGACACCTGGGGTGCGGGGTCGGAGGCGGGGGCAGGGAGGTGTTTGTGCAGCACCCAGCAGATCCCAGGCCCTCAATCAATGTTTGGTGAAGGAATTTGCCAAGGAGGCCGAGTACTAACGTCGCCTCGATTTGATAACTCCCATTTTCCTGGTTGCCATGATCCTGGCGTGGGACGCTGGCCAGGAATCTAATAAGCAAAAACAGACAATGTGAGGTAATACCAGAGAGTTTGGTGCCGGTTAAGACTGTCAGAGCCAGGAGCCCAGCAGTAAAACCAGCCTGAGGTTGGAGAGGAGACCTGCCTCCTTAGAGACACTTCCCCAATCAGCTGGGGTGGGGGGTGGGGTGTCTCTGTGTGGGGGTGGGAGGGAAGGAGTGATTTCATCTGTTTAATGAAAAATGACCTGAACGTTTCTCTGATCCTGGAAACTCCCATCTAACCGGGGCCAAGGAAAACAGGATTAGGTCTTATTACTTCTACGATGGCTTTGCATCTTCTCAGAATGAGTTAAACTAGAGGGAAAAGAAAAAGAATCTCGTTCCATGGTCCCTGCAGATAAACTCTGAGTTATTTAATGGGTTAATAGGACAGACTTCCCTGGGGTCACCTTCTGAAACTGTGTTTCACTTTGGCTTGCTTAGTCTTTTAAATGGACACCCCATTTTAGGGTACGTGCTCATAATAACAGAAAATTCGCTCTATTGAATTCAGACAAGCAAGTCACCCCCTCTGGCATCCCGCCTTCTGACAAGCTACTGATTTCAGGTCTCATGTTCCCTTCTGACTTCCACAAGGGAACAGCTTTTGCCCTAAACCACGACAAACAATTGCCTGAGCGGGCAACTACTGACATGTAATTCTCATTGTGCCCTTAACGGGGTGGCACTTGACAAGATTTTCCTGTGTGGGTTTTTGAGGACACTGTCTTCCCAGGGCCGACTTTAGGATTCCTCAAAGTGCACATCAAAACCAAACCCCTCACAGTGATCAGCATAGGGAAGAATCTGTTTTGTGCACAAATTCTTCAAATCATCCTTTTTTAACAAGAGAACAGGGTGAATAAGTCCATAGGACAGTTTTGTTTTTAATGCAATGTATATTTATTGTAAACAATAATATACAAAAAAAAGAAAAACAAGGAAAGGTAAGTTTCACAGAGAGAACAGAAAGGTTTGGGGTGGGGGGACAAGGAAACAAGCAAAACACAAACACAAACCAAACCTTACCTAAAGACAAAATATGATTTAAATGCCAGGTTTTTTTTTTAAGTTACAGAAATATTTTTTAAAAAGATCTGCTTTTATACAGAAATTGAAAGATGCCATATTATAAGAGTGCTTTAAGATTTTATTCTACTGACTTCTAAAACTGTTAATATATCTTTTTTTAAATAAAAAAAAAGTTTGCTGTCTTTTTTAAAAAGCAATCCTCAAACTCTCCAGCCACAGAGTTAAGAATTAGTCTGTCAGTGGGCCGACCCCTCCCCCTTTCCTCCCTCTCTCCAGGAGAACATGCAGGGGAATCATGGGTGTCCCACGCTTGCACGGTCTTGTGTCACAACACACACACACGCACGACTTAGGCAGCCCGAAGATCTGTGGCAGAAAACACTGCAAATGACTCAGTGATACACTACATTTGAAACCTCTCATTTGTACAAAAAGAGAAACAAGTTTCCAGTTTGTTTTCAACAAAAACAACGAAGAAAAAAAAAAGGACAGACAAAAAAGGCATTTATACAAATCTAGGACAAGGAATCCAAAGAAACTTGCTTTTAATAATAAAAAAGAGGATTAAAGAGATAAATAAAAAAAAACTGGTTACAGTTAAGAACATAATTTAACAACAGATGACCATACCCTTTGAGGAAGACTCCAACAACCTATTTTAAAGAAGGTACCTTTTAAAGATAAAAAAAGGAAGTTGTTTTTTTTTTTCATTAAAACCTCTCCTTACAAAATAAATAATTTCAGCACGTGGAATGTCTTGAAGGTGACTGCTGGCGTTCAGAGAGGCACAGGTGACAGTGTGAGAAAACTCAGCATCTGTGTTCCACATGGGGCCGGGCAGGCAACCAGGGGGCAGTGTGCTGGGGCACTGAACTGGCTACTGAGACATGCCCCAATCAGATTTCGTCTCCTCACCTTTTGCTTCTTGCTTAAGATTTCAATGAATAAGCAAACGCAGGAGGAAATAAATGCACTAAAAGAGCACGCGAGTATTTTTCAGCAGCATGGTTTTAAGGCTCAAGGTGTTTTTCTCTTGTTTAAAAAATATATATGTGATAAAGCTTACCAAATGCTTCTCTAGACTAAGGTGTGTATGTCCATACTTGCAAAATAAGGCTTTTATTTTTCTAAGGCAGCTCCTCCTTGAATCAGAAAGCCTGAGGCATTAAGCAAAGCTAACCCCCCAAAACTCATCACATAACACAAATCTGTGTGCATGGGTGGTGGTGGTGGTGGTTATGTTAATACAACAACACACTTTTTTTTGTAAGAGAAAGCAAATCTGTACAAAAATACTCTGGTTGCAAGAAAAGCTAGGGCACACTGTTCAACTAAGTAGTTTAGCTGTTGGAAAAATAAGAGCATTTAATTTTTATCTAAAAATATGTATAAATCCCCTCAAAATGGTAATGAATCATACACAGTACATACTAAAAATATTTAAAATAGAGAATATTCCTCACAGAGGACTTTTTTCTTTAATTACTGCTAAAAAATAATTACAAAGTCCAAACAGGCAGAGAGATTGGGCAAATTGGTCACACGATTCTCCGTCATCCTCCGTGCTTGCTTCGAAGAAGGTTTGCAAAGTCCAGTCTCCTGGCGAGATCCCGCTGGTCCATCTAACCATGAGTGGCCAGGCCACAGCCTCGCAAAAAGGTGGGCATACGTTTGGATAGCTAATGTTTCTGTCTTGGAATCTGGGTACTAGTTGCCTTTAGCTTAAATGTCTTTATGGAAGAAGGAAAAAAAATGTCCAATGGAAATTCTGGTCGGTTCTTTCTTTCTTCGGTTATTTTTAAGATCATCACGCTTTGTCTAAGGTCTCCTCAAGGTCTGGTGAGCTGTGTGTAGACCGGCTGTTCCCAGTGCTGGGGGCTGTGGGTTTGCGGGATGGAAGGGACCCCCGAGGTGTCGGCGATGGGGGTGTACATGGGCCGCTGCGCCGGGTTCATGTAGGTGAAGGTGGAGTAGAGGCCTGAGCCCTGGCCGGCGGCGTGGCTGTAGTAGGAGCCGGAGTTCTGGTGGTCTGTATAGTCGTACTGCGAGCGGGTGATGGGCGGGTAGGAGGGGCTGTAGTGCGGAAGGTTGAAGGGGCTGTACGCGATCTGCTGCGCCGGCGAGTGCTGCTGCTGCTCGCTGTAGTGGCTGGGGCTCAGCTGCTCGGTCTTGATGTGCGTTCTCTGGGACTGGCCTGGCTCGCTGCTCAGCGAGGTCAGCGTGTGCGCCGGCTGCTGCTGGGGCGCCGGCTGCTGCTGCTGCGGCGCCGCCTGCTGCTGCTGCGGGGGCGCCTGCGGGGCCGGCGGGGCCTGCGGGGGCTGCTGCGGAGGCGGCGGCGCCTGCTGCTTGGACATCCACACGTGACCCGCGCTTGCTGGGGTCGCCGCGGTGCTGCTGATGCCATAGCTGCCGGTATATGTGACCTGGCCGTGAGTGGCCGGCACTCCCGGGTGGCCATTGGGTGGCAGGTACTGGTCAAATTCGTTGACGTCGAAGGTCTCGATGTTGGAGATGACGTCGCTGCTCAGCTCACCGATGTCCACATCGCGGAAGTCGATGGGGGGCTGTCTGCCCCCCTCTGGCAGGGGGCGCCCCTCTCGTTTCAGGTCAGCCTTGCCCGGCTGCACGTCGGTTTTGGGAGTGGTGGGTGGCGTTGGTGGGCCCTGGGATTGCCCTGCAGGCAATAAGCGAGAAAGAAGCACAGGAAAATCAACAAGGGCTGTGCAAAGGCCCTAGTCTTAGGAACCCTCTGGGACCCCTCCCTCCCAGTTAAAGGGTCATAGGGCCCCGCATTCGCACCAGAGGCACGCTGTACTGTAGATGAGACCCTGAATGATTAACTCGCCAGTACACACTGGGCAGTCTCCTTTTATCGGGGGAGGGTCTGAGGACCCTTGACCAAATTGCTACTTGTAGAAGAGTCTTGTGTGTGCTTTTGGGGTGGGGGAGCAAAGACTTCCTGTAAAGCTGTAAAGGCATTTCACCTCGCAATAAAATCAATCTGCTAGGATGCTGATTGTGTGTGTGTGTGTGTGTGTGTGTGTGTGTGTGTGTTGAGTGGCACTGGGCAGGGAGGGGAGGAGGATTCGGCGTAGGGGTGGTGTTTCTCTCCCCGGAGAAAGCAAATTCCCTAAACGGAGCCCACTAGGTGGAGGCCTGGGGGTGTGCCAGGCGGGACCGTGGCTAGGTTAAGGGCTGTGGCGGGACTCACCCGAGTGCTCGCCGGGGGAGTGCACCTCGCTCATGCCCGAGGAGGAGTGTGGCGAGTCTGCCTGCAGCGCCTTGAAGATGGCGTTGGGGGAAATGTGAGTCTGCTCCGTGGCCTCCTCGGCCTCCGCCTGGCCGTTCTTCACGGACTTCCTGCGCCGAGGCTGGTACTTGTAATCCGGGTGGTCTTTCTTGTGCTGTACACGCAGCCGCTCCGCCTCCTCCACGAAGGGCCGCTTCTCGCTCTCGTTCAGCAGTCTGGGGGGGGGGGGTGGCGGGGGGAGAGGGGCGCAGAGAAAAGGGGGAGGGGGTTGTGAAACCGCGGAGCTGTCAGGGCGGCACACAACCCCAGTGCTCCCTTCCTCCCTGCTCTCCAGCTACGGCCGCAGCTTGCTACTTTTCTTTTTTCAAGGAAAAAAAAAAAAAAAGAAATCTCGGTTCTTTTAGTCAGACCTGAGCGGTCACTCCGAGCTCCGCCCTCTCCACTTCTCTTCTGTTTTGAAAACCCTGCAGATGAAAATAGCTCTCCTCTGTTCCTGCTCTAAATGCCTTTGCTACCTGAGTTATCCCCCTGGCCCCGTCCCCAACACCCTTTAAAAACTCTCCAAAAAACCACTCAATCTGCAGGGAACGCCTCCTGCCCACCCACCCCCTAACAGTGCGCCCAACTACTGCCAGTGGCCTCCCTCCTCCACCCCCTTCCCGCTATGGGGCGCCTCTAGCCTCGGTTTCTCCCCCCACCCTACGTCCCACCTCCATGGGTGTAGAGCTACACGAAAAAGCGCAGTTGGAAGGACAGAGAAGAAAACTTCACTTCCCACCCCAAATCCTACGTGAGACTGAACTTCATAGAAACGCGAAATCAGGCTGGCAGCCCCCTCCCACCACGGGTCCTACGAGTCTTCTCTCACCCTCTGGCTGTCTCCCTCCCCCCTTCCCCAACCCCTTCCCTAGAGCAATCCAAGAACTTTTGTCAAACTGAGCCAAGTCACACTGCGTCCCCACCCCCCTCCGGCCCCACCCCGCCTGCTCAGGGACCCGCAACTCCCCCCTGCTGGGAGGCGGGGCGCGGAGAGCGGGGCGCGGAGAGCCGGTCCCGGCCAGCGCCCCCCTTCGCCGCGCAGCCCACCCTGCCCCGCGGCCCTACCTCCAGAGCTTGCCCAGCGTCTTGCTGAGCTCGGCGTTGTGCAGGTGCGGGTACTGGTCCGCGAGCTTCCTGCGCGCCGCCTGCGCCCACACCATGAAGGCGTTCATGGGCCGCTTGACGTGCGGCTTGTTCTTGCTCGAGCCGTTGACGCGCACCGGCATGGGGACCAGCGTCCAGTCGTAGCCCTTGAGCACCTGGCTGACGGCTTCACGGATGCACACCGGGAACTTGTCCTCCTCACTCTCCTTCTTCAGATCCGGCTCGCCCTTGGGGAATGTGTTCTCCTGGGGCCGGGTGTTCTCGGTGTCCGAGCCGGAGCCCGAAGGGCAGGGCGAGCCCGCCGAGTCCTCGGACATGGTGGGGCTGGGGGCGCCGGACAGGCCCTTCTCCTGCTCTTCGGTCATCTTCATGAAGGGGTCCAGGAGATTCATACGCGGGCCCGGGGCAGGGGGCGGGTGGCCGGGAAAGGCGAGAAGCCGCGGCGGCTCGGGGACTCGAGGCGCGGGCTCCTCTCCCCTGGGCTGCCCGGACGCGGAGCGATAGGCTCCCGCGGAGCCTAGCGCGTCACCCGGCTGCGGTGGCGAGTACTTAGGAAGGCGCGGGGTGGCCAGCCCGCAGCTGCCCACTTCACTTGGGGGAAGGCGGACTGGAGAGGAGTAGGGGAAGAAAGCTAAAGCGGGGGGCGTTTGCACCCCTTCTCTTCTCCTCCTGCAAAGAAAAGTTCCTGGGGTGAAGCTGGCTAGTCTTGGCGCCACTGAAGTTCCCAGTCAATTTCAAGCTCCGCTCTCCGCTCTCGGACTTCCAGCCCAGCCGCTCTTTAATAAATACTCCCCCTCACCTTAGAGACGTCCAGCCAATCAGAGGGCTGGCAGGCAGCTGATTGGATCGGATTGGGGGGGAGGAGGATTGTGGCACTGGGCTGGGTGACGAGAGGGAGGGGAGGAGCAGGGCGGGGAGCGCTGCCGCTGGTCGGGCGGCGGGGCGGGGGGAGGGGGTGCCGCGGGGAAGGCGGGGGACTCGGGACGTCTAAGTGTGTAAGTTTGCCGTACTCTCCTAATGTCAGAATTTTGGTGCCGTCTCCGCGCGAATCTTCGTGTCTGTGTGTGTGTTTGCGCGCGCTCGTGTGTCTAGACTCGGATCTACCCCCACCCCCAAGCATTTCTTTTCACCACTTTCTCCGCGGTACCGAGGATTTAGCTGGAGTTTACAGGACTGGAGAAGCAGTCTCTCCATAGTGTGCAGCCCAGTTTACACGCCTGGAGTCTGCCTCTGCCGAAAGTACTTAGAAATGTCTTTTGAAGTAAATGTTTTGGTGACTCAACGTCCGCTGTCCCTCTGTAATAATCCACGTAAATAGATTAACATGCTCTGGTTCGCTGGGGCTGGTGCGGCTGGCCGGGATTCTGCTGCGCTCTTGGAAAGGGAATCAATGAAAACCAAAGCTAAGTCCCCGCGAAGGTTGGCAGCGGCGACTGCATAGCCCCGCGCTCGCGGAGCCGTCCCGCGCCGCTCCGACCTTGAACTCTGACAAGTCCTTCTCCAGCCCGGCCCGCAATCCCCCACCCGGCCGACGCGCTTCAGTGACAGGGCAACCGCTTGGACGGTCTACTCCTCACCTCCTGGCCGAGTCAAAACGTCGGCAGCGTTGCCCCTGGAAAGAATGTACCAACTGCTCTGGCTTTTGAGAGATCGAACTTTGCGAAGGTGGCCGTCCTGGCCCTCGAGGCTGCGGCCGGTCACTCGGTTTCTAAAAGGCCAAACAACTGGGCACCGCCGCAGACAAAACAGGCCACTCTGGCGGAGTCGCGCTGCTCGCCTGCTTTCGCCCTCCTTTGCAAACACCTGGAGGGGCGAAGCGCCTGTCGTCCTCACTTTAGTCAGGTCCTTTTGTGACTCGAAGACAGCTAGGAGTTCTGCGGCGGTGGGGGTGGGGGTGTCTGATGTATTTCAAGTGTGATTTGAGCACAATCTTTGTGTTTACACAAATGCTTAGAGTCTGGTTGGGTATCTTTTCTGGGGGAGAAAAACCTTAGTCGCTTGTGGGTTACTTGTCTTCAAAATCACAAATAAACGCACAACCGTGGAAAACCCTTAATTTTCAGCCTCCCCTTTCCTGGCTCCCGCAAACAGTCGCCTCGATTCGAATTATCGCTATTGTGATTTGTTTATTTCTAATTTGCAAATTTCGGACACTATGACAAGATTTAAAGGACTTTTCCCTGAAGAATTTTTTAAAATCTCATTTTCTTCTGAAAAACTCGACCTTTCTTATAGGAAACGGGCATTCTTCAGAAAGTAGTAAGTTGCAACCCTGTTAAATAGTATTTACTTTTTAATCAAAAGTAACTCAGTGGATGTCTGTGGTACCTGAGTTTGTTTTTGTGTTTAAGAGATCTCCATACAATAGTCTTGCATTCGTGGCCTCTTAATACGCTGGGAAAGTATAAGAACAACTTCGTCTTTTGGGGGGAGAAAAAGTCCCGCGTAGTATGGACTGATTTCTCCGTCCTTGGGAGGAGACATTTGTGAATATAACTGTGTGATCTGGGGACACCTGACCCAGGAGGAGACGCAGAAACTAGAACTTGGGGCAGGGGTTTTAACCAAGGCGTCTGTATTTAGTTGCATTTTATTGTAATTCACATGTTTAATGGCATAAAAGGCAGAGAAAACCACTATGACTTGAAGATAGTTTGAAATATTTCACTAAATATTTGTCAAGATAATTACGTACGAATATAAATACGCTTTAATACAATTATGTAATAGGATATAAGTAATATATAGCATTTTAAATCGTAAATGACAGTACTGTATACATTTTTGTTCGTTTGATGCAAGCATTTTATATTCTTGTATCTTTTTGAAAAGAGGATAAACAATCGGTTGACTTAAAAAATGGAGTGCAATTTTTAGCTGCATCCAGAGGGGGCGCCAAAAGCCCAGAAACTGTCTAGCTCAGAAACTGCAGGAAAACTTTGCTGGTGTTGGTGGAAAGTGGTGTGTTCCACTCAATCAGAACTGCTTTGCTGCTGAGATTTATCTCCGCAGAAATTCCACACGATATTCCCTCCCGTGCGCATCCGCCTCTGGGAAGCCCAGTTAAGGGAATTAGAAGGTGCGTATCCATAGACAAAAAGAGCGTTCTGGATGCCTGAGATTTGTATTCTGCACACAACGTGGAGACCAAGACCGCGAGAAAGACCCCTCACCCCCACCCCATCTCCCAGGTGCCAAGCGCTGTCCTCTGCTAGGTGTGCCAGGACCAGGCCGAGTCTAACACGTGGGCACCATCGATTAGCCCGTGGGGTGGTCCTGCAGGGGCCTGGGTGCCAACTCCCCCCCCCCCCCACCCCCAACTCAGGGCTCGGTTCGCTCCCGTGTGACTTTCCCTGGTCTCTCCTTCCTGCCTTTGGAAGACATTCATAGGCTCCCACCTGAGGACCTGCGTCAAATAGAGCCAAGGCTAAAGGAACACTTTCTCAGAGTTGAGATTACAGATAGGGAAACTGAGGCCGTTGGCTCAGTGCTAGCCACAGCCTTCTGCCCAGAGCTGAAGCTGCCGGGGTCCACAGTCTGGTGGGGCCAAGGGAAGGAAAGGAAGCTGGTCAGAAAAGGGACAGGGAGCCGGTGGCACTTCTCACGTACGCGACGACGCGCATTGGTCCCAGCACCTGAGCCAGCGCCGCGAGCTCTACTGCCGGGATCGGAGACTTGGAGGTGCGAGCGGATCCCAAGGGGGACCTCAGGAAACGGAGGTCTGGGATCCCCCACCCCCTTCTCTTTCCAGGCCAGGCGCCGGGCTCAATTTCCCCACCCCGGGACGCCAATCTCCCTCCGCGTCTACGCGGGCGCCAAGGCAGGAACCCAGAGTTGTTGGCGAAGAGCGAGTTTCTCCGGCTCTGTGGGGCGGTGCAAACACGCGGTGCTAACACGCAGTGCAAGGGTGGGGGTGGTGCGTCCCGGGACCGGGGTGAGCGGTGTGGTGGATGGGGTTCCCCATACCTGAGGAATTAAGAACACAACCTCCCTCCTCCAAATTCCTTAGCAGAAGTGGAGACCGAGTCTGAATCCGTTCTCAGCAGGGATGCACGTCCTAGAAGAATTTGGTTGGGGTGAGCAACTGAACCTCCCAAAGATCTCAGCCCTGGGCAACCTGGTTTCTGTAGCGACGCTCAGAGCCGGGCATAACCCTTCTCCTGCCGAGTCTCCAGGGCCCGGCTCCCTGCAGGTAAAAGACCCCAATCCTTGGCGGGACCTCAGGTCCCCGCGCCCCGCGCTCCCAGACGCTCCTCGGTAATTGGCATTTTTCACTGGGAGTGGAGCCTGGTGCGGCCGCTTTTCACGCCCGGCAGCACCCGTTCTCTTTGGAAGGAGCGGCAGGTAAGCCGGCTCTAGGACAGGCGCTGGGCTGGACAGCAACATCAAAAGGGAAAAGGAAAGTTTCAGGTAGCTTCGTAGGGGCGCAATAAATATCTGTGACCGGCTGAATAAATGTGACCTTTGGACATTTTGCCCAAGTGTGTATGTGTGTCTGTCTCATCTCAGGCCTGCAGACCTCCCAAAAACACGTTCTATAAACGCAGGTGACTATAAACGTAGGGACTAAGTCCTACTTGAGAGTTTCTCCCCAAACCAGCGCCCTATTTACGGCGGTTATCGGTGGTCCTGTGTCATTCATGACTAATGACTGTAAAATCCTGGCGCTCCCTAAAACTGAAGGCCAAAAGGGGGCTTTTCAGTTTTCTTCCCTTTTCTGTTTTCGGAGAGGAAGAGGGATGAGGTGGACAGGAGGTGTCAGGTGAGGGAAGCGTGGACCGTCCATGTGCTCCCGGGTGACCGGCCGGGTCTAGGGGCAGCAGTGGTTGTAACCCATCGGGGCTCCCCGGGGTTCGGACTGGAGCCAAAGCCAGAGACAGAACAGCTGGCTGACTATCGGAGGAGAAAAAAGACGTGTGGGAGTGGGAAGTTCCAGTCCCAAAGGGACTTTGTGCCTTTCTTCTTCTGCTTCTCCTCCTCCTCCTTCTTCAAATCCTACATTTCTTTAACTTTAGTCAAGGCGCAAGGGAGCCGCCCGTCAATTGGAGGACACCCCAAGCATCCCTAGAATGGCCTGCGGGAAATTTCCTAGGCCGGGTTTTTTTTCCCCCTCCTCCCCAATTTTCCTCTTTTAAATATCTTCCAGGCATTTTCAGCTGAAGGTGCCTTCGTCTTGCTTACAAATACAAGTAAAGCAAGCGCTCAGCGCAGCGGCGCCTCCTTTGCAGGGGCTGCCCTCCGCCGGTGGACTTCCTTTGCAGATCCGGGGTTCGCACCTGCACCTCCTCCCCACCTCGAGTCGCCTTTCCGTTTCGGGGTGCTCGGACCTGGAAGCGCGCCCACAGAAAGGAGCTGAGATGCTCAGGACACTTGTAAATGGCTCCCCGAGGGGACGGTGGGCTCTTCAGCGATGGCTTCCCCTCAGCCTGAAGGGACTTTAACCCGCCGCTCCCTCTAAGAAGTCCTATTGGGCCGGCGGTTATTTCGGATCTTTACTAATAGGGGAAAATATCTCCATCAAACCACCGAAAGGGAGAAATACTATTAATACACAATTTGGAAGGTAACTGAATTAAAGACCAAGTGTCTTGGGTCTTTCTCTCCGTTCTTTTCTGTCTCAGCAGGACCCGGAAGGTCCCCTCGAGGCAGAGATCTCTCCCTGGTCCCTCGAACCTATAGATATACGGGGCCAAACCCGGCGCCCTCCCTGCTGCGAGTTGGGCTCCGCTCCGCCGCGGGCGAGCCCTGCGCGGGGGCCGAAGCCCGCAGCCCCGTGTCCCGCCCTCTGGTTGGAACTCCGCGGCGGCGCCCTCGGCCCCAGGGCCCCAGGAGGGCCAAGGTCATTAGGTCAGCCCCCAACTTCGGAGTTTCCTCGAGAGTGACGTATTTAGGGTGGGGGCTAAGGTCTCAGAGGATTTTAGGAGCTGTAAGGTCACGAAAACTGCAGGGGGAGGCGGCCTGAGAGCCTGGTGAAACAGCCTCAGGGCTTTGCGAAGTCGGGGAGAAAACAACCGGGGACTCGGGACTCGCAGGGCTTCTTGCCTTGTGATTGTTTATTTCATATTAATTTCTTGGTGCGAGTCGCTGTCTGCAAGCCCGCGGGAGAGACAGGCTGCACTAGTCCCGATTCCATCCTGCGTTTGTTTAAATAGAGAAGCAAAGGTACTCTCCCAGCCTCTAGTAGACAGACCAGGGATTTTGAAAAAGCAGGTTTTTTTGTTTGTTTGTTTGTGTTTTACCCCCTTTTTTTCTTCCTTTTCTCTATGATGTCTTTCTTCCAAGGCCCCCTTTTACTGATGTAAAAAAAGATTAAGTGGATTCTTACATGACATTTTTTTTCTCCCCACCCTGTCTCTCTCTCCCTCTCCCTCTCCCTCTCTCTGTCTCTGTCTCTCTCTCTCTGTCTCTCTCTCTCTCTCTCTCTCTCTCTCTCTCTCTCTCTCTCTCTCTCTCTCTCTCTTGGATGAGTGTGAAATTTGGCCTGGTGTGGGAGAGAGAGAGGGGCAGGTTTTGGTTTTTGTTTTGGTCTCCCTCCCTTTAAATCATTAACAGCAGAAACTCTCACAGTGTCCTTGTCACTCTCTTTAGGACAAAATGAGTTTGCCTCCAGTGAGAAAGTGTGGATTGTCCTGTTTCATGCTGAGTCTTAGGCATGGAACCCACTTCTCCATCAGTTTCCAGGTTGGTGGAAACTCGAGGGAAGGCCCATAGCCTGGACCAGGCAGGGACCGACTGCAGAAACTACTTCCCGTTGGGGTGCCCAGAAAGCTCACAAAACTCAACTTCGGTTGGCAGAAGAGGACTCTTTAGTCTCATGTGCTTAGTGTCCATGTGTAAAACAGAGACAAGTAAGCAGTTCCTGGTATAATTTAGGGGTACGGTCACCCTAGCTTCAAATATCAGGGCATTTATTAATCTTCAAAAACAAGATAGGGCCTGAAAGGACCCTAAATGTAGGCATCTCCCCCTTAAATGCTCATTTTCTTGGAGCAATGGAGATGCTTCCCTCAGCAGCCAGGAGAAAAGGTGCTGTTGGACTGAGGGTTGACTTCTCTGCTAGGAAAGGACAGTGAGGTGGGTGGTCTTGGCACCGACCTTTCAACTCAGGCGTCCACCCTCTCTGCTAGGGTCCTCTTCCCCCAGGGACCTGGCTCCAGCGTCTTCCGAAGGAGCCTGCATCCAGCTTTCGTTGGAACCTTAACTGTATTAAATACATGAGGTATTATGGACAGCAAACCAGGTGCTTGCAAATTTGTGAGGTGTGGATGATGGAGGCTGTGCCTGCACTGGGGGAGCTGAGCGGGGTCTGTAGGTCTGAGGCTTGGCTCGAGGACACCAGAGGGCAGGTTAGGGCTCCGAGTAGGACTCAGTGGAGACATCTTGTCTTCTTCATCCTCTGTGGTTCCATGTCAATCATTCACTTGCCATCTCTCTCCCAGTTAGCCCAACCTGAATCTCATATCACTTGAGGCTTACTGTGTGCCTGAACATCCAAAGGGGACACAAGGGATCCCTGCATTTAACTGTCCCCATGTCTGCTTTCCGTCAAAATTCGGCCTTGCTACCCTCGCTCTGCTCTGCCCCCTGGGCCCACTGTTCTGAGACCCTCTTTCTCGGCCTCTTCCACGGACTCCCCTTCTCTTGCTCTGAGAGCTGCGTCCCACCCTGGGGCTCCATGGAAGTGCCGAGGGGAAGGCACAGCGCGGGGAGAAGTGGTCCAGAGCTCCTGGTTCAGTGCATGAGTCCTTCCCATCACTTGGCCCCGGGATCCCCTCTCTTCTATCCCTGGTGATGCTGTGCTGCTCTTTGCCGGAACCATCATCTCGCACCCACCGCTCCCCCTTTCTTGGTCCGAGCCCAGAAATGCCTTGTAGTGTGTGGTACGCTTCACTCTCTCGTTGGGGGACATCTGCCAACCAGCACAGTGGTGATGACAGTTTCCAGATGATTTTCCAGGAGCAAAGAAATCTGGGGGAGGAGAGAGTGGCATTGGCCAAGCGCTGAGTGGGCTGAACATTGTGGTTCCGGAAGAGGCCCAGGGAGGTAGAGTTTTGTGGGGCGCCAAGATTTCTTTTTCCCCTTTAGATTCTGCCTGAAGCAAAAGTCACTAATTGCTTTTTATTTTCCTGGCACTTAGGAGGTTCTCTGGATTCTGACCCACCTCCAGGAATTTAGGTCTGAGGAGAGCAGGGCTTCAGAGTGATATTGGTGGGGCCTTTGCCTCCAAGCCCACCTTCCTAAGCCCAGCTAGGCCTGAAACCTGCTTCAGCAACTCTTGGGGTAGTATCATTAGCCAAAATACTCACCTGTACAGGTGAGGCAGAGGATGGATGGAATGAACTCTCACCTACCTTCTTCTTCAGTCCCTGAGCTTCCCGCACCCAACTGCACTTCTGGCTGAGGCACTTTGATTTTTCAGTCAAGCAGACCAGCAGAGTGACTGAAGTCGCCTTTGAGACTTAAGAATGTGTTTGATGGGTGAAAGAGGTGAAGAGATTAAGCAGTACAGGTTAGTAGTTACGGAGCAGTCACAGAGCTGTCGATGACGGCATGGGGCATACAGTCAGTAATATCATGATAACTGTGTATGGGGCCAGGTGGGCATGCAGAACAGCAGGGGGCGGGGGGGGGACCGCTCTGTAAAATACATGACTTTCTGGCCACTTTGTTGTGCATCTGAAATGAATACAGAATAATATTGAATGTAAACTGTAACTGAAAAAAGAAGAATGGGTTTGAAGAAAACATTGGATTTTCCTTTGATTCTGAAAAATCACAATCGATGCGTCCTTAGGGAAGAAAGGATTATTGATGTGCCCTCATTTGCTCATTCCTAAGAGCAGCGCTGACTTCTCGAGCCCCTTCATGTCCTTCTCAATGCCTCATGTAGGAACTAGCCCAGTCCTCCTGGATTTAGGTACTGAGTTGTTCCCCGTCTTCCAGATTTCCCTTTCTCTTGTACTGGAGGCACATTTCCTTATAAAGCTCTCTGCTACCCCACCACCAAGCAGTCCTTTTCAGGGAAGGGTGTCTTTCCCAGATAAAAGAAAAAGATTTTTTCCTTGTAAACATATGAGACTCATTCAGACTATGGAGTGACTGATAAGATTTAGTATATTCTCAGTCTATGACACAGCTAGACTTTAATAGAACATAGAGATTCAATTCAAATGCTAACCCCTCTATGTAGACTTGAGGTCTCCCCAGGAATAGGTATTTGCTTCAGTCTCTGTGTTCTTATTATATTTCCTGCATGCCTCTTGGTGCTGTCATTTGTCCTTTGCGTGTGTATGCTCACCAATAAATTTTGATTTCCTTGAGGACAAAGACACAGTGTTATCCTCTTTGTATCCCTTGTCTAATGTGTCACATAGATTCTGCTAAGTAAATGTTCATTGAGGGAATGAATGACCAAACTGTAGCCAAAGCAATGAATACCTAATGGTTGATCACAGCTACCAGTCACATAGTGATACACTTTGGCAGTTAGATGGGATGTTTTTATGGCTCCCCTCAAAATGTGTCCTGTAGATGGCTGCTCGTGTCATTCACAGAGAATTCTGTCCTTGCTTTGGAATCCTGTTCTAAATTCCCTCCGCTTTCACCTTTTTCTATGAGAAAGGGTGTTAGAGCTGTGCCTTCGGAGAATAAGTGGAATGATGGATATAAAGCTTTTAGATTGCAATCTTTATGCATTTCTGGCCTGGATTTACAGGTTTTGAGAAAACAATCAAACCACAAACTGAAATCATTATTAACATATCAGAACCTCTAAAAACCCCAGGACCTTGCTACCCAAATATACAACGGTAATAAATATTTTTTTCTTCCTGGTTTTCTTGCTTGCTTTTCTAAGCACGAGGGGCACCGTCCGTTCATGGACGAGCCGCGGTGTGGCTGACTGCTGAATGAGTGGTGGTCGGGGGTGGTTGGACAGGGGGGTGTGGGCTGGTACAGAGGAGACAGTTATGACCTGGCTTTCCTCGGCAACTCCTCTAAGGAAGGCATTTGCTTCTCTCTGCAAACGGAGCTGCTGTTTGTTTGGAGAAGGAGAGCTGTGGGTATGGAATTAGGGGGTGTCATGTGGGCTGCACGTGTGGCTGGAGCTACCTGAAATCTGCAGGCTAATGACTCCCAGATGGCCCCAGGGACTGCAGTCCCAGGAACCCCAGAAGCACAAGTCCCTCCCAAACTCCTCCTGGGGGGGTGTGATTTAAAGGGAAGGCAAGCAAAAAAGTGTGTATGTGGATATGTGATGTCTGGAGACTCTGGGGACACTTGCAATATAGCTTGGACCTAACACTCTACATCTTCTTCAACCAGAAGCACTCAAAAAACAAAATCACCCATTTCCACCCCTGCTCCTAATTCCAAACTGTGATATATTTGGAAGAAGTGGAGGCAAAGAAAGGGAGGTAGAGGAAAATGAGAAACAGGAGGAGAGAAACACTAGCTAGCTTCAGGAACAATTGCATTGGCTTGAGGGTGGGGTGGGGTGGGCGGAGCTCATTTTAACAGGTATTCATTAGTTACTAAGTGTCAGAGGGTCACAGCTTTTTGCTGCTCCTGGGTGAGACCTGTTGCTGGGAAGAGTGGGGTGATGCAGTGAGGGGTCTAGGGTGGGCATCGTCTTCTAGCCAATGGACATTCACTCCCTGTAGGAAACATGGATTTCAGCACTGGGAGGAGAAGCCTCTGGCTTGGCCTCATCTGTTTAGAGCCTGTTTTCTCCTTGCTCTGTTCAAGGCACTGTGTCCACTGCCACCCACTCCTGTGGTCTCGACCCCTTTGCCCCCACAACCAGTGATTGCTTGGTCTCACGGTTCCTACCAAAGTCAAGGGGAGCTTGGGAGCACACACCCTATCCTCTCTCTCTCTTTCACCCACATGCACACGTAGCACACACGTATTCATCTGCGCACACGTATTCATTTGCTCTTGTGCCTTCTAACCTATTGCTGTAAAATAATTTCATTTCAAATGAATATTGCTTGCTGCTGCTTCCTGCTTCTGTTTTTGAAGTGCCCTTGTCCACTCATCAACTCTATTCCCTGGACATCCCTAGGAGGCAGTGGGGGAAGAAATCACTCTCTTTGCTTTTCATAGACAGACACAGAGGCTCTGAAAGCAGCGTGTAGCTTGCTCAAGGCCATGCGGCTGATGGGGGAGGCAGGTCCAGCCCAGAGCTGGGGTGCTGACTGCCTCCCCTGCGTGCCCATGCACACTCAGAATTCCACAAGCTGCTGCTGCTGCTGCTGCTGCACAGCCCTTGGAGTGCAGGCAGGCCAGCCGAGCCCACTCCCCCATGTTCTCATTGTTCTCCAAGCCCCTGGCTTGGGCTCCAGCTCTTTTTTGGGTCACACGGAGAGACTGGGGCTCCACGCTTTTGTGAAGCGTGTCTCTGATCTTATCTCCTCCCTTCTCTCCTAATCAGGGTTTGGCTGCCTTTGTCTGGGAGGAGCAGAGAACAAAGTGTGACTTGAACCATGCACATCCACCGTGTCTTTCCTGCTTTTAATTTCCTTTTCATGAGAACGTCGCTGGGTTTGCAGTAGCAGAGCCTTGGTGGACTTGGTTTCCCAGGACTCATTTCACCCCAAAGTGTGTCAGGGTTTCTTTCTTCTCTGGCTTCCACGCCAGCCTATTTATATCTGGATCCAGACGTGTCCAGATTTTCAAAATTATTTTGTTCTACCCACCAGAAATGGGATGTCACTGTCTGTCCCCTTCAACCTGGATCGTCCTCATGATTTTGGAATTTCAGGGCCCTCCGTCATCACCCTGTCCCTTTTCTTTTCTGCTTCATGGAGGAACATTGATGAATAAGAAGAAATGTTTGCACAGCTCTTCCTCTGTGCTCGCCAATCTGCAAAGGGCTTTCACCTGGATGTATCACCTGCATCTCCCCAAGAAAAACTCATGCAGAAGTTCTTATCCTTCCCCTCGTTCAACAGATGAGAATGCTGAAGTTCGGACTGGTTAATTCACTTGTCCAAACTCTCAGAGCTCTGAGTGTTCTGGGGTGCAAACCAATACTTACAACAACAGTGAAACAAGAAGGCTAGCTACCAGCTCTTGGAAGCTTGATGCTTACTCTGCACTGTAGAAACTCATTTGACACAAAGACTGAACGGGCTCTGCCATCATCGTCTTTATTCTCCAGGAAGGGAAGCTAGTTACTCGTGGCCTCATTTCTTTCCGGCCTTGTCTTATTTCCTTCGGACTCTGTGTTTTGTGGGGTGATGATAATTCACATTTGGGAGTGACAGTCCCCAAGCGAGGTTGTCAATGGACGACGATGATTTGGGAAGGAAAAGGGGGCTGCTGGGAATCACCGGATCTCAGTGGCTGTCTTGCATTTTGCCATGGATGAAGGGATGGCCCGGTGACCTCATGGGGGGCCTTTAGAGGCATTTTTCCCCCTGCCACCTAAACATCGAAGGGCCACATAGGGGAAATTCACATTCTCTTTGGGAAAAATCAAGATGAGAATCCTCTGGTCCCCACCTGGTCTAAATGATAACACATTTCATTTGTATAGGAAAGACTGCCGTTGAAAACTCAATCGCGTTTAGCCCATAGGGAGAGGGCTGCGGTGCTGGTTGAAAGAAAGGGGAAGCTGATTGAGGGCAGACGGGTGGGTGGCTGGGAGACTTGGAACTCAGGTTCCCTGAGGGTGAGGATGCCCTGCCCATTCTTCTTTAGCTGTTTTCTTCATGAAAGAGCCAGATGAGAATTCGGCTAGACTCAGTCTTAATTTTTGCCCATTATTCCTGCATAACAGGTGGGAAATAATGAAAAAGTAGGGTGAAGGCAAATGCTTGGAACAGGAACAAAAGTTTCAAGAGAAAGACAAAGATCAGTTGGCTTAGCAGCACACCTTACTGCTGTTCCCTGAGCTCAGATCCCTCTCAGGGGACCCAGGGGGTCCAGTGGAAATGCGAGCAATGGCAAATCCAAAGGCCAGGACTCTTGCCTCTGGGAGGTCCCCAGGGTGTCCTGACAGTGACAGGGAGCTCTTTCAGAAAGCGGCACATATTCACTCCACAAACTTCTCCCAAGCGTCTCGGGGAGGCCGGGCTCAGGGATTGGCGACGACCCAAGGTGACCAGCGCGAGGGCAACTTCACTCCTTAATCTGTCAGGTCATGCTGTGCTTGAGCCCTTGGCAGCCTGGCCTTTTGCAAAGAAGTGCCCCTTTTGGGACCTGATTAGAAAAAGGGAATGCCACACATCTGTGCCACATAATTGGACACTCCCCTAGGCCTTCCTGGTGTGTGCCTGTTCTCTAATTCTGTGGTCACGAAGGTTTCCATGGCTGTTATAGAGTGCTTTGTGTATTGGAAACTGTGAATAAAAAGGTAAGGGGTGGGGGGGAGGCTAACCATCAGGCTCACCCAAACCCTAAACCTCAGACTCTTGGAAGGAATCAGCTGCGTGGAGGAGTCCCAGATGGCACTGTCTTGCAGGGAGGGCAGCGACGTTTGACGTTTCCTGGGAGCTGCTGGTGTTGCCACCATGGGCGGGTGGGCGGGCAGAGGCCTTGGCTCAGGAACCCACGTGGAGGAGGAGTGGAGACTCTTTTTAAGTTACTGAAAACAAGACCCTGTCTTTCTGCCACCCCCTCAGCTCTCTCTCTCTGACAAGGCTGGCCCTCTGGGCTCCTGGCTGACCCTTGGGGGCCAGCTCCAGCCTCCCTCTGGAGAGCAGTCACCTCTCCTGCCAGCACTTATCTGGGAGAGCAGGAGTCCCACCCTTCAGATTCCCCCGTTTCTGAAAGAAGGTATTGTTATTGTCTCAAAACTGCCCAGGTTAGGAACAAAGGCGGACTCTGGGTCTTCTTTAAGCAGGATAGAATGGAATTGGCATTCCTCTAAAATGGCTTGTTATTACAGCCGATTTCTGCTAACAATTACCTGACAATATAGAAAGGGATCTGACTCCTTTAGGGTCTTGCTGAGTTTTCCTTTTCTCTTTTTTTTTCTTTCTTTGTGGAGCCTTAAAAAATAATTGGTGCATACTTGTAGTTCAGAATTAGACAGGCCTTGTATATTTATCTCCATGACACATGTGTAAATCTTACTGGACAAATAATTATTTTATACCAGCGTGTGTGCATGTGTCTGTGTGTTCGTTCTCAGGGAAAGGAAGATAGGGGTAATTTCTTTGCTTTTATAATCAAGTTGTCTCGCTTGACAACAGGATTGTAGAGAAAAGAAGAGAGTGGTGGCTGAATTTTGGAAACATACATAGAGAGTATCATATGGTTTGTTTCACAAGCAGATTTAATATTCTTTTTATTATCTGACTTGAGCAAATGCCTTGCATATAATTGGTGCTCAGCAAATATCTGTTGAAAAGAATTGCACCTGCTAGGCTTGATTTGTTTAAGTAGAAGGAAGTCCAGACGATAGGCTGAAATGGGTTAGGCAGGAGTAAATGTTATATTGTTGGTGTGAGAGATACGAGAGTTCTGAAGCTCTAATGTGACAAAGCTTAAGCAGATGGTTGGGACATTAGGTTAAAGCTAAAAGCCAATTTTTGTCAACACAATACAATCTTCTCCTATCTTTCAAGTAATAATTCTATTCCCAGAGTCTCTTAGACCAAGAATGTGATCTCTGTGTTCCTGAAAATAGTTGTGTGACTTCTGCAAAACATTTTGCTTCTCAAGAAGCCATTTTTCTTATATTGAAAATAGGAGAAGTTGCCTTGTCTGAATTCCCATGGATATTTAAGGTGCATGGACTCAGGCTTACTTTGGATTTTGACCTTCATGACAAGAGCTAGACTTAGGAAGTCAACTCAAACCAAACACCTGGCATTATTAGCATTGTTGCTCCATGAGAGCTGTTTGCATGATAAAGAAGCTGGGGGTGGAATTGGGGGGCCCTAAATACCCCCACCTGGTGAGAGGTAAGATACTCTGTGAACACCCCTTGCAGCCTGACATACCTTCAGAGTTCAGCAGAGAGCTAAGCAGAAAATTCCCTGAATACCAGGAGATTTGGTTGTTTGGGGATGGATGGAGCTCCCTTGAGACTTCAGACATGTGCCAGCCCTTTCAGAAGTAATATATGTCAAGAGGGGGTCATGTCCATGTAATCATCTTTGCAATGTGAGCCTTACACCAAATACGAATTTTTTTTGATGAGGGTAGATTTGATAGCAGATAGATAGGCTTTTGTTTGTTTGTTTCAACCAAAACCAAGGTGTCACCTTCCCCTTTCACCCCTTTGTTTCCACCTTCCTGGATCCCTCTTACAGGCCCCACACATTGATTTTAATTTTCAACACTTAGTGCCTGACTTAGTGATCTAAGATCACTGACTCAGAAAACGGGAAAGGTCAGTCTGACTAACACCTCACCCAGCGTCCTGGGATTAGCATCCAAAAGAAACAGATCAGAGATGGGCTGTAGACTCCCAAGAGATGATTCCCACGTGTGAGAAAGCCCGGGAGCAAAGCTCACTGACATCACTCAAGTTCTTGGTCTAGGGCTTTAACTGACTGAGGCTGGGGGTTGGAATTCTACAGGAAGAACACAAGAGCTGGACTGATGGATTATAAAGGAAAGCAGGGGGAGGGAGAGCAGTTCTTTCTGCTAATCAAAGGAGAAACCAAATGAAACGGAGGAAGTCCAAGAAAAATACAACTCTATTGTTCTGGGGGCACAAGATGCTGGCTGGGAGGCTTCATTGAGTAATCCAAGTCACACCCTTTCTCTGTGGGACTGAAGGAATGTTGGCTGTTTCTCTGGAGGCCAGGTGGGAGGTGGGTAGACAGGTCTATGGAGATGAGAATTTCTTGGAGCTGGAGCTCCCTGAACATCCCCATGGCCTTGCAGCTGGGAGGCTGGGACACAGAGGAACAAGAATGTGGTGCTGAATTAGAGCCAGGAAGCAGCAACCACGGGAAGGGATGGGGGAGTGAGCACAGAAAGGTGGAGGAAAACTCGGAAACAGGGAGGGAAATGAGCCTGTTCTTTTCGTCCTCATCTGAACAGGGGCTTCTGTGTCCTCAAGAGCCCCTTGGCTCCCTTTCATTAAACTGTAGGGCGGATACCCAGGGAGAGGTGGTGTGTCTGGGTCTGGGGTGCGACGGGAAGCAGGAAGTACCAGTCATTTCACAAGAAGGCTTGACAGTGGAGAGAGAGCCAGCGAAAACTGGCAGACCCCCAAGGTGGGGTAGGAAAGTCTGGCCCGGCGCAAAGAACACTTGGCTTCCCATAGTTCTGTGGGTATGTTAAAAAACAGGGCATTCCACAGAGTTGTGCTGCCAGCCCACCTAAAACACCGTTTTCTCTTCCCCATCCGTGATTGTTTCTCTACGATGACATGTCAGCTGTGGCCGTGAACTTCCATGGGCCAAGGAAGGATTAATGTGACCAGATGTTAGTTTTTCCCAATAGCAAGTTCTTAAATATAATTCTCACGAATGTATGTGGGCTCCTGATAGACTCTGCTACCTTAATTCATTCCTCCTTCCCCCTTATTCCTTCTCCTTCTCTTTAGATTTTAGCAAGAATCGTATTTATGTACATCAGCTCTGGAATCGCCTGTAACTCTACTTTTGGGCGAGTCACACTGTTGGATCAGTGGGTTCATTCCTTCTGTAAGCCCATTCCTTCTGTAAATCTTTGTCTCTTTCCTGGCCCGGGGTCTTTTACGAAAACTCTTATCTCCAACTGTCCAAACTCTAACTTGTCTTCTTCAACTATGAATAGTAAAGATGCAGCCTAAGCTCTTTCTTTTGCATCTTGGATGCAAAATGGATCAGGTTTGTCAAATATGTCCTATCTCGGTGCATCTGAAACTGCACCTCTATGAGAAAGACAATGTCTTTAAGGGGTTTTAATTTCTTCCAAAGTACTTGTTCTGTAGCTTCTGGACTTATGTTCATGGGCATTATTGCTGATTTAATATCTAATACACAGCAACATGCTGGGCTCAGAACCTCTGGGTTTTCTCTCTCTTTCTTTCTTTGTCTCTCTTTTTTGATCAAATTGCTCTGTGACTTTCGAAAAGTTGGTACCACAGCTCTGGGCTTCAGCTGCATCTCTTACTCAAAGGCAGTTCTTCATCAAAATTTAGCATATACTTACTCTTTCTTTTCCCTTCCCCAAGGCCTGGAGACTTAGCTTAGACATATCTGACATGCTCTCTTTTGGAGGAGTCTGCTTAGAGAGTTCAAAGGACCTTAGGAGGAGGGAGGGGTTGGAAGCAGTCAAGAGCCTTTGGGGGTGAATGATGGCAGTCCTTTTGCTTTTAAGGAACCCTGTGCCTTAGCCCAGCAAACAGAGAAGAACTGAGCATCTACAGGCACCAACCCTGGAACTTTCGGGGTTTAGGATTTGTATGGCCTCCACCACGGAAAATATCTTTGAGCTGAAGAGGCGAGAGATGAACCAGTCTGTAAATATTTCTACAAGGTCAGTAACTATGTTTACAGTAGAACATATGGACGGAGCTTAGATTTGATAAATTTCCATCACTTTTTACCAAAAGATTTTCCATCCAATAAAAGGTATACCTTACCAAGTGCTTAGGTCTGAATTCTGTTTGTCTGATATGGCGCAGGAGTCCCAGTTGTTTAGTACAACGATGCCATCCCATGTTCTGAATGGAGAATCTGAGTACTCAAAGCAGAGTTTTCCAGAAGGGTCTTTGCCAGCTATACAGAAAACAGCTCTTTGGGGGAACCCTCAGTTTAGGGGTGTCACGCTTAGTACTAGGGCACTAAGTAGTGGCCTCAGTTGTAAATAAATGATGGACATGAAGCCAGATCAATAAGAAGCACTTATTTTTGGCTCTCTTCTGAGCTATAACCGGCTGCTGATCGGCTGCCTTCTTTAAAAAATACTATCGCTGCTGCTGCTAATAATAATGATAAGTGATAATAATAAAAAATAATAATAACAAATCTTTGAATTATGCATCAGAAAGCCACTGTTTGCCATTGCTCACTTCACAATGGCACCACAAAGCAGAAGATCTAGATTTCCAGCCTAATCTTCTGCCATGAGTGGTAACACTAGGGCCCCTGTCATTCGGTTACCGTGAGAACTTGAGCTGGCGGCTTCATGTGGAAGAGCTCCTGCCATTTAATACAAGCTCAGCATAGGCTTGCTGGCTTAGCTCTGTGCTCATAATAGAATTGAAGGTAGGCTGAGGCTCAGGGTGATCCAACAACACATCCAAGTTCACACAGCAGGTAAGGGGAAGGGCTGAGATCAAAACCCAGGCCTGTGTGTCCCTATCATCTGGGCCCTCTCATTTCTGAAAGAGGATGGCGGGAAGCGCTGGGGGGCCTCTTGGACAACCACGGGTCCTTGTTCTCCATGTGACTCGTTTCCCATGACAGGTCTCTTAACAAATGGGGCTTGGAGAAAAAGATACAAATATAAGAGCCATAAGAAGAGGACAATAACTTAAAGATAGGCCTCATGGGTTGTTACTATGTGGTTCTTTTAAATATTCTGGATATTTGAAATTTTCTTAATAAAATCCTGGAAAAAAATATGGTGCCATGGAAGCAAGAGGAGGCTTATGTGGAAGGCAAGAGGGCCTTTGCCCAGTGACCTGAAGGTAATCTTGCCATTTTCTACAGGTAGGAAGGAGCAGCTCTGGCCTGAAGCTCTGAGCACCATTTCTGGGGGCTTGGTTGCTGAGAGTTGCTTGGCCTGACCCAGGTGGGAGATAAGTTCTGAGGAACAAAAAGCCTCTTTCCTCCCAAAGTTGCTGATGGCCACAATGCAGAATAGAGAGTTACGTATCTGCTGTGAGGCTGGCAGAAGCCTGAACGGTACATGCTGATGATACGTGGAGTCTGGTGTGCAAACTCTGTTTATACACTGGGCCCTCCCTCCCAGACCAGGGGCAGGTAGCTGGCTGCAGAGCCTTCACCGGAGTCTGGAAGCCTCAGTGTGTTACAGACACTCAAGTTTACTTTGCTGCCTAACTATGTTAGCCATTGTGAGTTTGGTTAGAGCAAAGCACTGTATGGAGGCTGCGGAAAGCACCCTTTGCCGTACAGGCAACTATATTTCCATATGTATCTTCCTTGTCAGATGGTATCCTGGTCCGGGGAGGAGGGGTCACCCATGGTCAAAAGGAGACTAGAGCCCTGCTTTGAGGTTTTATCAAATTGCCTAAAACTTGTGTTTTGTGGGTGCCCATTTAAATATTTAACTATGTTTTAAGACAAAGTTGGCTGTTGGCTTTTGAGAACTGAGACCTGGCATCCCATCTTTGAAGGACAGCAAAAAAGACACATTCCCGTTGTCACCTTTAAGCCATCAGGTCTGAGTGGGAAAAGAGACCAGCCCTTCTCAAGAAGCCTTTGCCGTCCCAGCCAAGAAGGAGCTCAGGCCTCAGGTTGAGGCAGGTTCTCACACAGCAGCCAAATGTTTGCAAAACAAGCAGCAGGATGAAGAGACTCGGTCTGCAGAGGCAGCCCAAGGTTGCGACAGTCTTGGAAGATGTGAGCTGGTGGAAGAGCCCCAGGGAGCCAAGGCGGGAGGCAGACCGGTATGGGAAATGCTGGCTCCCCTCTGCTCACTGCCCGGGGATGCCGTGCTCTGAGCGAGGAAGGGCTTACTGGCTGGGATAATTGTCCAGTGTTTATATTTGAAAAGGGATACTACACTTCCAGGATAATTCCCTCCAGCCTCCTCTTGGGCTAAGATTTCCAACTGGTCTAGAATCCTGAAGAGAAATCCGGGGTTGATTACCTGGCCGACTGGGCTGCAATCACACCTTTCAATACTAATTATCTGCTCCTTGAGTTCAATGACATTGAGCATCCAGGCTCTGGCTGGGGTGAACCTTGCTCAGTGGTTTGCATCACTGGCTTAAGACAATGATTTGAACGGACAAAGTACCCTCACTGTGCCTTGATAAGCAGGAAATAAACGCTTGTTTGCAAATAAGATTGGGAAACGTGATCAGTTTCTCGTTCAGCATTTGTCTTGGGGTAACCAGCCCAATAATCCTAATGTAGAAATAATCTGGTAGAAGACACCAGCGAGGGAGCCTTTGTAAATGACCTCCTCACTCCCTGACTTTCCGCTCCTGAAGCAAAGGCAGATGTAAATGAAATGTTGTTTTGAATGTGTGTGTGTGTGTTCCCTGAAAGTGTTTTAGCTTGACTGTTTCTTTATGGGGATTTGGGGAAATGCGTAATGATTTGATATGATACTTTTTCAGTGTTGAGATTTGTTCATATATGTGGATTTTCCCAGATGCCTTTGTTCTCAGCCTTTTGGGCCCCTTCCCTTGGGAAGCCCTTCTTCACTGAATAGACATTTTACTTCTACTTAGATGAACCTTCATCAGGGTTCGTTAGTTACATAAACAGCTTTGTTGCGGCTTCATTTGAGTGGCATATTACTTGGGGGCTGGAATGCATGACTCGTGTCTGGGAGCTCTCGGAGGAGTAATGCCTGCGCGGGTGGAGGAGAGCGAGATCACAGGCCAGTTATCTGTTGGAGCTTTCTGCCTGGGTGTCATTTTTGTATCATTTCTGGGGAAGGAGTACTGGGACAAGGAGTAAATGTTCCCGATCTGTAATCTCTTGGGAATGTTACTTTCAAATCCTGACTTCTTGATCATAAATTGAAGGCCAGTGTCATGAGTTGAGTTATGTCCCTACCAAAAAAAAGATGTTGAAATCCTAACCCCCAGTACCTCAGAATGCGACCATATTTGGAGATAAGGTCATGACAGCTGTAATTAAGATGAGGACATATTAAAGTAGGGGGTTGTGGCCCAATCCAATATGACTGGTGTCCTTTTACAAAGTGAAGATTTGAACACAGACACATACAGAAGAAGGACACAGGGAGGACATCATGAGAAGATGACTTATGCATATGCATGCCAAGGTACACCTGAGGCCACCAGAAGCTAGGAGAGTGACAGGAACAAATCCTTTCCCAGAGCCTTCAGAGGGAGCATGACCCTGCCGATACCATGATTTCAGACTTCCAGCCTCCAGGACTGTGAGACAACCCATCTCTGTTGTTTTAACCCACCCAGTTTGTGCTGTGCTCCGATGGCAGCCCCAGGAAGATAACACACCTAGCTTCCGCAGAGCCATCTCACTGGGACAGGAAAAGGGGTGTCAGCCTGCCCGCACCACAGAGCACAGGTGGCCTTGGGTGCTCCAACGTGGGCAGCAGGAGGTTCTTCTTGGTCTGTTACCACAGCAGTCTCTGCAGTCCCTGGCTTATCCTGGAGGAGTTTAAGTTTCAGGGGACTCATCAAACACAAGCATGCCCCAGGCCACATTGCTGACAGAGGTCAGGATGTGCTGAGACAGTGGTCAGATACGGTGGATTCCATGTTGAATTCCTACTTCACCCTCTTAGCTTCCCTGCCTTCACCCTAGAAGGGCAGACAAGAGAAAGTGCTAAAAACAGGATTTGACTTTATAGTCAAGCATGGTTAAAGCCACATGCAGTTTCAATGGATTTTTCTTACTTGCTTGACCAATCTCAGGGCCCTTTGAAATAGATTAACTCTCCTCCCATGCAACTTTCCCCACCAATTTGTGGAACCCAGAAGGAAGTAGAGACCTTTGAGATGATAAGGTGTATGAACGTCACCTTTACCTCTTCATTACTGTCTTGAGAATCACTAGGTCCACGGGGTCCTGATGAGCTTCTTTCTCCACTTGGCTCCTACTCTACGGTGGGACACACATCAAGGGAGGGCGGGATGCCTCTTGTCTTGGCTCTGACTTTTTGCCATGATAGTATTTAACACCATTGAATCACAGAGCCTTAAGGACCTTCAAGATCAATATGAAAAACTAACTTGTTTTGGCTTGAAAATGCTGAGGTCCAAAGGAAATCAAACTTGCCCAAGACACTCTCTCGCTTTGAGTGGACTCTGAATCCAGGTATTCTGGACCTTGCTCTCGAGTGTCATGTTCTGGGTCATTTCTTCCTCTTCTTTCAATGCTTCCAGGCTTGTCCTGGGATTCAATAATTCCTCACTGGACCGCCTAGTGTTGTCTCTTTCTCCTTGCAGCCTGTCTTCTCTTCTTGACCTACTTTTATCAGGAAGAAAAGAAGAATGAATATTTGCTGGATACCTGCTCTTGGCCATGCATCATGCTGAGGGCTTTAAGAGTTTTAGAAGATGAGGGGACTGTGGCTCAAAGAGGTCAAAGTCATGCCCAAGATCAGGCAGCTATTAAAAAGTAGAGCTGGAATCCAGACTTCTCTGGGGAGGCTCTTTCTCCATCTGGTGAAAGGGGACCACACCCCAGGCGCCATCAGCAGAGGGAAGGTGAAAGTGGTACCTCCCTGCTACATTTCATTCTCTGCCACATCTTCCAGCTCCACTGTTTCTTGTTGCCACGTCAACAAGAGCATTTTGATTCAGGAGGAGCCATGCCTGCTGTCTGTAAATGAGGTGATTTATTCTTTCCTGCTCTGAACCTCCCCAACATAAATAGCACACGCTATGGTGGTGGCACACACAGACACTCCCATTGCACGTTTATAGGTCAGGCACCAGAGTCAGAGCAAATCAACAAATATTTGGTGGGCACCCACGATGACCAAAGTCAGGGGAGTGATCTGTGAGCGCCTCTATTTGGGTTGGTTTCTAGCCTCGAGAGGGATGACTCAGGTGCCGCTCAGCCAGCCAACATGCCAAAAATAAGGATATTGTATGAGGGATGCGGAACACTGGCCACCACTCAGTTCATCTCCAAGCCTTTCCTGTCACGTCTCTCCACTCCCCACCTAGTCCCGTTGCTAGGGCCACTGCCACGGCCTCCTCACTCATTTTGGTGCTGTGGCCCAGGCTTTGCCCCACCCCCTCCTAAAATGGCCTGGATGATGTGCTGGAAAGACCGGGTACCTGGGTGCCTGACTACCTGACCCTCCATGGCTACAGGAACCAGGTGGGAGACAGCCCCACTGGACCTCAATTTTTGCACCTGTAATTAAAGGAGTTCTCCCCAGGGAAGTAAAAACAGGATCTGGTAGGAACATCTGCACTCCATATTTACTGTAGCATTATTCACAATAGCCAAGATATGGAAACAAGCTAAGTGCCTGTCAACAAGTGAATGGATAAAGAAGGTGAAATATACAGGGTGGGGCAAGAGTAGGTTTACAGTTGTGAATGTGCAAAACACAGAGTTTATTCTTGTATATTTATTAATTTCCGTTAGCTGTATTATTTCCCATGTTAACAACTGTAAACCTACTTTTGCCTCACCCTGTGTGTATCACACACACAATGGAATATTATGCAGCCATAAGGAAAAACAAAATCCTGCCACTTGGGGCGACATAGATGGATCCTGAGGACATTAAGTAAAGTGAGATAAGCCAGAGAAAGACAAGTACTGTATAATATCACTATATGGATCTTAAAAAGCACAACTCATAAAAACAGAGAGTAAAGTGGTGGTTACCTGAGGCCAGGAGGTAGGAATAAGAGAGACGCTGTTTAAAGATACAAGCTTGTAACGAGTGGATAAATAAACCCTTAAGACCTAATGCAGATTATAGTGAATATAGACAACAATATTGAATTATGATCATCAAACTTATTAAGAGACAGATCTTAATTATTCAAAATCACACAAAAAAGGAATGGCAATTATGTGATGTGGTAGAGGAGCTAGCATATTGCAATACGTGCATGAAATTAATATGTTATACATCTTACAATTACACAATGTTACATGTCAGGTAGATTCCAATTTAAAAGATGCTTGGAATGAGGGGCTTCTACTTAATAATAAAATCAATCCTTCTTCCAGTTCTAAAACCTGTCATTTTTCTATGCCAATCCCCCTTCTTCAGCTGAGCTCATGTGAACAAATACCAACAGCAGAAGGCAGCAAGGACTGTTAGATACTGAGAGTGAAATTACATCATTCGTGTGTTTATAATCTCAGGTGCTCAATCAACCTGTATTGCATGAATAGAACTTAATTGTGAATTTCTATGTATTAACTTGTCACTCATAAGTTTTTTCATTCAGTCTGCTGTTAAATTCCTCCACGATTTAGATATTTTTATAAACACACTTATGCAGGTACAGCAGATTCCCAGGAAAATGTGGGGAAAATGTTGCACAAATCCTACAGTACGCTGGCCCCAAACTGTAGAATACACAATAAAGAGTTTGTGATGTTCTTTCTAGCAACAACAGCATTAGTATCCTTGGCCTTCTGGGCTACACATCATTCTGTCACCCGTATTTATCTTTCATGAGAGCTCAGTTGAAGATAAAAGTGCCCACAGGGTCAGGATTGATCTCTCCATTGAACTAATTAAATCTGGACAAAGTAGGAACATTTACTCATCAGTTAAACAGATACTGATTTTTTAAAAAGGTTCTACTTGTTTATTTTTAGAGAGAAGGGAAGGGAGCGAGGGAGAAAGGAAGGGAGAGAAACATCAATGTGTGAGAGAAACATTGACCAGTTGCCTCTTGAATGCACCCCACCTCGGGAAGGGCCTACATCTCAGGCGTGTGTCCTGATGGGGAATTGAACCAGCAACACTTCACTTTATAGGATGGCGCTCCAACCAACTAAGCCACGCAGGTCAGAGCTAAACAGATACTGATTGAATCCCAACCAAATTCTAAGCGTTGTACTGACATGGCAAAGAGCAGCCCTCAAAAAGAGAAGACAAAACAAATAGAAAGCATTAGAAATTGTGACAAATACTTAAAGAAAGTAAATGAATGTCCAGATAGAGAACAGCTGGTGTGGGCGGCTAGGGCATGGCCTCCCTCACATAGGGTACCTGGGGACAGGCCCTTGGAGTGGCTGGCATTTAAGCCAAAACCTGAAAGATGAGGAGTGCTATCCATGAGAAGGAAGATGTGAAGGGGGAGAGGGAAGCAGCATCGTAGGCGGAGCCAAGAGCACCTGCCAAGGCCCTGAGGTGGGAAAGACTTTCATATGTTGGAGGAATCAAAATAATGTTATGAGTTTTCAAATGTGGAGTCTGTGGCACAGAGGCTAAGTCACTTTTTCAAGCCCACCTTGCTAGAAAGTGGAGAACGCAGGTCTGTCTTCTGTCCCACCCGCCATGCCTCGAGACTGCAGCCTGCTGTGTGTGAGTCTCTGTGAGGAAGTCAGAATGGACCCCCTGTCAGGACCCAGGAGGCTGGGGCTTTGCTGGCAGGATGTGGAGTGTGTGTATTTTCTGTTTATCCTCGACGTTACTTCCCCGCAAATACATGCCCCGCTGCCATGCACCCTTCATGAGGAGGCCCATGCCAGCACTCCATCGCTCATGAGCAATCCTGCAAAAATAAACCTGCATCCTTCACGCAGCCCTGGTGCCAGCCAGTCAGGCCTGCACTGGCCGGCCAGGCGGCTTGGGGCTTAGGAACAATCTGGTCTTCAGGAAGGGAGGGAAGAAAAACAATTTCAAATTCCAGGCGCCCAGGGCCTCTTACAGACCGGCCATTGTTGGGAGAAGGAAAAACTACACCGTGTAAAGGAGCCCGGTGGCGCCTCTGGGAAGGGAGAGGATATTGAGGTTAGGGGCTGCTACTTGGGGCGTGAGCTAGCAGTGGGGATGGGCAATCTGAAGATAGGGCAGACATTTACCAGTGTGAGGTTGGGTGGGTCCCCGTTAAGTGCCTCAGTTTCCTCATATTCAAAATTAGGAGAAGGGTAGCATCGGCTTGCCTCTCTCTGGTATGTGAAGAAATGAGGACAGCTGGCCTTCGGCCTTGGAGAAGTGCAGTGTATTTTTGTAGATGTCAGGGATTGCTAATGGGGGCTGCATCCCTCTGAAATCTATTGTTGGTCAGACCCCCAATATGTGTTAGTGACTGTCAACCCCCTGGGCGTGACCATGTGAGAAAGTCTTGTGGTTTTCTTCTAAAGATGCAGGTGGTGGAAGGATGCTCTTCAGAAGGATCTGGGCCTAGGTTAACCCCCCATGGCTTTGGTACCAATGTATCAGGTTTTAAAGCACCAGGAGCCACCACGGAGAGAGGCAGCAGGGCTGTTTAAATTTTGATGATGATGTAAATGGTGACAGTTGTCATGTATTGAGTTGCTTGAATATTACTGCCTGCCTGTTGTCTTAGTCAGTTTGAGTTACTAAAATAAAAACACTATAGATGGGGTAGCTTCTAAACAACAGACATTTATTTCTCACAGTTCTGGAGGCTGGGAGTCCGAGACCAAGGCTCCAGAGGATTCGGTGTCTGGCGGGGCTGGCCTCCTCACAGACAGTGTGTTCTCCACGTGACAGCCCCTGGGGGCAGGCAGAAGGGATCTCTCCAGAGTCTCCTTTATCAGAGCACTAATCCCATTCCTGAGGGCTCCACCCAAACCCTCCAGTGCCCCAAGGGCCCCACCTCCTAATCCCATCACCTCAGGGGATAAGATTTCAGCAGATGAATTTGGGGGAGATACAAACATTCGTCCCGTTGTACCTGGTAAATAGCACTAAGCACTTCATTCTTACTATCTCATTAGTTCTTCAGAACGACTCCACCAGGCAGGTGCTAGGGTAATTCCCACTTTGCAGGGGAGAATACTGTGGCACAAAGGAGAGGACAATTGGCCCAGGTTCACACTGTTAGTAAATGGCCTTTGAGTATCAGCCGATACTCAAAACCACGTATCTCTGACTTCAAAAAGGATGGTGTACCAATTACAAATGGGTCACTGAAAAGACATAAATCCTAAAATTTGAGTAATTAATGTCCGTCTTTTTAACGAACTTGTATAAGTACATATAAACTATATTTGACATTGACTGGTTAAAAATTTACCTACGTACGGGGTTGTTTGATGCATTGTCTTGCACATTCTTTAGTCCTTGGAGCTTTCAGAGAAACAAATTATTAATAAAATGCAAAAACTCAACTGAGGATGGGTAGTATTTATTTTCTGTCATAGGCTTCTTCGTTCAGTAGAAGTTAGCCAGTGAAAGGAAAGGTGGAGAAAATAATTTCCAGACAGAGGGAACAGCGTGGGCAAAACCCAGTTGTTAAGAGAAAATGTGGTGGGCTCTGGGAATGTGGTGAGTGACGTGGCTGGCATGTGGGGGGTTTGTGGGAAAGCTGGAAACACAGGCTGGTGCCCGAGCAGTCAAGGCCTTGCAGGCAAGGTAAGGACTTCGGAATTTATCCAAAGCCAATGAGGGCTGTGGGGCTGGAGACAGGCATGATCCGACTTGCATTTTAGAAATAAAACGCTGGTTGTAACCAACCACTTCTTGGGCTGCAGAGCCAGAGCCATCCATCACCCTCCCCCTCACTTAGACTGGGAGGGCAATTGAATTTCCCATGATCTGCTTCCACACGGCAGGGCCCCCTTCTGCAGTGTCAGGGAGCTGAGCCCACCACGGCCATTGCTACAGCACTGCCTAACCCAGTGAGAACATGCAATCCCTTCCTGGCTCTCAGCCCAGGGGTGTGCTCCCCTCTTCCTTCATTTTGGGGATACCTAAAAGAGAGGTGCTGAGTTACAGTGATTTCCAACTATGGGCCTTTATGCTGTGTTTTGAAGGAAGTGTAGCTGAAGCCACTTGGGTGTGGACTCCAGTGTGAATCCCTGAGTGATTTTCCACCTGAGTGGTAAGTCATCCTGTACTTAATGACAAAATAGAAGTGTGGTTTCCTCATCTTCTGCTGGCACTTAGACCTCTGAAAGTGGTCTCCGTCTCCACTGCAGCAGGACATACACTTAAGTGGCAAGAGAATAGACATTTAAAAAATTGAGCACATTGAATTTGAAATGCATCAAGTCTGCAAACGTCTATCCTTGACTTTGTTCTTCCCTGAAGGCAATGCCACCAGCTCTTCTTTCCTTGTCCACTCCAGAGAGTGCAGGCTAGTGTAGGGGGCAGGAAGGGAGGTGCCCAGACCTGGACTTTTTTTTAATATTGTGAGTGCTTGTTGCTTTTTCTGATTCAATTGTCCAGTTCATTCAGATCACTAAATACAAATTTCTTGAGCTCAGTTGTGAAGGCCAACCATTTGGAATGGATGATCCTGTGTAATGGCTATGTCAGGAAATTCCTTCCTTGCTGCTTCATAAGTGTCAGATCTTCAGGAGGGGAAGGACTGCAAACTGAAGGATGGACTTCTGTCACCTGCTTGGAGCCTGGGAAACCTCACAGCTCCACTTCGACCTCTCTTGTAAGAAGTCAGAGCAAACAGTGGAAGTCAATGACTAAATCATGTCTCCAGTCTTTCCATGAGAGTCAGATTCCACTCCCAGCTGTTCAAGCAGGACATCTGGAACCTGGATGTGAACATATTGACAACCCATTTTTAAGTGGGCTGCCCATTGGATGGTGACCTGCCGCCACCCCCATTTGGCCAAAGGAAGAGACGGAAGGACTAAAAAGGGCAGAATATATTGTATTACCTTAGATTTAGTTAAATGGTTCAACAGCTCCAGTGGCATATTTGAAAGGTGGTCACTAAAATATTGGTTAAATTACAGATTACTTTTCCATTTTGTTAGGTCATTCATTATTAACTTAGGGTGGGAGCAAAATGTGGTGATTGAACAAAGCTATAGAGTTTCAGTTTTGCCAGCAAAAGGCTTAGTTTATGGCTCTGAGCTTCAGTTCTCTTACAAACATGACGGGGAAATGATGAAAAATGTGGAGGCACCATGAGCCTCACTGTGGGCATCTTTGTTAAGCCCTTAAAAATCAGTGGTCTGTATTGGAAGGTCTGACATGACAGACACCCTTGATCTTGGTTTTTCAGCCTTTTTTTTCACCTTTAGTTTGGTAGTTGTATCATTACTAGAATGTGTTGAAACATTGTGGGTTCGGGTATAATTTTGTCTCAGGCTCTGCAAAGACTCCCACCCCCACAGGCTGCCTTCAGTAATTGGGATGTGTTTCAAGGGTTGGTGTGAGTTTGGGGGAGAAAGGCATACCATCTCTTCCATCACGGTGTCTCCTTGGATACCCCAGGCCTGGGAGGTATATCAGCCCTGGTGGAGAACTGGGCTTCAGAGACCAGACTTCTCTTGTTTGACTAATCAGCATACTTCCTGAAAGAAAGGATTTGTTTGGGCTTCTATGCCACCATCCTCCATGGACAGAGTTATTGGGCAGAAATGACTATAGAAGCAACGTGCCCGTAGACATTCAGCCTTCTTCATGTCCGGTCCATATGAAGCTGTCTTTGACTTGTTGACCATTCTCTGGGGCAATCAGATGTGGTTAGAGAGCAGGACTGGCTTATCCACACAACAAGGCAGGAACTGTAGCGCGATATGTAGGAATCAGCCATTTAGCCATTTCCCTTAAATGTGTGTGGCCAAATTGGATTTGAGGGTGTGGGGGGTTCCTCCTCTCTCATTCCTTTTCTCCCATAAAACCCTTTGAAGTAGTTTGAGTCTTATCATCCACATTTTACAGACAAGGGAACTAAAACAGGGAGATGTTAAAATAAATACCCCAAGGCTATTCACCTAGGAAGTGTCAGATCTAGGAGCTGGATCTGGGTAATCTGATTTTCAACTTTTTTTTTTTTGTGAAAATGAAAGGAAATATTTATTTAAAGCTATACAGACTTAAAGTAGTGACCTAATGTCTTCATTAAAATATCAAAGTCCTTTAGGATACCCACAGCCACACACAGTCCTTCCTTTTCCCTCTGCCCTAATCTGGGGTATCTATCACAGGAAAAGTAGTAGATATCTGTGATTCGGGCCTCCAGCACCACCAGCTGTGTCGCCATCCAGGCAGGATCTTCAGTTAATCCAAATTCATGTGACACCTTCTCATGGCCCACCAACAAAAGTCCTTGCACCCTTCTTCCAGGCAAAGTCTCTCCTGCTTCCTAGGCCACATGGCCAAAGGGCGCACCCCAAAGCCGCAGGGTTCCCACTCTCGCAAAGCTGTGGAGGTCTCCACTCTGCCAAAACTGCGTGGTTCTCAACTCTTGATCTCAATGTTCCTACTATTCTATACCACTTCAAACATTTTTCTGCCCATGAGACAAGGAGAAACTTCCACAATTGGTTTTCTGAGACAAGTCAGATACTCACTAACACCAGTCTAAACCTAACACATGGGATTTGAAGTTGAATTCTTGAAGGTCAAGAATGTTTAGGGTAGCTCCCTAATAAGAGACATTCCACATATCAGACACCCAAGACTGCTCATCCTTGGCGGTCTTTGTAGTGGATGATCCTTGGCCTGGTCCCTTGATTCATTTATTCAACAAATATTTATCAAGCCCTTCCTATGTTCTAAATACTGTTCTAGATGCTAGAAACACAGCTATGATTAGATTAATTAATGTCTCTGTCCTCACAGCTTACATTCTAACAGGAGACAGTTCATAAGTAAATAAGCAAACAAAGATATGATATAATGGCAGGAGTGTAATAAAAATAAAGCAGGTCTAGAAGGTAGCGAGTGTTGAGTTGGAGTGGGTGCCATTTTAGAATGGGTGGCCAGGCACAATCTGAGAAAGTGGCATTTGAATAGGATCTTGAGTGACATGAAGGAGAGAGGCAAAAGGCAAGTCGCACGTAGAAGTACTGTAGTGACTTTGTGAAATAAATTCTTTGTATTGTGCATGTGACTTTATATCCAAAAAGCACAACAAGCTCAGCATGGACAGCAAGGCCAAAATGAAGAATGTCCCTCACCAAGGCAAGACTTCCTGAGCTATTTTAATCCTAGTTTAATGCTGTTGCCGGAGGGTGTAGGTGGGGTAGCTGGTCTGTGAAGCTCTTGGCTCTGAGGGGATACCCTTCTGACTGGGGACTGGAGCTCTGCTCAGTGATTCCCTGTTTGTCCTGAAGGAAATTAGAATTGGGCAGTCTCCGTTTTGTGGTTTTGTCCTTCAGTCTGGTGGCCCAGAGTTTCGGCCGGTTTTCACTGGTGTTGATTTACTTGGAGGGGAATGCCGTGCCATGAGCCCCTCATGTGTGTGAAATGCAGAGCCGTTCATTCCTGGCTGATTGCGGCAGACTCTGTTTCCAATGGCCTCTCTGTGGACCAGCGTTTGCAGGTCTTCGTTTTGGAAACTTGCACAGCACAGCACAGCAATGCTCACGCAGTGGATCTGAAGGTCCTACCTAAGGCTGGGTGAGGACAAGCCCCGCAAAGTCAGTATTGTATGTGATTGACTGGGCAGGTGCTGACTCTCCCTCTGTGAAGATTCTGGACTGTGATGAGCACTTTTGTTCGAAGATAGGGACAGATGTGGGAAGCAAAGCTTCCCCTCTTCCAGCCTGCTGTGACTTGGAGAAAGTTGACATCAAAAACGTGATCTGTGTAAGCGCGACTGGGAGGGAAGGTGGACGCTCCCGGAACATCTTTGGCCGGAGGTAACATTTTCACTCTGTTCAGAGCCAACTTCTATGTTTTGGCAAAAACATATTTTGCAACTCAAAACTTCTCTTCCTGCTTTACCCTGATTAGTTGTTAGTTGAAAACTCTCAACACCTCAGCTCTGCCCGGCCCTCCCTATTATTCCCCTTCCCCCTACAACGCCAGCTTCCAAGCTCAGCGTTATGGCCATTTATAGCAAGTAAATGGGAAGAAAGCAGGGGAAGGAAGAAAGAAGAAATTCCTAATTCATGCAGTTCTCGGAGATACTGGTCTCTAGGACATGAGACAGCCTCAGGATTCAGAATGGTCAGGTTCACATTTGATCCTCCACTGAAAGCACTGGGTGCCCTTGGACAAGTGACGTAACCTTTCTGATCCTTGGATCGGGTTCACCTGGAAAAGAATAGCGTGAGGATTCATTTCAGTGAAGTGGTCACAGTGAAATGATGCTGCCTAACACATTGTAAACACAGAAGTTGAGAGATGTTTTGTTATTACTTTATTCAGGCACCAGGACCCCCATTTCAGGGGTGGTACTGCCTGGCTGGGGGTAAAATTGTAGCCACATAGCCAAGGTCCCCAAAGTCTATGTGGCTTGACACAGCTCAGAGGCTTGAACAACCCCAACTTATGATCCGAGATCTTCCTAGCCATTCAGTGGCCAGCAAAGCCAATGAAAGCTGTGATGGTTAATTTTCTGTGTCAGCTCTGCCAGTCTGTCAAATTGTTCACAAACATGCATCTTGATGCTGCTGAGAAAGTATTTATAGGTGCAGTTCACCTTTATAACTTGTTGGTTGTGAGTAAAGGAGATTAGCTTGATAAAGTGGGTAGGACTCATTCAATCAGCTGCAGGCCTTGGGAACAAAAACTAAGGATTCCCAGAAGAGCGTCTAAATTGCAGGCTTGACCCACAGTTAAGTTTCCAGCTTGCTGTCCTGCACTATGGATTTTAGACTTCCTAGTCCCTATGGTCACACGAGCTAATTCCTGAAAACAGTTCTCTCTCTATATGTGTGTGATACACATATACTTATATATTTTTAATATATTTTAATATGTATATAAAATATAAAATAAATATGTGTATCAAAATATATTTATATTTATATATAAAATGTTCTGTTTCTCTGGAGAAACCTGACTGATGTAGAAACCCATGACGTAAACACACATGTAGACAATTTTTAGCAGGATTCTTTTTCCAGTTCATCTATTATAGGAATCCAGACTTGAGTTCTTAATGAAAACAAACAAATGAAAAAAAGGATGAAGGCAGGAGCTTCTGGTCAGAGGGGACCGGTGTGGGGAAGGATTTCCTAATCTCAGCCTGAAGAGGGAATTTCAGGGTGGCGTGGACAGCATCCCAAACCCCAGCGCAGGCTGTCCCTGAGAGCTTGGAGCTGTAAACAATGTGGGTGGGGCGTGCAGTTCTGCCTGCTCCATTGCTCAGTGTTCCGGGCCTTTCCCTCAAGCTTGGTCACGGTGGTTTGTTTAAAATTAGTTCTTGTTTGGCCTGTGGGGAAAGAGTGAATTGCAGAGTCTGGGATTTACTCTCAGCCTTTTGCATTTCAGGTTCTGAGGGTTGGATCACTTGTCTATTTTAAAAGTGGAGAGATGTGGGCCCAAGACTGCCATGTGACCAAACCTCCACCCTCCTGGTCAGAGCTGGCCGGAACCGACACTGAGTCAGTGGCTGTCACCTGGCCTGACTGGGGAAGGGTCTCCCCTGTCCCCAAACAGAACTCCCTACCTCCCATGCTGAAATGCTGCCAATCTTCCCAGAGAGATATCACTCTCAGGACTGACCTGCACATAGCTGCCCCACTGCAAAAGTGGCATCTCAAAGCTGTCACTGACCGTGAGCACACACTGCCATTTAATTTCATCTTTAGGACTCCCTGGCATCTCCTCAAGCAGGGTCACCTTGGAACAAGACACAGCATAGGTAAGCTTTGATGGGGGGAAGGGAAGGGAGACTGAGATATTTACCCATTGCATGTCTGGAAAGGTGTGTCTGCTCTCTGGGAGTCAACATACTACCACGGGGGGCTGGATAGTAGGGGATGCCAATATGGGGATGTCTCGAAAGTGACAAAGGAACCTAAAAGTGGCATTCATTTACTTCCCATGAATGATTTCAGCTGGCTTTGACATTATTTTCACTACATATATTTAATTTTCCCCTTTCTGTAAAGTTGGTTTGGATCTAATGTCGAAGTAAGGCCACACATGGCTGACTACACACATTGCCTGGTCCCTGTGAAACTATCTAACTTATTCTTGAGCTCAGGGGTTCTGCTGAGGGCTGTCCTTAGTAGACTTCAATTGTGCAGCCTTATCTAAACCCCATTGACAGACATATTGCAAACGTGTTGTTGGCCTGAGTAGTTTAGGACAGATACCATACACACTCATACACATTCAATTCCGCCCCCCCCACACAACATTTTGCTACATTAGAGGCTGAATGTAGTTATATTCATTTCAATCTCTGCAGTGCTTGTTTTACCACTGCCAGATGTCAGTGGCAAAAACAGAAGGGTGACAAGTGACTGGGTTCTTAGTGACATGAGAGTCCACATTGAAACCTTTGGTTGGCAGTTCAGTCTCATGGTCACCAGAAAAGAGTGATCCTTTGGATGAATGTTAGCTTGGTAAGAATGTTAAGATTCTATAATACTCCAGATAGAGTAAAACGAACAAACAAAAAGTTAGAAGTAATTGGAAACTTGTTGTAAATTCACATTAAGTTATAAAAAAAGACATCATCCATGTACCTGTCCTATAGACAGTAGATTTCTGTTCCAACTATATTCTGCTGTTCAGTTCAGAAAGTGTATATAGTTTATATTCAAACAGCAATGAAAATAATGTTGTAACTAGGTAAATGTTGGTTACCTACTCAGGGGCTAGTCCCTGCTGTGTCTACCTGACTAAACCCTGTTTTAATTGAGGTTTGGGAAAGTGATGTGTCAGGGAGGGTGGACTAGGAGGATGCTTAAGGAGAAAAATTGATTGATTGAAGCCAATCATGAGACTCTTGAACTTCTTTTTGCCAGTGATTGGCTTAGAGGCCAGCATCCTAAACTTGGCATAAGAAAGATGATGAGAATCTGTTGGAAGCACTTGGAAAATAGTATTGCATGAAAATATTCACTGAAATAGGCCTTTCCTTTTTGCCTTGAATGTTGCTATGCAGAAAGCAATGCTTGAAGCTGCTCCAGGCCAATTGCAACCATTAGGAAAAACCAAGAGACTCTGAGAGAGACCAATTATTGAGCTGCTGAGTTAGCCCTTCCTGGAGCCACCTACCTCATGACTTATTGATCTGTCTTTACTGTTTAAACCATTTTTAAATGGGTGTTTTGTTACTTGCAGCCAAAAACGTTCCATTGATACACTGCAATACTAATTAAGAAGAAAAATAAACATGGGTGAGGTTTAGTTTTCACATCTTTTTTGGTCCTGTGTAAAAGGTAATGTAGTGGATAAAAACTTGATTGTACTTTTTGTAATTCTAGTAGCTATTCCCTAAGAATAAAGCAATTTGGAAAGCATTCCCACACTCATGTGCCCACATATACCCACACACCCAATCCGTTCTTGAGGCCAATATGTCAGGGTTTCCAGGCATTTCCATACCTAAAAAATTAATGAAGGACCTGAAAGACCTAGATCTGGCTCCTTGTATTCAAGTGTGATAAGTTGGCAATGCATAAATAGGTGGAGAAAGGAAGCAAGGAGTCCCAGAGGCATGGAGGGAGAGGGACTCTCCAAGGAGAGAGCAACCTCGGTTTGCTTGGGGTTCTCCTTCTAGTCTTATTGCTTCCCAAGCTCAGAAGTTATGTTTGCTAAGTGTGCTTTACAGATAGAAAATTCAAGGTGCAGACAAGTCAGGACCTGCTCACAGGAGCTGAATGATCCAGGTCCTCAGAGAATTTTCATTACTGCACATTACCTCTCGCTTATCTTCTGTGAACAAGGAAATACACACAGTCTCAGCCCTCTGAAGATCTTTTTATGAGCTTGAGTAGAAAAGAGGGTAAGTCATTGCTGGGCCACTTGTCTTGAAACTCTAAGTTGATCACAAGAAAAATGGTTTTCATTTCAATTAACCCAGCCCTCTGGACAGCTCAGGCCTTAACAGCCATAAGTAAGGAACTGCATTTGGAAGAGATCAATTTACCTTTGTAGTTTAGCAAGGTGTTCACACGGGTCACTCTCAGGACCTAGCCAACACCAGACCAGCCACTGACTGAGATCCTAACTGGTCTGAACATCATGCTTCCAGGTTGCTGCAGAGACACACTTCCTGAAAATCACCTCTGATTTAAAACTTTGTCCTGCCATGAAGTAAGGTATCTACAACCTCCACCAAAGGAGTGGAAGAAAACATCCACGATCATGATGAACATTTCTACTTCTGTTATCATCGAGTGATTCCTTAAGGACAAGGAATTGGGTGAAAAATGGTGTCAATGAGGCTGTGAGGTTGGTCATTCTGTAATTGAGAACTCCGCAGGGCTAGGATCCATCACTAACCAACACACTCTTAGTTGACTAGGGACAAGAAATAAGAGCTTTTGATAGCTACAAGTCTAGCAGGGAAGAGATGGCAAAGTCAAGGGTCCCCAACTTTCTACCCCTTACATTCTGCCTTCCTCTTGGTGACACTGTGAGGTGGTCACACTGGTCCTTCCTTCCTTTTGGGAGAGTGAGGAGACAGAGGATCCTTTTTTTTTTTTTTTTTTTAACATCTTTCTTTAGACCAAGACAGTTGAAAATTTTTCAAAGATATCACTATTTTTTAAGGTACATTTTCTTATCAGAAGAAAAAGAAAATGCATATGAACAACATGAAATAGTTGGGTTTTCAAAAGTAATTCTTAGAAAACTAATGATCACTATAGAATAGCTGATAAGACCAACAGGTTTTTGTTCTTATTTCTGTCCCACCTGGTCTGGGAGTTTCTCATTCCTCAGAAACTGGTTGGCCTAAGCTTCCTGCTCTGATTAAAGTTACATGTAGCTTGCATTTTCCTGTTTTAAATATCCTATCATACTCCTATCCTCGAATATCATACATATATATGTATACCTCAGTGTGTATTCTTCGAGGATAGGAGTATGATTTAGAGGAAGAATCTTGTTCTTTGTGTGTTTATGCAGCATATATGATTAACATTTTATTTTTGCTTCCATTTTCACTGCTATATGGATCATTCCTCAGATAAATCTGTCCCTTCTTTCTGGGAATTTTCTATCAAGAGTCTAAGGGATTTGGTAACTGCTACAATGGAGTAGAGTACCACCTCCCAAAATGTATTCCATAGAACACTGAATTCCCATGAACTGGTAATTCATGTTCCCTCTAATAACACCATCTAGGACTCATGCTCTTTTTGGAAAAGGTTTCCAAGAAGAGGGGATCTTTGATCTTGATCCTGAAGACTTAGTAAGAACTCAACCAGGAACCCAAATAGAGAAAGAGGCTAATGACATATTAGTCTACACTATGTTAAAGTATGAACAAGTCAAAAAATTTGGCATGTCTGGGAAACTTTGGAATGTCCATAGTAAAGGGTATCTGTGAGTGAGGGGTGGAAGAGGAAAGGGAGAAGGAGCTTGGACCAGAGCTTGAAATGTCTGCAATACTATGTTGGCTTTCTCCTGTTTGTCTCCCCAGACCACTCTCTACCCTTGCATACCTTATTCATGAAAGGATATCAATGGTTTCCTTGCACTCCAACTTCTGGTTGGATTCACCTAGTGGAGATCCCTGGGAGGAGATTAGAAGAAGAGTGAGGTTAGAGCATTTGCTCCATTGGTTGCTTCCATGAGAAGTCATCCTGAGTTAGCTGCACCTCCAGCTGATGGTCACTGGCCTTCTAATGATTGATGGTCAACTCAACTTGTCCTTTAAGGATCAGGTAACTCCTGCCTCTGCTTATCCCTTCGGGTCTAGAAATGGTCAGCCCTAGGTTACCACACTGTCTCTTGTGATTCCCCCCAAGCCCACAATTTTGTTAATATTTCCTTTGTAGATAAAACCTTCTTAAAGTCTTTTTTTTAAGGGCCACCTACTTCCTGTTGTGGCTCTGACTTACATAAACATGATGTTGAGGACTTAGAATATAATGCAGACAAAAGAGAACCAGTGAGAATTTTTAGTGAGGGTGCATTATTGCCTGTTTTACTTTAGCAAGAAACAGTTTGTTTAGAAAGATAGAGTAAATCCTTTGGGTAAATGGGAAAAATAATTATTCAGAAATTGTGTTAAATAGATGTGTAAGATTTGGCCATGGATCCTTAGTCATGTCCATGGACCCCCACAAGATGTGCAGATAGAATTCAGGGAGTCTTTGAAGTAGGATGGAAAAAAAATCACATCTTTATTTTTTCTAATCTCTAATTGAAATTTATATATTTTTTCTAATTGTGAATATATACAATATTATTGGCCATACTGAGACTTTGTCACCAATAACAACAGCAGATATTTTCATAACACACTGCAGTGTTATAAATATCCCAAAATCATATCTGTAATCCTCACTATGGTAGTTAAGAGGCCACAGTCAGGTCTTATTATTGGATGTGTTAATAAAGAAGCATATATATTGTTATGACAATTTTGTTTTCTAAAGATTTGGATAATTGCATTTCAACATAATTTATTTTTTATAATCCTGTGTATTTCAAGTTATTCATTTAACATACAATTCTGAGGAGTTTACAGGTTTTAACAAATTTTCAAAAGGGTTCTTGGTACAAAAATTAAGAACCTCTGTTCATTTATAGATACTTGCTCAAGAAAACATAGCAATGGCCAAGCCTCAAGGATATCTCTTTCCAGAAAAAAAAGTAGCCCTAGTTATTAGAAGGCCTGGGTAGTTTCTGTATGTGGAATTTCTGGACTAATTTTTTTTTTATTTTTTAAAATATATTTTATTGATTTTGCTACTACAGTTGTCCCTATTTTCCCTCTTTGCCACCCTCTGCCTGGTATCCCCATTCTCTCCAGCAATCCCCTCCCTTAGTTCATGTCTATAGGTCATGCATATACGATCTTTGGTTACTCCATTTGCTATACCATTCTTAACATCTTCCTGTCTATTTTGTACCTACCAGTTTGTACTTCTTAATCACTGCACCTTTTCCCCAATTCTCCTCCTCCCCCTCCCAGCTGATAACCAAATGATCTCCATATCCTCCATGTGATCTCCATATCTATGATTCTGCTCCTGTTCTGCTTGTTATCTTAGTTTGTTTTATAGATTCAGTTGATGGTTGTGCATTTGTTGCCATTTTAATGTTCATAGTTTTGATCTTCTTTTTCTTGTATAGTTCCCTTTAACATTTCATATAATAATGGCTTGGTGGTGATGAACTCCTTTAGTTTTACCTTGTTTGGGGAGCAGTTTATCTGCCCTTCCATTCTGAATGATAGCTTTGCTGGATAGAGTAATCTAGGTTGTAGGTTCTTGCTTTCATTACTTTGAATAATTCTTGCCAGTCTTTTCTAGCCTGCAAAGTATCTTTTGAGAAATCAGCAGACAGACTTATGGGAACTCCTTTGTAGGTTACTGTCTCCTTTACTTTTGCTGCTTTTAAGATTCTCTCTTTATCTTTAACCTTTGGCATTTTAATTATGATGTGCCTTGCTGTGTTCCTCCTTGGGTCCAACTTCTCTGGGACTCTCTGAGTTTCCTGGACTTCCTGGAAATCTATTTCCTTTGCCAGATTGAGGAAGTTCTCCTTTATTACTTGTTCAAATAAGTTTTCAATTTATTGGTGTTCCTCTTCTCCCTCTGGCACCCCTATGATTCAGATGTTGTAACATTTAAAGATGTCCTGGAGGTTCCTAAGCCTCTCCTCATTTTTTTAAATTCTTGTTTCTTCATTCTATTCTGGTTGAATGTTTTTCTTTCTTCCTTCTGCTCCAAACCATTGATTTGAGTTCTGGTTTCCTTCCCATCACTGTTGATTCCCTGTAGATTTTTCTTTATTTCACATAATGCAGCCTTCATTATTGCCTGGGTCTTTTTTATGCTGTTGAAGTACCCAGTGAGTTCCTGGAGCATCCTGATTATCAGCGTTTTGAACTGTGCATCTGATAGGTTGGCTATCTCTTTGTTGCTTAGTTGTATTTTTTCTGGAGCTTTGATCTGTTCTTTCATTTGGGCCTTTTTTTTTTTTGTCTCAGTACACCTGTTACATAGTAAGGGGCGGAGCCTTAGGTGTTCACCAGGGCAGGGCAACCCACATGGCTGCGTTTTGATGCTGTATGTGGGGGAGGGGTCCGAGAGGGAAGAGTGCTGCTTGCTCCACTCTCTGCTGGTTTTCAGTCACTTCCCCAGCTACCCACAATCAAATTGGGCCTCTCTGGTGGGTTTGTGTATGTCCTGTGGGTCTGTCCAATGAACTCTCCTGTGAGGCTGAGAGTTTCTCCTGCTGACGCCTCAACCCCCACAGGTGTTTTCAGTCAGAGGCTTTGAGGCTTTATTTCCCCATGCTGGAACCCTGGGTTGTGTGGTCTGTCTCACTCCCTAGTTGTTCCTCCTGGTTTATCTGCACGTGAACATGGAACTGTTCAGTCTGCAAGCCACCACCTTGCCCAGTCTGCCAGCCACCGCCTTACCCACCCTGGGTCTCCAGCCGCTGCCTTGCCGTGAGTCCTTTCTGCCCCTCCTACTGGTCTGGGTGAATGTTTCTTCTTTAACTCCTTGGTTGTTGGGCTTCCATACAGTTCGATTTCTATTGGTTCTTGTTGTTTTTTTGTTTTTAAATTTGTTGTCCTTGTTTTGGTTGTGCAAGGAGGCACAGTGTGTCTATCTATGTCTCCATCTTGGCTGGAAGTCTCCCATGATTTCTTTGAGCATCCTGATAACCAGTGTTTTGAACTGGGCATCTGATAGTTTGCTTATCTCCATTTCATTTGGTTCTCTTCCTGGAGTTTTGTTCTGTTCTCTCATTTGGGTCGTATTTCTTTGTCTCATCAATTTGGCATCCTCCCTGTGTTTGTTTCTGTATATTAAGTAGAGCTGCTTTGACTCCCTGTCTTAGCAGCATGGCCTATTGTAGAAAAGGCACCTGTCTAGATGAGTGTTGCTTCTTTAAACCCTTGGTTGTTGAACTTCCATACGGGTCTATTTTCTGATGAATCTGAGTGATGTTTGTTTGGTAGCTTAGTTGTAATTTTTGCTGTAGTTGTGCACAGAGGTGAAGCATATTTACCTATGTCTTCATCTTGGCCAGAAGTCTCTTAATCTGCCCACGGCCAGCTAGGTGGTCCAGGCAGCAGCTCCTCACATGCACTGTGCTATAGCCTGGGTTAAATTTTTGAGTTCAACGTATTGACTATATGTAAATGTTAAATTTCACCTGATTCTATTTTTTTTCTCCATTTCTTCGTGTGTTTCATAAATGAGTTTCCTATTTAAGTGTCTGATTCTCAAATGTTAAGAGCAGAACTTGTCATCATTGGCCTAATTTTAATTTTCATTGTGTAAACTTATAAGAAGTTACTCCCAACTTGATGTCTCATAACTCACTTCTGAAATATCCAATGAGAAACTGCCAAGGTTTTACAGTTGTTTATTTTGGTTCCAATATACTGTCCATACCCTGGTTGTATCTCTCGCCAAATTTCCTCCAATTTATTTCAAAACCAATTGGCAGAACAATGAGGAAACCTGTTTGGGGCCAATTTTAGGCAATTGATGGTACCGCCTCTTTACCCCACCCCCACTTTCCAGTAATCCCTCAAGTTTCTTTCAGATCTAGCCATTCTCAGTCGGAACATAACAACTGGGCATGACTCCATATGTGAAAGAAATACATACTTCCTATCCTTACCCCACTGTTACCCTCCCCTCTGCTTCCTATCCTTCCTTCAAAACTGACAATCCCCAACACTCTCTTCTCTCTGTAGAGAGGGTGGCCAACCTGGCATCAAAATATCCAGAATAAATCTTATTTTGAAAATGGGTTATTGTGCCTTTATCAATAAAGGAAATGGGAGATTTCAACCTCTTCCTGTCTAGGTGTGAATATTTCCTGTGTGGTTGACAGAAGTGGGGGGAGCTGTTTTGCCGAGCTTATAGAGATCAAAACTGGCAAGTATCTTTACAGCCTGCTGATTTTCAAAATAGTTTTGGGCAGATGGTGGTGCTTTTATAACTCAGGTCTCAAAGCTCTGCCATGTAGACTCTCTTCAGTTCTGCTGCACTGTTAGGACCAAGGAACAGATGAAGATTATCTGCTCCCATCTATGGTCTGAGGACTAAAGACTCAGGAAGGTGACTTGTTTAAAGTTATTCAGTCAACTCGTATCAAACCTACAGAGAAATTATTTACTCTACTAGAGGCTGCTGCCATTTTGACCTAAGAATATGTTGGGCTGATCCTCAGCTTTCCTTCTAGGTCATAAGGAGAAAGAATCTTTGCTGTATTTTTTAGGGGTACAGGAAAACAGAAACCACATTAGGAAGTTCAAAGAGGGAGTTTAATATGGGGGACTGGTTACCTTGGTGTTGGAGGACTGAAAGAGCAAAGTGGGCACAGTGAGGAAACAGAGGTGGTCACTCAGGGAAGAATCCACCCCACTAAGGCTGAGGGAACACGGGAATGGATTAAGGTCATGGAACCTGAGATCAGAGGAGGGGACCTGAGGAGCTGAGGCCCAAACCTCTGAGGAGGATGTTTTGTATGGCTGGGATGACATCTGGAGAGCTTGGCAGAAGGGCTTTATGGAGCTGGATTCAGATTTCTGAGGAAGCCATGCTGCTGCCTGAGGCTGGCTCCAGGGGATGGAAGCTGCACCCAACTGCTGCTGTGGGGATGGATGAAGGGCTGCTGGGAGGCAGCTTTGGCAAAAACAGCAAGTACAAAGAAAGAGGGGAATGCATTCTCTCCTCCCCAGCATTCAGTCTCTCTCTAGGCCCTCCTCATGCCAGAACCTATTAAGAAGCACCTGGCAAATGTGGAATATCATTTGTAGAGGATCAAAGCATCAAAGGCAGGGTATAGGCTGTTTCAGAGGTGAGACAATAGCTTCCTACCTCATACAGGTAGATGGGACACTTCCAGATTATGAGAGGACGCACCAGTCACCTATAGGGACATCTGGCATCAGGAAGAAGCTGATATAATTTGAAGTCTGTAGGTCATGTTGGTATGGCCTAGAGCTGGCAAGTGAGTCACTGGGATTCTTGAGTTCTTAGGTCCTCTTTCTTGTTTGCACACTCCTGGTGCTTGGGGCAGAGAGAGTGGGGTTGGTGTGGGAAGGATATTGCGACAATCAGAGCTGTGGGCGGTGATGTCGATGCCCCTGTTCAGCCACACAGATGCTAGAAACTCCACAGCAGTCAGGACTGGGGTGACTGGCTGAGCTGCTGTCAGGGCTTAGGCAGAGATAAAATTGACAGATCCTCTGAAGGATCACACTGATGTCTCTTTCAGATAGAGCAATCGCTTTATTGGTCTAGACAAGTATGGCTTGGGTTTCTGGAATTATATGAAGTACACAGAAATCTTGATAATATAAATCTATAGATTCCTGTGCTCATCCAATTATTATGTTGTATCTAGTTTGTGCTACCCACCATGATAGGTACTGGGGATATACAGATGAATCCAGTAAAGTTAATTAGTGCACGCCATAGGGCAATATAGTCATGTTTCTCTGGCAGAATGGGAACGGAGTTGAGGGAGAGGTAACATAACTAGGGCACACTGGGGACAGCTTCAGAGAGGAGACATGGCCTGGGTGCTGATATGAGGACGGACACTTGGTGAGTGGCAAGGTGGGAAGGAGGAAACAACCCAAACAGAGGTGCAGAGGTGTAGAGCAGCCTGGTGCATGTGGAACAGTGGGAAAGGGCTGCTTCCACCTCCTTCTCTGCTCAAACATGCTACCAGACAGTAGCCTGCCCAGATGGGGATTCACCTTCTGTTCACCTCTGATGAGAGCAACAATTATCCCTACCCCAGACAGCACCCAAAGGAGGAGAGAATGCAGAAGATTTGGATGGTACACCATTGGGACGATCAGCTCTTGGATAACTGAGAGAAGGTGGCCACGTGAATGAGAAGGCAGGGTCTAGTATCCTTAGCATTTTCTTTTTTTATGACCAATGCCTACTTTATGTTGCTTTCCAAGGTGTACAGAGGGTAACCTTTGTTTGGGGTCTTTTTTTTCATATTTTAGAAAGGGGGGATTGTCAGCCTTTAGAAAGGGGGGGATCACACTTTAGAAAGCAGAGTGTGACACGCAGACTGTGCTACTCTGAATGAGCTCGTCTTTAGATTCAGCCACTTCTAGGAAGCTCTCCTATGATCCAAGCCATGGCAGCAGCTTCCTATCAGCCTCCCCTCCCCACAAGAACCTTTGGCTTCCATCTGACCAGCCTTGACACTCAGTGTCCAAACAGCAATGTAATTGATTCCCCTAAGTGTGGGAAAGTCCAGGAGCATCGATTGGTTCCTCCTCTTCACCCCCCAGGCCTGGTATTGTACTTTGCTTGTTTGGTTGGAGGAGGTCAAAGCCCAGATGAAGAATGAGTGGAATTCCACAGGATCAGTCCGGTCTTGATAAATGACAGCAGGGGATCATGTGGGGAGAGGGAAAGGACAGGGAAGTTGGGACAACCAATTGGCTGCCTCCCCTTGTCCACCAGTCTGGGTAGTGCTTTTACTGTGACCAGAGGCTTGCCATTCTAAATATTTGGAGATTCAAAAGTGACCTGTGAAATGTTTCTTTTATTCAGGTTAAACATATTTTAAAAATATTGTTATTGTTATACCTGAGAGAATTAGAACTTCCCAAGCGGGACTGGCTGTTATTGGTTTGAGGTTTGTATTTTGACACTTGTGTTTTCCTTATTTTTGAGAATTTGATCTGTTCATTTTGAGCTGTGAATTGCCCATTCCCTTCTGCCTTGGCTTCTATTCTTGCTCTGCTGTTAAAGATCTCTAGGACCTTCCTGACCCACTGTGAAAATAAGGGGTTGGTTGGGTGATCTTTATGTCTCTTCTACTTTTGATTTTTATGATCTCTAACTATTAGGTGCCTCATCAAGTGTGTAGAGAACAAAGGTGGGTTCAAACACCAGATGAGCCTCCACATGGTGGGACCAGGATGGGATAGAGAGTCCTTCACATCTTCTCAAATACAGCCAGGGATTACAATGGAATGGTGGCACATCATGGGAGACCATGGAGGTGTTTCTGTTTATTCTGCCATGGGTGAGCTGAGATGTCCCCTAGGAAGAAGATAAGCACTCACATTATCAGGCACTTAGACAAAGATATAGACACCTTGATTACAAATCTACTCAGATCTCCTAGTTAAAATCAGAGGTGCAGAGAAACAATGGTGCTTGTACGCACAGCCAATCACCTTCTTGGAGAGGCCTCTTCCAGTCATGGGAAATGTCTTTTTACTGTTACCCCTGCATTTAACATCATGCTGTAAGTTCAACTAGGGACCTTGGCATATAGGATTGGATAGGATGGGGTAATACTTATGTACCTTCCATCTTCCTTGAGGATGAAGATTTCTGTCCATTAGTGCAGCGGTTTTCATCTTGGGGTCATATTGCCCCCAGTGGATCTTTGCAATGTCCCCACTTTTTTAAAAATATATTTTATTGATTATGCTATTACAGTTGTCCCGTTTCTCCCCTTCACTCCCCTCCACCCTGCTCACCCTCTCCCTCCCGCATTCCCCCCATTTAGTTCATGTCCATGTGTCATAAGTTCTTTAGCTTCTACATTTCCCCTACTATTCTTGCCCTCCCCCTGTCTATTTTCTACCTACCATCTATGCTACTTATTCTTCATACCTTTCCCCCATCTCTC
>CM052545.1:74965610-75045455 GCA_028533065.1 Trachops cirrhosus
GCCTCCTGTGCTTGTCCTTGGATGAGCCCTGATGAAAAGTAGGGCAGGTGGGTGCAGCTCACACTGTATCATTTCTCTACCAATGGCCTTCTTTCAGTGTTTTGTGATCTGCCTCTCACAAACCAAAGCTAAGTGATGAACCACACACACATACACACATACACACATGCTTCTACCTATCATTCTAGAAATCATTCAATTCACCCCCTTTGTTTACATGGAGTTTTGCAATTGGACAGTGGGATGCTGATAAATGTTTAACAACCAGCTCTCTAAAAAATGATTCATGTGTATATAAGCATAAGTTGATTATAAATCTTAATATAAAAGATGTGTAGCATATAATTTGTAGGTAATTATAAAATAGGCAATACCCTTTATTGTGAATTCCAGACAGCTAATTGATTCCTGAAACACATTTCACTGACTTGTCCTTTGCAGTTGATGGAAGATTTGATTTTTAACATGAATGCTGGCTGATATTTTCATTTTGATTAAGGAATAAGATGAAACAATGAAGATAAACATTGGAACCTCACTTCTTAGTCAATGATGTAAAGTAATTTTTTCGCTAAATTGAAGAAAAGATTTCGAATACTGAAAAATATTTCTCATATATATATGCTACTCACAATGTAACAACTATTGAAGTGATATAATTTTTTAAATAAAGATTTTATTTATTTATTTATTTTTAGAGAGAGAAGGAGGGAAGGAGGAAGAGGGAGAGAAACATCAATGTGTGGTTGCCTCTCACATACCCCTTAGTGGGGACCTGGCCTGCAACCCAGGCATGTGTCCTGACTGGGAATTGAACTGGGGACCCTTTGGTTTGAAGGCCGGCGCTCAGTCCACTGAGCCACACCAGTCAGGGCTATGAAGTAATATACTTTCATGCTTAATCTGCATTATTAGTATTTTCTTCATCACTTAACTTTAAGTCTAGACAACTACAGAACCATAAATCAAACCCTGATTTGTAGCATTTTTAGATTTCCATAATGTTAATGTCCCCGCCATGGCCAACAGTAAGCTAAAAATGTGACATCATTGCACACAGAGTGGGAGAGTGATGGACAGGCACCAATACACAGTATTTCCATTATACAGATACGACAGACATAAATAACCTCAAGAGCATAGATAGTAGTAAAAACACTATAAAATAGTAAGGAAGTGATACAGTAAACTTATTTACCTTTGTTAATATAACTTATTTAATTGTAAGTTTATAGAATTTAAGAGTGGCTTTGTTTAATAAATGTTAATAGTGGCTGTGTTTAACAACTGGCTCGCAAAACCCTTATAAATTTAACAATCAGCCCCTGTGAGTGAGCAGGGGCTGAGTGAGCTGAGTCCACCACTGTGTGCTTGTTTTTCTCTTCCTGGTGAATCTGAAAATTTTCAGCACTCAGAGTTATTTAGTACTCGTATGTGCTAGATACTGGGAATCAGGGATCTAGTCCCCGTTCTCATGGAGCTTATAGTCTTTTTGCAAAACAAACAAATAAAGTAGTGATCTAGAGCAGTTTTCTAGTGCATTTTTTTTAATTACAAAGAGAAATCCTGTTTGGTGTCCAAGTGAATATTTGTCTCATTCTTGTTTCTCAGTGACCTCCTAGGCCCACCTGGCTGGTTCCATCACCAGAGTGAGAAAACTCTCCAGTTTTCTGGCTATATGGTCTTTGTTTTAATGAAGACTTTGGCCAAGGACCCTGGAAATAAGGACCAGGACATGTTGTGGCTAAGTCGGCCCTTGAACCCTGACTACGATGCGCACAGCACCCACCCTGTTTAGAAGCAAAGTCCCCTGAACATCTTCTGATGTGTTTAGACTGCAGGGTTTCCCCTTCCTTTATCATCAGAACTTAGTTTGAGACCTCCACCCACTTCCATGGGCAAGTGTAATTTCCGGATCCCAAGCAGAAATAAATACATGAAAAAAAGGTGTTAACCCCCCACTTACCCTTTGTTAAGAACAAAATAGAACTCATATTGAGAGGGCGTCCTCATTTTGTAGATTCCCTTCAAATCAGGGACTATCCGAGCCATGGCTACACCTCTGCTTAAGTGAAAAGGTGCGGGGCTCGAAGAGTATTGATCATTTTGTCCAGGAATGGAGGGATGTGTGTGTACCCGTGCATGCATGTGTGCACACACACGCATATGCAAAGAGAGAGAGACCCTTCACGTATGGGCAGAGATTGTTCATCGAAAAGGGCTAGCTGTGAGTTCTCTGTCATCGTTGGTAATAGCTCCCGAAATGGCTTGGAAAACTTTAATTATGTTACAGCCTTTTTCAGCTCCTGTTATCTTCTGAACTCCCAGAGGGTGGGGGAGATGGGTTACCCTGCAGCCTGGACTTTTTCTAAAGAGCCTTTGTCTCTCTGCCCAGGTATTAAGTTGGTGGCGCAACAATCATAGGTACATTTGGTTCACTTTTCTCCCCCCCGCCCCCCGCCCGAAGCGCCGTCCTGGGTCTGAATGTGGGCCTGTGTTCTCCTGGTCCACCGTCCTCAGCCCTGCACAGGGGACTGAAAGAGAATGGGCCACAGGAATGCACCCTGAACAGAGCCAAATTGTTCAAGCTGCGTGAAGAAGAAAGAAAAAACGGGGAGGGGGGCAGGGAGAAGAAGAAAAGCTTTCCTTGTAGGTTCGATTTCTCTGGAGATATTTGGAGGATAACACAGCAATTTTTTTTTTTAGTGGGGGGGTCCAAGGGGAGCAAAAACGAGAGAGTCGAGTTTGATGGGCACAGTGGCCCATACAGAAAGGTGACATTTGAGAGAACAATTGCTGGGTTGTTTGGCTACATTTGCTGCTATGAATGAAGCTAAAGAAAAGCTGTCTTTGGATTGCTACTAATAGTCATCTTCATCATTCCTGCTCTCTCTCTCTCTCTTTCTCAGTTCCCTTATGAAATAAGGGCACACAGGTAATAAACAAAGCACTATAAAAGATCAGATTGAGGTATTCTGTGGGCTCATTCAATGTCAGAAGCCAGCATTCTGCACACCACTGCCGGGGCCTTCGGCTTCCAAAGCCGGTTCGAGACTGAGGAATAGCTCCGGGATTAGGCCAGACCTCTGTCCCTTCTTACAGCCTTGTGGAATTTATCAGGGCCATGTCCTTGGTCAGCCAACCCACACCCGGGGACCTGGGGACAGAGGAAGAGATGGCAGGGTAGAGACCCTTGGATTTGTTCTTTTGGATTTTGGATTTTGACCTGACTTTCTCTGTCAATCCTCATTCCAGATCCAGGTGAGTGAGTAGCCTGGGTTGAAAAGCTGTCAGTTGAATCTGACTTTTTTAAAATCCCCCTAACTTTGACACAGGTTTCATTCTCAATTCTTGTTTTCCCTCCTGTTGCCTTGGGTTAGGCACAGGTGGCAACCTGCAAGCATGCTGCGGAGTCCTGTGTGGCCGCCTGCGGTGAGAGGCAGGCCCAAGGAATTGTGTGGATGAACAGGAATGAGCGGGGTGGGCTCATCTGATTTGCGGGAATAATCAGTGATGGGTGGATGGACAGAGTGGGAGTGATTCTTCTCCCATCAGGCAAGCTTTCTTGTCACAAGTCTTCCTGTTCTTGGTTGGGCCTCTATCTTCTGCCTTTGCCTCCTTTCTCATTCTCCTTTGCTTTCAGTTTTCAAGATTGACCCTAAGTGGTGTGTTGGCTCTGTCTGGTTTCAAAGAGAAGCAGCTTAGGTGAGAGCATAGTGGGCACCAGATATGGATTTGATTTCTTTCCATGAGTCAGTACCCAGTGCCCTTGTCTAGAAAGTTCATCCACATGCTGGTGCTGGCAAGCTGGGCTCCTATAGGCCAGCCTTGGGGTTGACAAGTAACTAAAGATGAAAAGGAGATTCCAGGGTCTCTGTGCATCATCAGAGCATAGCCATTCTTTGCTTTGCTATTTGTTCCTCATTACTGGGGATGTAATCATCATTACTGCAGATATAGTCTAGTGATAGACTAGAACAGAATTATATCCATTTTGCAGAGAGAGTATAGGTTTTGAATGGTTTTGTGTCAGTGCTTTCGTGTGGACAGGCACAACTAAATGTGAAATGCATACGTCCAAGACTTGCTTGACAAAGCCTCGAGAAGGCAATATTGCTCGTAGATGTGTAATTTATTTCAGGTGCTTAGGCATCCTAAGGAGAAAACGGTTGTGGCACCTATGTATTCGCATCTGTGTTTTCATCAGTGAACAACACCAGACAGTGGTTCAGTGCTCACATGCTGTAGGACCCGGCACTCTATGTTTGTACAGTAGCTTTAGCCCCAGGGTTTCAGGTGCTTTCCAAATGACCTTCTTACTGTGATTTCTTTTAACCTTCATTTTGTGAGTACAGAAACTGATTCGCTGGGGTTTCAGTTATCTTCCGGTTGTTGCAAAGGAGGTCTGTCTGGAATTTAACTAAACCTTCGACTTTCCAGATGAGAAAGTCTGTGCATGCTGTGTGTGTTGCGTGTGTGATAGCACATATGCTATGAAAGCATACACAGTAGAACACACATAATGGAAGCTGTATACAAATGGTGGTATATTGCTTGTCCTGTTCAGATGTGTGTATGAATATTAAATAATCACACTGGAGAATTCTGAGTCATTGCAACTTGGTCATTTAGACCAGGCTCTTGATCTTCTGACAGAGGCTCTGCTAAGAGTGTTCGGCAGAAGGAAAGAAACTGAAGGCTGCAAAGGCATGGTGTTAATTCGTAGGAACGGGGTTCTATGTAATCCTCATAAATGTACATCATAGGCACGTGCAAAGTTTAACATACGTAGCTCTTCTCAATCATGAATGATACATGCTTGAAAGCTTCCCCAATTTGTCATTACACAGCAAATGCTCTCTTTATTTGCTTAGCTTTGAGGCTTTATTTTTCTGTGCCTGTGTTTTCCTAGCAGCACTGATTTCTCTGGAAATAACAGGGTTTTACTGTGGCTACTGTACAGAAACACTACCAAACATCTGGTTTTAACCTATGCCGGGAACATAGTAGGGATTCAGTAACTGAAGATAAAGGAATCATTACGGTTCCCCGACCTGTAGTTAAAGTTCACCTCTGCATTTATTTGCACACATAGGTACTGTCTTGAGTAGAATATTCACAGACTTATTGGACTAGCTGTCTTCTGGTTCAACTGACAAATTTGTTTAATGTCTCATTTAATTTATCAGTAACTTAAATTCAGTCAATCAATCAATTGCTTTGGTATTACGTAAATATATCAGCAACCTTTCAGTCCTTCAACTTTCCTTCTCTGTTTGTCTCTCATCATCATCTACATTTAGTCAATATGTATTATTGATTTTATATAACTCGGGAAGGCTAACATAAGGCTTCATTTCCTCAGAGACTAGGGTCTGAAATATGCACGCAGGGCAAGGACCCACTCAGTCCTGGCACAGAATTTAATTTCCTTTCCGAATACTCACCCACATCTCCTGATGGGGAACCAGGGTAGTAGCAGAGTGGTAGTTCAAGGGTTGTAGGTTATTACTCACAGAGTGAAAGTGGGGAAAGCACATCATTGCTGGACTGTTCTGCAATTAACACTAACCACAAGTAACGCTCTGTTTTAATAAGCATTTGCCCAAACAAGGTTGGGTGAGGCAGTTCCCAATGATGTCTGGCCCCGGACATCTGCCTTTTACAGACTTATGGGGGCGTGGGGACCCAGGGCTCAGACACATGCATTATGCACGGTTCCTGTCTCTGCTGATTAGCCTTTTGGGGAAGGGCGGCATTAAGCACTGGCCCGGCAGTCTTCTAGAACAACATGGCAAAATGCAGGAGAACACACAGTCTTGTGTTTGGGGCTTTAAGACTCTGAGGTGACTTGGTGCTCAGGAGGATTTGAGAGCAGATTGGCTTATGGCCATTACTGTTGGCTAATAATTGCACTAATCTATTCGAGGGAGGTTTTGTGGGCGTGCATGTTCCCCCTCCCTCAGTCTCCAAGTTGGAGAACAATAAGAGAATTGTGTTTCTGCACTAGTCCATGAGATAGGTCAGGGGCTGTGGCTGGCTGGGTAAGGTCTGCAATGGACAACCCACTAGGCATCAGCCCCAAGCCACCAGGGAGGAACCTGAGGCCCGGGCACTCCGGCTTCAGCCAAATCACAGGGGAACATCTGGCTAGCTAAGCCACTTGAGCAGCAGCTGTTTTGGGGTGATCAGATTCAGTGCTCTTTTGGGGAACCTCAAAGCAAGTGCAATGCTTGCTGGAAGAGAAAGAGGAGTATGCGTGTGTATATTCCTGCTTATGTGAACACTGTATTTTGTCCATTTTTCTCTTGTCTAAAATTCACTCAGCAAAACTGTTCTGTTTATTTTTTAGAATGGATGATATGAAACCTTCACTTGGAGTAGCAATGCCAAGTGGAGATGCTCCTGTAGAACAGCAATTTTCAACGTTTTCATCTCATGGCATACATCAATAATTATTAAAATTCTATAGCACACCCCAAACTAGATGCGTAGAAGGTCAGAATAATAAGCTCAATGGTTATAAGATCCAAAGAGTAAGTAACATCACTATCCATTTGTTGCTGTGTGTGCTAATTTCCTACATTCCCCCCTGAGATGGGCCACACGGTCATGTTAACCATCCTGAGCCTACAAGTTCCTTTTAGTAAATTTCCACGGGGTAGTTGTTCACGTGTTAGGCATTGTGAAAGCAGCATCCTTGCCAACATATCAACAGGGATAAGTGCAGGTATTTTAATTCTCTTCTGCCTCTCGGCCCAGGTTTCCCTGGTGCCCACTTTGGGGGTGTTGCACGTCTCCCTCCATCTGCTCCCTGTTAAGCAGCTGCTGAGTTTAGTAACAAGGAGGCTGGTGTGGCTGGTGGATGGAGCACGCTGTTAGTGTAATTTGGCAGGAGGTTGCATGCTGGCCCCGAAGGGCAGTGAAAATGAGAGAAGGCGAGGGTATTTCCACAGGGTGGAGGACAGGCAGGGTGGTGGGGCTGGGCAACCTCGCTGCCACCCGTGGCTGATACCCTTGGGGAGCTGCTGATCAGAATTAGATTGAGATCTCAGCCGAGACGCAATTTCTCCCCTCTCAAACCCCGGGAGTTCTCCAGCCTGCACCGTCCAGCTCCCCATGAACATTTCCAAATTAAAAAAAAAAATACGTGTGGAAAAATACAGTAAAAGTGACAGCGCCTTCCCAGTTTCCGACAGTTCTGTTTTGACTTCACAATCAGCCAAACTGGAGCCCCTGAGTAGCTGGCTTAATTTGTCACCTTGAATTATTAACCGTTTCCCTGCCTCTCTTGGTGGGTGTCCTTCTGGCTCCTCGCCCACAGCTGGCTCAGGGACCTGTTAATCCTGTGCCCTTTCCCTCTGGCTTGTGGCTCTGCCCAAAGAGCCTCCAAGGAGTCAAATTTGAATGCACTTCACCATCATCTCCCTGTTGGTTTTTGCCAAGTAGTGGCTGAAATAGAGGGTGATGGTCAGGACAGGAAAGAATGACTCCAGAGTCAGCTCTCGCGCGGTCCAGACTGTCCTTCAGAAGTCCCCTAGTTTAGCATGTTTCTCCTGGTTAAGGGCCAAAGGCAGAGAAGGGCTTGTCTTGGAACAGGGATGATATAGGATGCAGTCTCCTGGGAAGCAGAGGGAGAACTAATGCATTTATGTTTTACGTCAGTGAGTTAGTCTTTGTGGCATCCTGTTGCCCCCCTGGGCATCTCTTCTCTCCTTTTCCTCCACAACGTCCTGTTTCTGTGTACCTGCACCAGTCACTTGGGTGCTCAGGATCTTCTCGGGCAATGCTATCTGCTCAGACCATTTCCCAATGTTCCCCTTTCCCTCAAAATGTCTCTATCCCCAATCCCATTCTCCTTAGAGCCTTGTGCTTTGGACCATCCGATTTATTAATGTGAGAAATTAATCTGAGTTAATTCTTTGGGAGCCATGTTTTAATGCATTACTCTAAAACAGTGCCTTTCAAAACTAAGGGTTATTTATTTTTTTTAAGAAACAAACTATTTGGATCAAAATTGTTTCATTTTTATGATATATAAATTGTATTAATTTTAAAGAGGTAGTAAATCAGCATGATTTATAATTGAAAATATAAAATTGCATATAGTGAAAAAACCTTTTCCTCCAGTAACTCAGATCTTTTTCTGGAGGCAGCAGAAACAACGGGTTTATTGCCTATCATCTCTACCCCTTTCTAATTTTTAATGGATTTTATTTTTGAAAAGTTTGAAGTTTAAAGAGAAGTTGCAATGATACTGCACAGTTCCTATAGATGCCATCCCCCATCTCCCCTTTGTGAACATTTTAGTTTGTTGGGCATGTTTGTCACAGCGGAGGGACTGACATTGGTACATTACTATGACCTAAATTCCATAGTTTATCAGATTTTACTAGTTTTATGCCCATGTCCCTTCTCTGTTCCACAGTCTCATCCAGAACACCACCTGACATTTAGTGGTCATGTGTCCTTAGCTTCCTCTAGTTTGTGACAGCTTCTCAGACTCCCCTCGTTTTGTTGACCTGGACAGTTTTGCGGAGGGCTAGTCAAGTATTTTGTAGACTGTTCCTCAGTCTGAGTTTAGCCGATGTTTGTTTATTTTGTTCCTAAAGAGTATCCCGGGTTTATGGGTTTGGGGGAAGTACCAGTGTCATCGTCGTGTCGGGCATATGGCCTGAACATCACTTGTTGCTGGTGACGTAACCTTGACCATGTGGCTGAGGCAGTGTTTACTTGCTTTCTCCACTGCACAGTCGCTTTGCCTCCCTTCATGTGCGCTCTGTGGAAGAAAGTCACTAAAGTCAGCTCAGACTCTGCGCCTGAGGAGTTGTGTTCTACCTCTGTGAGGTCCCCTTCCTTTTTGACAACACGGCAACCTACTTTATAGGCTTTGCTACGCTTTGCCTTTTTTTCCAAACAATGTATTTTAGAGATGGTTCTGTATCAGTATTTGAGGAACTTCTGTATTCATTATTCATTTGCATTTATTTTATGGATATAGTAATACCAAATTCTAAATGCCCCTTGTGATGGGCATTTAGGTTGCTTCAAAATGTTCCTCTTGTAAACAATGTTGATGTAAATAACCTGGTGTATGTTCAAGCTTTCCCATAGGATCAATTCTTGAAAGTCAAATTTTTACTTAAACTGAATGGGATTTGAAATTCCTCGAGCTATTGCCAAATTGCCTTCCACAGACAGTGAACTAAGTATACTACCCCAGTAACACAATATATTCAAAATGATTCAGTGGACAGAATTTCAAGTAGGGGGAATAATATTTTTAAATTGGTGGACCATTCAATGTTTCTGCATTGATCTCCTTAAATCACAGTGCAATAGGAAAAACTATAGGAAACCCAATTCTTTAGATGCAACCTGGCCTGTGAGCTAATTTTATGAGTCCAGAGCCCAGCCTGTGTGCTGAAGACTTCACCTGTCTCCTGCCTGGTTCTTCAATTAACTAGGCTCCTTTTCTGACCATTCCTTGGCATGCTCTTGAAACCTTCCTATCTGTGCACAGAACATTCTCTGTTCTTTCCCAACTATCCATTTACCCACTGGGAACTCACATCTTGGTTAGGTCCATGTGGCTCATTTTCAGTCATTTTAGCACAAACACACTCCATCTGCCTTATATTTACTTGCACCTGTGTTCCCATGCTCAGTCTCTTATGTCGTTGCTATATTCAAGAATGACTTTGGATTCCAGGCGTATTGTGAATATTCTGGGGTAAGAGACTGTATCTTCTCTTTTTTGCATTTTTCCCCAAAGGCTGCTGAACCCAATGGAAGTAAGTCCCTATTGTTAGCAGAGTTGCTGATGGACCCTCTTCTTTATCCCTCTATCACCTGATACAGGAAAGAACTGCCTGGGAAGAAGCCATTACTATGAGATTGTCTGTCTATGCCTGGCCTGTTCGTGCCCACACTCCTTCCTTAGAATAACATGAGAGGGACAAATATTTTCTTTGTGGCTAAGTGATCACTTCTCAGAGGTGGTGAGAAGTAGTTATAAAGGTTACTAGTAAGATTTAAAATTATCCAGAAATATTGCAAATCACCGAAGACACACTCTGGGCCACCCAGGGCTTTGTGGATGGTGGGGACCGTGGCTAGTCTGCTGGGTTGGCCCTGGCCTGCCATGAATTTATTTACTGTAACCGGGTCAGCTGCTTCCTGGGGAGGCTCTCCCACTCGGCCTTACACTAGAATCCTTTTGGTACAAATTCACAATGAGGAAGAAACTCTGCTCTCGCTTGTGTAGGTTGTCTTTTGTGTAGAAAAAGACACAAATTTCCACTTTCTGTGGAAATCCAGCCTTCCTAGGATCAGAGCCATGAGAAGGCCAGAGTTGTGCATTTGGGGGCGAGCATTTTTGTCTAAAGAAACACTGCCCCCCTTGCACCTCTACTTTCTAACCCCTTGCATGTTTCTATGGACACAGCTTTTATTCTCTTTGGCTCTCATCCATTTAATCTATTTACATTACAGGGTTTTCAAATTGGAAGGACTCTTGGAAACCCAAGGAAAAGAAACACAGAAAGACAAAGTCTCTTTCAAGGTCTCAGAACTGGGTGAAGAAACCCAATGGTCAGCTCAGGCAGGTCTCTTACACACACGAGCTAGTTTCTTTCTATCACACTCTCTTATTTATCAAATATCCAATAATAATAATATGGTGATAATAATAGCTAACATTAATGGAGAACTTCCCATGAGCCTATGGTATAGTAAATGCTTTACCTATATTGTTCCCTTATAAGAATGCTCTAAGGCAGACAACTCTAATTTTCCCCATTTAGCAGATGAGAAAATTGAGGAGGTAGATTATTTGCCCAAGATTACAAGGCTAATCACAGGTAAAACCAGGACAGTTCGATTGCAGAGAGTGCTCACTGATTCGCATTACTATGCTTTTCTGTGCTATAGTACATGGCAAAGTGACATGTGGCATGAACAACATAATATTTCCAGAGAAAATATGGAAGAAACCATCGCTGCCCTTCAGAATTTTCATTCTAGTGGAGGGGGTAAGACATGGAGATAGAATAGAGGATAAAATACAGAGCAGCCATTTGCATTTGCATTCCAGATAATCACTTCATTGTTTTCAGTATTATTATGTCACAGACGTTGCATGGGACACAGTAATGCTAACAGGCTTGTTTGTTTGTTAAAACTCAAATTTAACTGAACATTACATTTCTGATAAAAGTATACTTAAAAAATATAATATATCCAAATAGTGCACTTATCCTAAAAAATGCATTTATTGTGGATCTGAAATTCAAGTTTAACTGTCTCTTGTGCATTTTTACATGCAAAATCTGGCAACTCTGCATGGAGACAAATTGGAAAATATGGAAGAGCTTGTGCTGGTGCAGTGTTTACTGTACACTGCCCCTTATCCTCACTCCATGGGGATATCTCTCCTCCTTCCTTCTCTTCCTCTTGTCCCACGTCCCATACACTCCACTCACAATACACAGGCTTGTGACATAGCAGCAAGTTCTAGAGTGAGGGCCCACACTGACTAGCAGTCAGTATGGAGACATCTTCCTTTCTGCCCTGGTGCCCAGTCCTGGGGTGTGTCTTGTAACTCCTGAAGTCTCCCCTGTCCTCGAGGAACACTCTTCCTCTTGGTGATCTCTGATTGCTCTGCCAACCCTCCACCCTACCGGAGATATACATTTCACCCAGGTCCATCCCCACCCAGTGGTGTGCACTGGTTTGCATCAGGTCACTTTGTGTTCATTAATATACGCCTAAGTCACAGGGTTGGCGGTGGTGTGAAGGGAATGAGGCAGCGAAGTCTGGCTCCTTCCTTGTCCTGTGCCTGAGATAGGCTTTCATGGGGATCGGGGTAAGCTGTCTGGGTGGGGTGGGCGGGTGCCGAGCACACCGGTTAACAGTCGCTGCCTGTGTACTCTCTGGGAAGGGGGCGGTGCACCAGCTATTTTAAGGCCAGACTGGTGAATGTTGGGTTCCCCTTCGTTTACCTAGGCTCTCAGTGTTTTCCCTGGCACACCCCGAAGTGGTCACAGAGTGTGGGAAGCCAGGCAGGGAAAAAATTAATGCTCTGGGATGACGCCCCTGGTAGCTGCTGCTAAGTTCCATGGAAAAGACGGGGGCCGGGGAGTAGGGGGCTCACTATCTGTGTCGATGGGTGTCTCTGAAGGCTTTAAGCTGTACTGGCATCTACTCAGCTCTAGAGATGGTGGAAAATTGGCTGCAAAGTCAGTCCGAGGCCTGCCTGGTAGCCCCAACTCCACCCACTCCCATGGAGTGCCGTTGCCCACAGTGAATGCCCCTTTATCGTCAGCGAGCGATACTGACTTTTCAAAAATACTGTGTAGGCCTTGTGTCCCAGATGCCTGTGGCATGCAGTCTCTGCTGCCCTTTCAAGGGTGTTGGTTTCAAAACCCACCCAGAAACCTGAGAAAATGTCTCCACTTGGCATCTCAGGAGGCTAAATCCAACTGCCTTCTGTTTCTTAGCCCGATGGCCACAAGCTACCTAGTGGACGGTTATTATAAGGGAAGGAAACAACTTCAATACTGGGAATTATGCAGGAAGCACATCACAGTTATTTAAAAGTTTCATGGGGAGCATTCCTTGCATCACTTAGGCTCACATGGTAAAGATTTAGTTCATCGCCTTCCATGAGCTGTATGTGGACTGGTTTTCCAGGAAAGTTCCCGTTGGCTGTCCGCAGGCTTGGCTCTCTTGGTTAGCATGCTCCACTAGAGCCAACAAGGAAACTGAGTCCAAGTGTAGGTGTGAGGTTGCGTGTGTGTTCAGGTATTGGTCTTTCCCATGGGGCAAGCCCTTGTTAATGCTGACTATGGACCAGGTTCTGGGCCATTACAACACCGGTGGTAGATGTCATTGGACCCAGTTTACAGGTGGCATATTAAGTGCCAGCTTTGACTATGGCCACAAGATAAGCTCAGCCTGAATGGGATCTGTTGGCTGGAGGAGCACTTGTATCTGAACAGGCCAGAAGATAGAGACTGTTAAACATGGTCTCTAGTTGACTCACAATGGACTTCAATACATCACAAACAAATCACTTGAGACTACTAAGAGCAGAGGGTCCCTGAGGCAATGCTTCATGGGAACTTTTGCTCCTATAAAGGTAATGTCTAGCACACAAGCTCTGAGTGTTGCTTTCTAACTTCCTAGTGCGAAGTGAATGCTAGGAAAGTGCTCAGAGTCTCCAGTATTAGACCAAGTCTAGGCAAAGTCATAATCCCAATTTCTATTGATGACTAGATTTTCCCATCATGATCCCAGTTCCCATTATTTGTTCTGTTAACACATCGTGCCCTCAGTTGAGGTTATTGCTTCTATTTGTCACTGCTGGCTTGTCTGCATTTTGAAAAGTCCCCATAGCATCTATAAGTGAAAAAATCCATAGGCATTGACCTATATAACACTCATTATTAACACAAGTTATGATTTTTAATTAAGCCCTTGACAGCCCAGAAGACCACAGCCTCCTCATTATAGACAGACCTTCCCCCTACCTGGGAGACAGCAGTTAATGAAGCACAAATATCTGGAAAAATTGTCATGCTCCAGTTCTTACTCCAATACCCTGAAAAGTGAGAAGAAGAGGCAGTATTTTCAGAGCCAGTCTAGGGCCTGGTATCCTAACCCCCAGACTTGTCCATCATTCTTCATCAGATAGTTCTCCTTCCCCCTACAAACATTGTACCTAGCCTTAGACATATTTTGGGGACAAGTTGCTATCATTCCTTTTTGACTGATTACCTTTTCTCCAAAATCTTATGCCTGCACTCTTTGTATTATGTAGCAAATGACATTCATTCCATAAATCTCTAAGGTCAAACCTTGGGCAATCCCTTGGGCTTGGTGCTCTGAAGGACATGGATGAGGTCAAGGGTAAACAAGGGACACCTGATGATCATGACTAGAACTAGCCAACAACTGCCAAGTCGACAGATTGTACAAGCACGATACTGACAATGTATTATACATATGTTTTTGCCAACATTTTCAGGTCAACTTCAGTTCATAGAAATGAATTAGAAAAATACAGTCGCTCATTCACTCCTAGATTCGTTCAACATATATTTTTGAAGGTTTTTAATATCCACAAGTTAAATATTGAGTTAAATATTAAGAGGAAAATAGTTAAGTTTCCTGCCTTCAAGGAGCTTACAATTAGGCTATTAGGAGAGACTATAAGTAGCTCTTGTTGATATTTTTATTGTGAAATATAAAGATGGAGTCTATTACTTACTAAGAAACTTATGATTAGGGAAATACAACCATACCAATGTCAGGTTCAAGTGGAGATCACTCTATCATAGCCATCCTTAGATTAAAAATTGAAAAAATTTAAAATAAGAGAGAGGAAGGGTTGACATCAAAGTGAAATTGTTTTATTTTTAAAAAGACTTTCTCTGTGTTGAGGTCTTTAACTGATAAGATATGTCGAATGCTCAGGAAGAGAGGCTATTATAGAGTGCAGTTCATCAGGGAAACCCTTGTAGATGGTTGATTCAACACAGCTTTTGGAGAACTTGAAGGTCGCAGAAAGACAGGCCTCTAGGAAGGGAGAGTTTTTAGCAGAATGCAGATGGGGAGTGAGGAAGTTGACATTGTGGTGGGTGGCAACAATGGGGGATAGAAAAAGATTCACTTAACATGATGGAGAAAGCAAAGCTGTGTGCTAAGAAAGGAAAAAATAAAGCGCAGGGGATAAACGTAGGATTTGAGGGTTTGCTAGGATGAGGATTTAAAAAAAATTATGAATTTAATCTTTTTAGAGGGGAAAGGAGGGGGACAGAAAGGGAGAGAAATATTGATGTTTGAGGGAAACATCAGTTGGTTGTTTCTTGTATGTGCCCTGACTGGGGACCGAACCTGCCACCCAGGCATGTGCCCTAACCAGGAATTGAACTGGTGACCTTTTTGCTTTGTAGGAAAATGCCCAGCCAACTGAGCCACACCGGTCAGGGAAGGATGAGAACTTTTTTTTTTTTTTAAATAAAAACAAGTTTTCCTGTAGGTCCATCAGATCTCAATGCCATGATCTTTCCTTTGCAAATGCATTGTGTGTGCTTTAAAAGGGGAGTCAGAAAAGCTACCTGATAAGCAGGGGGTTGACATGGAGAGTCCTTTACACATTTTACATGGAAACAAATGAAAAAAATTAGCAGAGAAAATAAAATGTGCATGAATGCTAAAGATAAAACTAAGAGGTAGAGAGAAAGTTCTTATTTTCAGCTGGCCACTCCCAGACCCCCAGAAATCTTTTTCCCACTTTCTTGTGATTTTAGCATCTATTTTGTTAAAATCTTTGAGGAATATTGCCCTTCATCCATCACTAGCATTCACCTCTCAGTTTGTCCACTTAGCACAAGACATGTCATGAAAAACATTTGTACCTTCAAACAGCATGGTATCAAAACACCTAAAGCAAACACTGCTAGAATATGCAAGAATAATTTGGGCAAAAAACACACTTGTAAACCCAAACAAGCACAAAACCGTACACACACACACACACACACACACACACACACACACACACACAACCCAGCAAAGGTAGTGATTTCTATTAAGAGTTCTTGAACATGCCTTTCCTTACTTTTTCAGGTAGGAGTGGTGGTACCCTTGGATACCTCCAAGAGCACCTTTAAGAGTCAACTATACCAGTAGTGCCTACAGCTGGAAAGTTTATGCCAATGAAAGAATCTGTAGTGTCTCACAAACTATGTGGCTAAGGCATGTACCTTGTTCCTGGAGCAGGACAAAATGGACAAACCCTTTTTCCTTGCATGAAAGAAGGCTTCACAGGAAAGCGTAGGTTTCCTATTTGACTGTCATTCAATTCACGATCTTCCCCTTTTTAGTCCTTTCTTTTGAAAGGATGCAGACATAGAGCCACTACTTCAAGCATTCAATGGAAGATAGACTGTTACCTCAGCAGGGTAATGTTGCTGTTAGTAATAATTTTAAGGATAATAAAAATAACATTTGATGTTTACAGAAAAATAACTATATGCTAAGCACTAGAATAGTGGTTCTCACCCAGGGGTGATTTTGCCCCACTGTGGACATTTGGAAATGCCTGGAGGCATTTCTGAATGTTGTGATGGAAGGGTGGTGGCATGTAGGTGGTGGTGCCACTGGCACCTCGTGAGTAGAAGCCAGAGATACTGCTAAACTTCCTCTAATGCACAGGATGGGCCCCCACAACAAAGAATTATTCCCCCTGAAATGTCAGTAGACTGAGGCTTTTATACATATTCAACCTCCCAAACAACACTATGAGGCACATATTATTATTGTCCCCACTTTACAGATGAGAACATTTAGGCTTAAAGTAATTAGTTCAAACTGCTTTGACCTCTGGACACTCTCAGGTTTCTTTCTTGAGATCTATTTGGTTCTGTGATAATTGCAGACAATTTATGTTTGTTCAATGGCTGGGAATCAGTTCCCTCAAATGTCAGCATGCAAGTCATTCAGCTCAAGCGGCTCAACCCCCATCCCATTCTGGGATGCGGCTGGCTCAGTAACAGCTGGTGACTGGGGCAGGGGGAAGAAGATATTATATAATGTCTGCAAAAGTAATGAAAAGTTGACTTAACTGCTACGATAAGCAAACAGTAAGATAGCACATGAGAATCCACAGTGATTTAAAAATATGTTTTCTAAGCATAGTGTCCAGACGGTTCTCTTACATCCTCTGTTCTTTATTCCTAAACTCTGATAGGGGTGCACCATGTGCTGTTGAGAAAACAGAGGGCTCGATGCCTTGGGACTCAGACAAGAGTGGCAATCTCCATTCTGCAACCTTATACAGAATTAGGTCATTGAATTCCAAGAGTGTTGGGTCCTTGGGAAGACAACTTCTGTTTTTCTTTGTTTCCTTTTTGATAAATACCAAACCCCTTGTCAAAATATTTATGACTAGACAGAGGAAAATCAGATGCTTTCTTTTGAATCATTTCTCTAGATTTGGCTTGGGTGTTTTGATGTTCTTTTCTTTTTTCTGCTTTTTTTCTTTCCTCTTCTCCATTTTCCCCAACTTTTTTACAGTTCTATCTCCATCTTCTCCTCTCTCCCTAGAGTATTCCTCACTGCCCATATACAATGTTAAGTAAGGGAAGGAAGGAGAATTGCTTAAATAATGAGACTGACCATCCAACAGGGAAGTTGGTATGGTTGGGTCAGTGATGGCAGAGGTCTCTTTAGTGTTGTTAGGTGGTACCAACTTTGAAGTCTTTTGAAGATAAGTGAACCCCCACTAAAAGTTTGGACACCATAGATACAAACTCAAATGTTTTTCTCTCACAATTTTCAAAAACTTTTTGCCCTAACCAACTGTTTGCTTCATTTGTCCACTGATGCATATTTATATATTATTGCTGTTATTCAATGAAGTGAACTCAATGGAACTCAAAATACAAGTCAATTTAACAAATGTTTGTGTAATTGTCTATTATGGGACAAGATGAGTATGATGTCACTAATCCCTGCCCTGGAGGAACTTAACATTTTGGTGGGGAAATGAGTAAATATACATCCAGTTGTCATATAGGTATATGTATTAGTTATCTATTTCTGTATAACATGTTGCACCAAAACTTAGCAGCTTAAAATAATTCACATGTACCATTGCACAGTTCCTGTAAGTCAGGAATCTGTGCATGGCCTAGCTGGGTCTTCTGCTTTCAATTTTCTCACAAGACTAATCAAAGTGTTGGTCTAGGCTCTCTGGTGGTCTCATCTGGAGCTTCAACTTGAGAAAGATTTGCTGCTAAGTTCACCCATGTGGTTATTGTAGGGATTCATTTCCTTGATGGTGGTTGGACTGAGGGTCTCAGTTCCTCACCAGCTGTTGGGTGAAGGCCACCCTTAGTTCCTTGCCACAACGGCTACCCAAACAGGGCAGCTTGCCACCAGAGTGCAAGCAGAGAAGGACATAGACAGTTTGATGAAAAACCAAAGTCACCATCTTACATAAACTAATTTGGAGGTGACAGCACATCACTTTTGTAGATTCCATCGATTGGAAGTGAGTCAGTAGGTCCAGCCCAAATTCAGAAAGAGAGGGTTACACAATGGCTTGAATACTGGGGTGGGGGGTAGGAATCACTATTTCAGAAGCTGAGTACCACGTAAAGGTTAAGGTCAAAGCAGGTTCTGTCAAAGCAGGGAGTGGTGTAGGAAATCATATCTTTAAAAGGAGGTATTTTCTGACTATATGGATATTGAACAGCTCTAGAAGATTTTGGCATCTACCAGTGATTTGTAGAATAGTCCTAGACTTGCAGAATTTATAATTGGAAACTTGGGAGGTCATTGAAGATACTATATCCCTAATTATAAAGAAACATGGACCCTTGCAGGGTACCCAAAGTCACATTTATGGTTGCTCTGTTGAATATCTGTCCCAAGGAAATTTTTGTAGTCAACTGGTTATATGGTTGTTCATTTGCTCACTCATTTTATGCATCAGTTAATAATAGCTAGTGAAACTCCAAGAGGAATTACTTTTGAGAAACTAGATAATGAAACTAAAAAGTGACTAAGATTTACCTCTGAGGACCTCCACTCAGTCGGGACCAGGGGTCAGCAAGTTATGTCCTGTGGATTAAATCTGCCCCTCCCATGTCTCTTTTTGTATAGTTTATGAGGTGAGAATGTTTTTGCATTTTTTAATGTTTGAAAAAACAAACAAAAGAGGGATACTTTGTGATTCATGAAAATGATATGAAATTCAAATTGCAGTGCCTCTGAAGCTTCGCTGGGACATACCCATGCCCACTGATTCATGACTGTCTATGGCTGGTTCTGTTACTGGAGCAGTGTTGTGTAGATGCCACAGAGACCACACAGTCCATGAACCCTAACATATTTACTGCCTGGACCTTTCAGAGAAAGTGTGCCTACCCCTGGTCTACAGGAAGATTGGCATGCAAACAAATAACTACTGCATTGTGATATGTGATATACTCAACTTAGAGACAAGGGTCATCAGAAGCACAGAGGTGGGAGTTCTGTTCATAGCTTTCTGGTAGGCCAGGGAAGGCTTTTTGGAGTCCTCCTTGAGGAAATTAGGGGCTCTCCTGAAATGAGATGTGTTAAGAAGAACTTACTTGTGGTACTTGTTAAAGATGGTAAGGACGACTTATTTAAGATGGGCTCCTACAACAACATTTTATGTTTGGGTGTGGGGAGAAATTGGGCTCAGCTGTGAATACGACAGGCACTACTAGAAATTTATAGCCGAGGAGCAGGATGGGGGGTCATTTGGTGGAAAATTACTAAGTGGAAACATCAAGAACAAGAAAATTCTGGCTAAACCAACTTTACAGGGCTTTTGCAGAAAGTTGGTCAGGGTGATAAGATATCCAGGGTGTGAGATAGAGAATTTGATCAGATAATAAGGGTGAGGAAGTTTTGCAAAACTGATCCAGCAGGATTCTTGCTAAAATTAGACAAAATTGTCCAAGGACAGAGCCTGAGGTTGGACCTGGTCAGAAACAAAAGCCTGTCTCAAGTTCAAAGGAGAAGATCTGTGAGTCTTTGTCAGAAGAGAAAAGAGGGAAAGGATAATCTTTCAATGGTGCTTAAACTGATGGCCATGGACTTTTCAGAGGGTTCAGGTCTCCCTGAAATTCTTTGCCAAAACCTGTGTTTATATAGCATATGTGCATTTTTTCCCCTATGAAGGGGGTCTATCCCTTTCAACAGGTTTTCAACAGTTTAAGAATCACTATTGCGGGTAGACATGGCAGCCCGTGGAAAGCCACAAAGGTGTAAGAGAGAATAACACACTGTTATAGGTCAATAGTGAAAATACAAAACAGGTTCCTGGAGGGTATGGATAGAGATGAGGCATAAACAAATGTTACCCATCATCAGAGGGATAACCCAGGACCTGGGCACAGCAGGGGTTTGAGGCTGACTCTATACAGTTTAAAGCACTAATGTGTACAAGGACATTGAATAAACCAAGTTAAACATATCTAGTCTTTGCTCTCAAGTGGCCACTCCATCAAAAGCAGTTGATGGACGGGCAAGAACTCAGCCACCCTACAGAGAGGTTATGGGTTGGCAAAGCTAGAGGAGTTGGCCAGATGTCCAATTCTTTCATCAATCCCTGATCAAATCCTATGCTCCATCCCCCTCCAAAGCAAAACGACATTGACTAAATCTCCTTCTGGCCCTGAAAATGTCTGGCCAAACATCAAGAGGCCGGCACGAGACTCGGCGTCCTCTTCGAGAGTCTTTATACTTGGTTGTACTGTGGGCCAGAGAACAACACAGAACTCCCAGTACTGGGAGGGAAGAGTTCCCAGGACTGAGGGGCACCGGGGCTCTGGACGTGAGGTGCATGGGGAGGAGGTAATGGTTTTTCCTGAATTCCTTTTTATATTTTATTTAGATTAAGTTCTGCTCAGCGGGGTGATTTCTTAATTAGAGCCTCCCAGCCAAGCAGACCTCCAGCTCAGACCCTTGTGCTGCCTTCTAAGGTTTCATGAAGGACCCTGTCCTGCCTTATTTCCTGAGTTCTAATATTTGAATAGTATGCAGTGGATTTCAATGGGAGGAAAAGACATGTAATTTAATCATCTTTATTAGATTTTTGCCTGTGGATGGGGAGAGGGGAAGGAAGGAGGAGGGACATGTGTCCTCTCTTTGTTAATTTGTTTTCCTTTTTCTCTACCTTTCTTCCAGTGGCCAAAGAAGGAAGAGACTCAGTGGTCTTTTCTTTTTCCTTCATTTTTCAAACAAAGAAGCTAAATGAGACCAATAAGCCTGAAGGAGAATGAGTTTCTTGCAGAACTTCTCAAGTGTTGGTGGACAAATTTACATAAACAAAGTATTTGGTTCCTTCTTTGGTACGACCCTGAGAGTGGACACGGTGGTGACCCCACAGCTTTCTGTCGTCTCTGTTGCTACAGAAGGTGCGAGTGTGCTCAGCAAGACCTCACGAACTGGAGGAAAATTAAGAGAGAAATGCTCCACGGTGTATCCTCGTACCTGCCCTAAATTGGCGTCATTTTGGGCCACCATCCAGGGGAGAAAACTCAGCCTGTAGAAGCAGGGAGAAGATTAGATGCTGATGGAAGGAATGGAGGTTTGTTGTGTTGCTGTCCTCAGGATGGGAACAGGGAAATGGCAGGGTTTAACATGAGCAACAGACAGCAGGGGTTGTTTTAGAGGAAATAAATCTATTGTACTATTCCAAGAGAGAATTCAGCATGACACCTTGAAAAAGGAAAAGGAAAAAAATTGCGTCCAGAATTCTCCCAATTGTTCTTCTAAATACAAAGACCCCTCAAACTAATGGGCACATTAGATGAGGTTTTGTGCTCTTTTATTTACATTTGATTGCCCACCCCAACCCCATCTCTCTCTCTCTCTCTCTCTCTCTCTCTCTCTCTCTCTCTCACACACACACACACACACACACACACACACACGGACACACACACCCTGCAGCCTCTGATCCTCCCTACTGCCCCTATCCTGTTGATCTTTCTTCACTTAAAAATTATCAGCAAAGAATTTATTCATTTGGGAGAATTCCAGGCACTACATTTATGTTCAGTTCAAATGAAATGGGATCCAGACTGTTCAAACCGCGCTGTTTTGCAGATAAAACACAAAGGCAGGACCTCATTACCTGAAGACAGGGCCCTTTCTCTTTCCTCCTGCCTTTTGTTTCTAAGCAATTTTAAGTTTGTTTGGAAATTCTCATAATGGGGACAGAACTTTTTTTTACCACCTCTATTTCAGGAGGGTTTTTAGTTAAGAATAATGAATATATCTCCAGACAGATGGAAGAGTTTTACTAAATCTAGAAAAGACAGTTTTCCTAATAACCCCTATAGGCTGATCCTAATCCTCTCATTGTTCAAAATGGTCTACAAAAGTCTTATTCAGGTGCCAAATGTCTTTATTAAATCATTATATTAACACACAAAAAAATCCTATTACAATGAGTTTCTCTGTAAGATCAAAAGTTCTCTATGGTCCTGCTGATAAAAAGGTGAAATTCCAGTAGAGCCCAAACTTTGGCCAAGTTTTTCAAAATTTACTGCACTATAACCAGAGGGTTTACTAGGTCCTAGCCAGGAAAAAGCCTAAGTGTTATCAAAGCAGTAGTCCCTAACAAAAATAAAACTGTGCAAAGTAGAAACAAGTCGTTGGCAACATTGTAATATGATGTGACCTGTAGAAAAAAAAACACAATGGGTCTCTGATACCCACTTTGATTTGAAAAACTCAAGTGGCAAATTCAAAGACAAACTGCACCAGTGAATCCAGGCTTTTGCGGGCTGTGAAAAGAGTTTGAAAGTGAAGAGAAGCAAAGCCTGGTGTGTTTGTATATTGGATTTTTGAAAGTAAACTGAAACAAAATTTTTCTTGAATGCAAAATCAATGCATGTTTGTTACAGGGGAAACATGTTCTCATAAGTGCATGTGTTTGGGGTCCCAGACTTGATTTCTGCCTTCAGGAAGAAGTGAGGGTAAAAGCTCAGCATTGGAGTGTAGCCAGAAGCATGGGGCCTGGTGGATATAAGGAGAACCTAAAGAGAAAAGAAGACGCCAAACTTGGAGCATCTAAAAACTATGGCCTGTCAAAGGGACCTGGGGGAAGAGCTAGACCAAGTCAGGAAAGTCAACAGGAGGACGCAGGGGAAGCAGCGGGTGCAGGGAGACCACGCATGGCCGAGATCTTAGGCAGCGACAAGAGGTCGTTGCAGCAGAGGTGGAAAGGATGTGGCTGATGTGACAAAGAGACGGGGGAGCATGCAAAGGGCTTGGCCCTGGAGATATATTTAAAATCCTTTAGCCTTTCCAAGATTATTAACCCAAATTACATTTCTTGCTTATTCCAGATGCCATAGTATCTCATTTTATCACTAAGGACCTGCCATGTTAAAAATAAACATTTGGGAAGCAAGGGTGATTTTTCTATTTTCTTTTTAATTGCGATGTTGATGTACTCATGGCCTGACATGACATGGGGTCTGGCTTAGATTAGCCCCTGGCTGAGCGACCCATGCTAATTTAGTGACTGCAATTATGCCGGCCTCTAACCGTGGCCTGCTCTTTGTGCGGTGTGCCCCCTGAGTTGTTTTTCTTCAATAGAAGTAGTGGGAATGTTGGGCCATCTATACCTTCTTGCTCCAGGCCCCTTATGACACACACTGGGGAGACAAGTGGCCGGGATTAGGGGTATGATCTGTGACCCTGAAGCAAAGTAAATGTAATTGGCAATGCAGGGGTTGATTCCATGAGAATCATAAGCACCGTAAGTACTCTAATGAAAGACCTCAACTGCCACAGGTATGCACCTACCTCCCAGCCATAAAGATTCTTCCAATAAAAGAAGCAAAAAGGAATAAAGGTACCAACAACCTTTTTCCAAATACCAGTGCCTTTCCTTGGGGTTAGCTGCAGGCATGGGGGAGCATGTCAGCTGAGAATTGAGAATGATGGTCAGCCTTTGCTTTCTGGCTGCAGAGATTGGAGAGGAAACAAGCTAGTAATCTAGTGGTTGCAAAACTGGTGAGTGGGTGATGGAGGGGTGTCCCTCTCCTGCTCTCTTACAAAGCTGCAGAACGCCAAGTTTAGGCTTTACATTAGATCCCAGGGAAAGAGAGAGCACATTAAAAACAAACCAATTCTAAGGTAGTTTAAAAACATACATTAAAAAGCCCTTTCCCCCAGCACATGTGAATTATTAGTAATTATTACTATTATTCATTAACAGAAAGAAGAATATGCTACATACTCTCTTTGCAAGTACACTCATGCTTCTAGATTCACAAATGATACCAGGAAAGGGAAATCAGTGTGGAGTGAAGTGTTGAAAGCTCACTATTACTGAGCTCCGACTCACTCTTCCTGAGATGGTGAAGTTGGCTGTGAAGCCACAGGAGGCTAGAGGAGTAGAGGTTGGGGGCAGGAAGAGGAGGAAGTGAGCAAGGGGGCGTGCTGGGGAGGGCTCCAGGACAGTAACCAATTCCTTCACTGGGGGCAGGTGGACGTCTCCAGGGTCATTATCGGGCAGCCTGGGAAGGCAAGGGACGAAAGAGATTTCCGGAAGTCTCCCGCTCTCCCTCCTGCCTGCTTCCCTCCTTCTTGAGAGCTTGACTGCAAGGAGCGGCAGGAAGGAAGGATGTATCAAACCCAAAGAAGAAAGAACCCCTGCCATTCACCCCCATGACACCTACTGCACTGCAGCCACATTGTGGCAGCGGCTGGTGGCAGATTAACAGCTGCCAGGGCAGGAGGCGAATCAAATTCTGAAAGGGCTGTTTTCTTTAACCCTGAGAGCCTACTGTAGGCACAGGTTCCATATCAAAGGAAAGGGGATCAAGTCTGTGCACTCTCACAACAGGCCCTGGATTGGGGCGGGGGCGGGGGTGGGGTACATCCAAGTCCCCAAAGTTGTCAAGCACTGGCTGAGTTTCTGGACCTCATTTCTGTGGCTCTTCTGCTCAGCAAATGTGCAAATGAAATAAGTCAGAATCCCTTGGCTACAGTTAGTCCCGGGGAGGGCTGAGCAATGGGGTTATCTTCTTTGTCTTAAAGAGCAACTTTCTTTTTATTTTGCTTGCATTTCACCTAGGGGAGGGCAGGTCTCAACTAGCGTTAAAGGGAGGTTTCACCCCCTAAACACAGGATGTGAAGGTTGGGGCAAAAACACCAGGAACAAGTATCAGAACTTTTTGAGGATAAACTAACAGCCTCCAAATTTACACATAACTCAGGGGCAGCAGTGGCTGCATGCATGCTTTTTATTTCTAGCTCCTTCGCCTGCCTGAAAAAACCTTACAGGGCTGTCAGGCATCTTGACCCTGAATTTCAGGTGGACCAAGAGAGGTGCAGCCTGGGCAAATGGTGTTCTCTCAATACTTGGGATGCACGGCGGTCACTAGGTGGTAGGAATGCCCGTTTGTTTCTGCATGTCCTTGTCCTTGTCCTTGTCCTTGTCCTGAGAAAGGAGTGTGAGAGAACAGTTTGGAATTTGTAATTTCTGATGTCTGTTCTATTCCCAGTTGATAACATTTTCTCAGTCTCCAGATCTCACCAAGAGCAAATGTGACTTGTTATCAGTTGTTCTGGTGCCTCTATTTTTCTGAGTCTTTTTGTGTCTGCTAGTTCCCATGAAGCTGTTCCTATCATTGCTTTTCCTTTCTTCTATTTTAAAGACTGAGGAGATTTCAAGAACGGGTGACCAGCAGAAAAGTACAAAAAAGACATAAGAATCTTCCATTTGCTGTCTTTGGGGTGTTTTATTGCTAGATAGCTTCTCCTCTCTCCCATGGAACCCTAATACAATTTTGTGTGGAGATGAGGGGGCCTTTTGTCAGTGGGGAAGGGGGCAGCTACCCGAGGTGGAGGGAGTTTGTCTCATGCCTGCCTCTGTCAGTCTGTTAACTTTTCATTTGTCTACTGCTGCCCTGTGAAAGAGCTACTATTTGCTCACACACTCATGCAGTCAACAGACATGCATTCAGCACATGCTTTGGATGGAAGAGCGGCATGTTTCTGTGAGGATCGCTTCCCCACCCACCAGGCCCTGCCAAGCTTTTGAGTGAGCGCTTGCCTGGGAAAGGATGAGCAAGGCACGAACCCGTCTGACGAAGGCGTTCTTGCTCCTCCACCCTTCCTGAGCTGGAGGTCATTCCAGGCCTTCTCTGACCCACTGGAGACTGCAAAGTCTCCTAAAGGGGACAGAAGGTGTGAACCTGAAAAATAATAGTAACAACTGCTCATTGGGGTTCACAGAAAGCTTTCGAGGAATGAGAGTTAACTGGGGAATGACTTAACTGAGGCCTGAGGTCGAACGCATGACCCCTCCTTGCTGGATCCTGTGATTAGTGCTGGGGACAAAGATTCCTAAGACTGCCCTCCTGGGGAGCACTGTAGTGCTGTGAAGCACTGGACACATGACGTGTTTCACCAAAACGTTAGTCGCTCACAGTGGTGATGTCTGAGACGCACATCCCCGAAGGGTCAGGTCTCCTACGGGACACAAGAGGACAGAAGCAAAACCTGCCTCGGTCTTCCTGTTAGCTGCTCACCTAGTGTGGTCGCCCCATTCACATAACCAAATCGACAGAAATGAAAAACTTGTTTTTAAAAGCCAGAAGAACAGTTATTTTAGGGATCAAGTATGGTTTCAAAATGTTTGGTTATTTCTGTTTCTGTGGGTGTTGTTTGGAGTCAGAACCTGCATTAACACACACAAGCACAACGCCACCAAATCTATGCTGCTTCTCCGGTTTTGACCCTTGTGCCCTTTATCCTCAGAAGTCCCGGGATCCACAATTGTGGGACCCAGGACTAGGTTAATCTTTGAGTGACAAACGTGGCATTTCTTGTTTTCTATGTCTGCTTCAAATCTAAATACCTTTGTCAGTGATTTATGATCTTTGCTGATTGTTTATTTAGTTGCCTATGCCTTAAAAAGCAAAAGACAGCTTTCAGCGTCAGCCTACTTGAGCAGTGGCTGCACATCTCCACTGTGTCAGCCAGTCTTTGGCTTCTGCTGTCACCCAGGCATGATGACCAGGAATGTGACATATCCCCAGCCAGCCGCTCGCCGGTCACCATCCGGAAATGCTGCTCCCGCAATAATTATGACTAGGGTTCTGGGGGAAGGGGGGCGGTGGGATAGGGGTGAGGGTGGGAACCAGCAAACCTGGCTGACTCAAATGGGTTTCCACTCTTCACGTTCAAGCACGTTGGGTTTGAGAAAACCCCACACGCTTTGAGCCCCTGGCACTTTTTCCATTAGTTTTTTACACTGATGTCTATGTCAAAGGAAATTTAATACGTAGGTTTCTGATTCATTTACACTTAACTCATCAAAATATTGTTCTGTAAGAGGCATTTGGTGTCCAAGAAATCTTAAGAGCTTTTTTATAAGCTTTTAAACTTCTTTTAAACATTAAGGAACAGAAGTTGCAGTCTCCCCAACGTAAACAGGAATGAATCCCTGGTGGGGGTGGGGAGGGAACGTGGGAGGGAGGTAGAGCCAAGGAGCCCAGAAGCATTGACCTCAGTCCCTGAGGGACAGGAACACAGAGCCCAGTACTTTCCAGTCCCCTCCCGGCGCCCAGTGCCTCCCCCACAACCAGGGGAACCATGGTGGTTCTACCTTTCTGAATTCTGAAGGCAAAGGCAAGCTCTTTGAGGGGTCTTGCTGTTGGCAGAGAAAGTTCCCAAGTGTTCTAAGGGAAGAATATAAACTCCAAAAATTTCACTTTTGGGCAAGACCCTTTTTTTTTCTCCCTTCAAAGAAAGTGCTCATAATGTGTCCTTTCATTTATAATTTTATGAAGGTCTCAATTGAACATGTAAAGAAAGTGGAAAAATTCTACGTTGCCATGGATGTCTGGCATGTTTCCCATTCTACTAAAATCAACTTTCTCCCCCCAAGCAAAATGGTTTCAGAGATTCCAATAAAAGGGCGAAGAGGACAGCGAGGGCAGCTGTCTGGAATCAGAGGCTTCATGAAATACATTTATATTTTAATCATTGGAGTAGGATCTGCTTAAGTGTTCACCCTATTGCACTTGGCTTCCTCTGTTGAAAGGAAACTCCCTGACATTTCATGATGCTCATACCTTCTGTAAATGGGTGCTTGCGGGTTTTATCTTGTTTTACCAATGGATCTACAGCGTGGTGAATGTAGCAGAATCTAGCATCTGTTGTTTAGGTTTGTGTGTTTGTTGTGTATTGTTTTCACTTTTCCAGTTTTCTAAAAAGGGGAAAAATTGAGAATAAAATAAATGATCAGTGATGCACATTTTGCTCTGTTTTTGTTTTCTTCATAGTTTTAAGCAAGTATGGAAACATTCATATTCAGAAAAGTCACAGGAACAATGTTCAAGAATACATCTGTTTAGATTGGTCACATATACTGTTCAGGGGAAGTGTTTTTTCTTGGCCTTAGTGTGAAGTTATTGGTAATAGCCGTATCTGTTTTTCTCCTGCCTTGTTTTAATCAGGCCCTCTAAAAACTGATCTTTTACTCAGATCGACACATATTTTCTTCTGTTCTCTTACATGACTTCAGGTGCAGAGACCAAGATCTTTCATACACTGTGGAGGTTGGTAGCTTTAGAGCTGATCAAGAAATAAGACACCCTGAGAGAAGCCGGGCTGCGCCTTTGTCACAAAAGTGAAGGGAGAAGGTGTTTTGCAAATCCTGTGCTTAACTGTGGGTCCGATGCCTTCCTGGATCCTGTGTGCCCATCCTTCGCAAGGACCTTTCCAGTAGGCTTTTTTGAGGAACGTGTTGTATAATCTGGTCAAATGCATGTTGCCGTACTGGCAGCCTATTTGGTGAGGAATGCCCGGTGCTTCTGTGTTGTCTAATGTAGATGTGGAGGTCTTCCAGGAAATTGGATTTAGAAATTTCTCCAGGAGTTCTGAAAGGAACATGAAAAACATCCTTCTGAAACACAGGGTAGGCTTCCAACTACTTTAAGATTCTCATCTCTCACTTATAATTTAAATGTCTCTTTTTTTTGAGTAAAATGTCAAATGGCATTATTATTATCCTCCCTCCAACTATTCCACAGTTTATTTTCACTGTTAAATTCTTTGTATTTTTAAAACTTTTCTTCTGTTGAGAAAAATCTAACATGACTTCTATATCTTTATAACTGCTTTCACTTTTTTAAAAAAAGTTTTTTTGTAATGTTTCATTTTATAGCATTTCCCCAAAGCTTAGGTGTGATGTATACCTCTTGTTATCACAAACTATTGGTACTATGATCTCCAATATTGCTTATGCTGCTTGAATTATCAGTCAGCAAAGGAAATTCTTGTGCATGGAGGGTAAGGCTACACATACTTTCAGCAAATTTTATGTTTTCCTTTCTTGAATCAAAGTTCCTATAAAAAGACAAATCAACTGATGTTAATATAGCTGACACTGAATAATTACTTTCTGTTAGATTTACAATCATCCAATTTAACTGTCACAACTGCCCCATTTCACAACTGATTAAACTGTGGCTTCCAGAAGTCACCTGGTGCAAGTGTTGATTAGATAAAGCAGGAAAGCTGCTTGCCAGCCGACTTGAGAGTTGTCTGGACAATCTCCTGATGATGATGTCTGCTCACCCAGCAGCAGAACAGAGACTTCTGGGTGTAGAACATATAACAGAGCTGTTCACAATTTCTCTGACACAGAAGTTCCTGTGTTAAGTTCATAGGAATAATTCTTATACCCAGAGACCTATTTGCTCATATTGTGTTTATATGTGTATTTTGAATTAGTATTTGTTCATTGATTCACTCACTTCATGTATGCTGACTATTGGCTGGCTAAGGCTGGAAATACGAAGATAAAAAGAAAGGTAACTGGCTGTGGGTGTGTGATCTAACAGGGGAACATACAGAGAACTGATGAGAAATCCATGGAAGAAGGTCTAATACAGGTGGATGTTTTGTGAAACTCTTAGCTTTATCTAATGACTTTCAACTTAGACATAACTTCCTAGTTAGAGAACTGGTATCCTATTTTACTAAGAGGGCAGAAGAACCTTCAGAACACAGACACCCCCCCAGAGTTAACATCTTTTCTGCTCTATAATTGTCACCTCAGGTAGGTCTTCAATTTTGCCAGAAAACTTCAAATTAGCCCAATTCAAAGTATGCTTTCTAATTCTAGAAATATGCAAATAATGCCAAAAGTCATGCTTCATTTTCAGTTTCCTCATGGCTCATAGTTACTGGGAGATGAGAGTGTCAATTTCCAATTTATTTTAAAACATTTATTTGAACATCAAACATAGTTTTTTCATCTAGTTCGATCTATAATCATAAGTTTTCATATAGCAATGGTAGACACCCCTTCCTCATTGCCCTCTTCTTTATGGACCATTGAACAAACAGAAAACACTAATGAAATGATCACTGACCTCAGGATGAATAATTATACTCAGATTTACATGTTGCCTTTTATGTTCAAAGAACTGCTTAGGCATCAACTAATCAATCTACAAATGAAGACCAAGTGCAGCATCCATCTGTGACTGACGATCTTGGGAGGAACGAGTCTGGCAGCCCCCCTTTCATTCACCATTTCATTGCTCAGGTGTAGTGGTCAGACCTGAGTCCAGCTGCCAACTCATTCCTCTTATTTACAAATAAATTCTTTCTTTAAAAGGACCAAAGTTATACAAGCAATGAGGAGCTGGAAGCAAAAACAAGTTAATAACTGAAGTATTGCATTTACCCAAGCCCTTTGGGTTATTTTTTAACACTCCTGTACAGTAAGAGTAAATGTAAATGAATCTGTTCATGAGATGCGGCAGACTTCGCTTTCTCTCTTTACTTCATGTGTGTACTCATTTGCAAAGTTGTTGCTGGTGTGTGTATGTGTGGTGGGGGCTAAAAAAGCAGTACTTTTGTTAGGCCTTGTTTTTCTGAGTGTTAAGGGTTTGCGATAGGACATATGCTAAATAAATGCTGAGAAATTGACAAACTGCATTTTGGGAAGCAAATATGTGTGACCATAAACATTTTTACTTGTTTTATTTAAATTTATTTATTGGAAGTTGGAAGTCTCTTTGGTGTAATGATGGATACAATGAAGTGAAATATCTTTATAAATTCATGACCAAATTATTAAAAAAAATGGGGGCCATGAGTAGTAACACAAGTTGGTCCTTAATGTTCTCATCTGTAGGTTGGATTGGTGGAGATGTGATATTCAAATGTGCAGTCTCTGTGGTCGAATGGTTATTTATTAAATTCTCCCTGAAATATCATCAGCCTTTTCAGCTTCAAGAGATAGTAGGAAGTAAAAATAAGTAAATTCAGTTCAACTTTCTGATTTTGTTTTGTTTTTATAATTTTTTTGGTTGCTTTTCAAATGAGCTTATATTGAATACTAATCTTTGTCTAATTAATGTATATGGAAATTTAATGTTTTGTGAAAAACTTTCCCCATTAATTTTTAAACTTATAGTTCAGTGCTTATTTGTATTAACTTTGCTTTCCCCCTTCACTTACTTGAAGTAAATTAAAGTGATGATGTGTTTTTAAATGGCTAAGTGTCTGTCTTTGAAAGAAGTAACTCAGTTTTCTCACTGTGAATATGCAATTTCCAACCTGTCAAGACAAGCATAGATTTCCTATGCCACACAGGCATTCTGATAGGAAATTTGGAAAGCTGGGATTGTTAGAAGAGCTAGAAAGCACAGATTACACTCAATTGGGACAAAGATAAACAGAAAACATGCCTTTTTAAAATGAAATCAGAGATTCAATGAGCTGATGGAATCAAGCCTAGACACCCACATAAGCCCAGAGTAGAAAATTATATACTAAAATACATCTGATATCAAAGAGAATGACTCTCTCCAAAAACTCTCACTTTTTATTAGAATCAAAGATTCTTTATAAGCTCAGCAACCCTTAGGATTTTTTAAAAAGGAAAATAAAATCCTCAAAAGAGCAGGGCTGTCATCCAACACTTTTGTGATTTTCAAATGACCAGATTTGAAACTTTAATCATCTCACACCTAGAGATTTTTTAATGTGTGTTTTAATTTATGAGGCATGTCCGCAGACAAAATGACTCATGAAAAACAGAATCAGCCTAACTCCCAATTGGCTCTATTCCTCTAACAAATCAAGAAAGTCAATTTTTCTTTGGGTTTTAGAGTGTTCCCAAGTAGCCCTTAAATTTATGCACTGTTCATTTCACAGCTATGATCACTGGTTTCTTCTGAGATGTACTTAAGCTCTTGCTTAAGTAAATCCATTCATGAGCAATTATTTGGGAAATGGGAAAGTCCTTTTCCATGTAAAGCCTTTTTTCTTGGGCACCATTATAGCTTGAGATGATGGTTCACACAACCCTTGGATTCCCCTCTGTGAGCCTGTTTTATAGGCAGTATAGTGGGAGATATGTAGGCTTAAAATGCATTTGGAAAGTATTTAGGGGCTAAGATAATGCCTTTTGAGAATCACTGGGGGCCACTGAAATTGTAACTCACAGAAAATCACTGCTAGCTAAAATCTCTCTTGAGGGAGAAATAGATAATACACAGAACTCATCTCTTAGAGAATCAAGCCTTAGTTCTCTTGAAGTTGCTAATCCTAATGTCACTGTTCCTTTTTCCTCAAAGATAGAATGACATTGGGTAAAAATTAAAAATTTGTGAATTAACCATAGAACTAGAACAAATATCCTAAAATTGATAGGGAGGTGGTGGTGGGGAGGTAGTAAAGGGTGAAGGGGGTCAAATTTATGGTGATGAAAGGAGATTTGACTTTGAGTGGTGAACACACAATGTAATATACAGATGATGTATTATAGAATTATATACTTGAAATATATAATTTTAGTAACCAATGTCACCCCACTGAATTTAATAAAATTTAAAAAAGAACAACAAAATAAAAGTATAGATTAAAAAATCTCAACTAGCCTGGCTGTGTGAACTTGAAACTCCTCAGGCTTCAGTTCTTTGATTTGCAAAATGGGATAGATCAAGTACCTATTGAGTGTAGGGTGACCAGTTGTCCCAGCTTGCCTGGGCCTCATCTGCTTTTTGCAACAGAAACCCCAGGTTTCATGTAATTCCTCAGTCCTGAACAAACCACAGTTGGTCACCCCGTTTATGAGAAAGAAATGAGAACATTTGTGCAACATATACAGCATGGTGCTGGCCCATAAGAAAAGTTTAAATTATTTTAGCCATTATTAAATAGATTATTGCATGGATCAAACTTTATCTTTTCCCCTCATATATGCTGAATGTGCTTTTGTAAGACTAGAGAGAAATACAGCTCTACATGATCAGCTGTCAGATTTGGTCAGAATATCCCTGGTGACCTTGAGAGACTTGTGTCATCTACCCTTCTGAGGACATTCCAGGACAGAGAGTGGGGTGTGGGCGGGATGGGGATTGAACAGCTGTATGAACAGGGCATTTGGCTGTTCTTGTTTTCGCTGTGGTGCGACGATGTGTATTTCATCTTAGCTACGTTTTCTTCCTATGGGTATTCTCAGTCCTAAGGCTCCTAGATCCCAAATTTTCAACTTTCTACCTTTCCTCGTAATCATAATAGCTAATGCGTATTGAACACTTTCTATGTCACAAATGATCTTTAAGCACTTGTATTTTTTTTTAATCCTTACCTGAGGATATATCCACTGATTCTGGGGGCAGGGGAGGGGAGAAAGAGAAAAGAGAAAGAGAGAAACATCTATGTGAGGGAAACATCCATTGGTTTTCTCTCGAATGTACCTCGACTGGGGACCAAACCCACAACCCAGGTTTGTGCCCTAACTGGGAATCAAACCCATGACCTTTTGGTCTATGGGACAATGCTCTAACCAACTGAGCCGCACCAGCCAGGGCTCTTTAAGCACTTTTAGATTTTTACATATGTTAACTCAGTAAACCTAAGAGCAACCCATGAAATAACTGTCGTTTCCCCACCCCCCACCATTTTACAGGTGAGGACACACAGACACAGAGACGGAGAACTAGCTCAGGGTTCAAGAGTTAGTTGGGTGAAGCAATGAGACAAATCAAGAAAGGCTGACCTTCAGTCTTACTTTCCTCTCCTGTTAAATGGGCTTATAGTAACTAATCATATAGTTCTCAAGCCTGTTGAAAGAATCCCATGATTCAGTGTATGCAGAAACATGTTATCAACTCCAAGTATTAGGCAAATATGCCCTCATAATGTTTTTTGTTATACTTTTATTTACTCACCCTTACTGCACAGTCTGAAACTGCAAACATTGTGACAGATAACAGGACTGCCCTGACTAAGTAGGTCCCCTCTGTAATCAGGAACACAAAGCCTTACTTACTCCCTTGGACTCATCCCCTTGGGGATGAAATTTAGAGCAAAGGGTTGTCTCAAACTTCTCAGGTCAGAGCTGCCCTCTCCCCTCCCCCGCTTCCAAAGAGCCCTTGTTGCTATGAGACAGAAAACAAACGAGGTCCCTAGCATACTGTTGTGCAGCACAAAAGTGGACCGCACGGCTTTGAAGATGGGAAACAGATGATTGAGTTTATGTGAGGATTTGGGTTACCATTATGCAGCCTCTAACTGCAAACTAATTAGAATTCAGGCCTGTTTCTAAAAAGCCAACCAAACAACAATGTCCTTAGAACTCAAAATAAAGGGAGAACACTGGAGCATGGGTTTGCTTTGGAGTAGAGAGCTCAGCAGAGACGGTGTGTGCACACCAGGCAAATTAGTTGCTGTTCTCCAGTTGAGCATGCACGCACACAACGCTTGCTCTGATTAATGGAGGCTATCTATGCACACTGACATCGCATCAGAGCTCCAGAGCATTCGACATTGCACCAGGTGTGGCTAGTTTATTTTCAGGTGTGGACAGGCTGGTCATTAAAAACAGAGCCAGATTTGGTCTCCTACCTAAACTCAACACCTCTGTGGCCCCGTCCCTGGCAGCATTTTCATGCCTGCACAGCCTGCCTTTTCCTTGTTGGGCATGCAAACCTTTCACTCATCAGAGGCCCAGGGTACTTTGGAAGCCTCGGATGTGTCAGTATCAGTCAACTAATGGAAGCCATGTGTTTGCAGGGTGGAAAAAAAAACCCCAAAAACTGGCGTCTTAAGGATGCAGACATGTCTTGCCATAAATGGGTCTAAAGCAGAGAATCTTTTTAAATTTTGAGTTCTTTTCTCTTCTTAGTAGGTTGTTGGCCACCTTGCTGATTAACTATTAATAATGCTATTCTGGATGATCCCATTCCTAAACATGAAGAGCCCTTCCACCAAAGGCAAAGGAAGCAGCTAAGATTTATTGAATGCCAATTAGGTCCTATGTAATTTATTAATTATACAGTGTGGGGCTAAAGTAGGGTTATAGTTGTTCATATAGAAAATAATACAATAAATAATGAATAATAAGACAAGAATAAACCCTGTGTTTTGCATATTTGCAACTGTAAAGCTACTTTTGCCCCACCCTGTATTAATATACAATTATATTAATTAATTCAATGATGATTATGATAATTACATCAACTGCTATGTATTTAGTGCACACAGAGGCTAACAGCTCTACATGGCTGATTTATTGAATACTGACCCCAGGTGGGAAGGTGGGTATTGTCATCCCCATTTTATGGAAGGGAAACACCATCTTGGAGGGTCAAGTAACACTTCTGCTGGTGCAGAGTAGTAGGGGGGAGTCACTGCAATTTGTGTACTTTTCCCCCCATGGCACAATAAATTGGAAAGAATGGAATTACAATGCTAAGTTTATGGCTAAGAAATCTGAGGTTTAGAGAGTTTGAGTAAATTTTCCAAGGACATGTGGCTGACAAATGACAGTGGAGGATCTTAGGGCAGTATTTAAAAGTCATTGGGCTTTACCACAGGGCAGAGTTTCTATGGTGAGAAGGGTCAGATTTCCCAACAGATGAGGCACATGCTTAAGACACCACTATAACAGCATAAGCATAAAAAGAGGGAGAGAATTTCTGAAAGAACTTGGTTATTTGACAGAAATGCCAGATTATCGAAGTAATCATTTGGGAAATGATCAGAAATCTTTTAGATGTCGTTCTTATTATATTTTTGTATCTTCAATAAAAAACAATGTCAAAATCTCAGTGGATGAAAATAACAAAGATATCTTATTTATTTGTATTGCACACTCACCAAGGGTCAGCCACAGGGGCAGTGGGGGGTGGGCTGGGGAGGTTCTGTTCTCTCACAGGAGAGCAGGCTGGGAGTGGAAGAGCCCTGGCCTCAGTGACCCAGGGGAGCACATGGCAAACTGCATTGGCTCTTAAAATCGGTCTTCCCCAGAAAGTGTCTTATTTCTCCTATGCTCACATTCCATTGGCCAAAGCAAATCTCATGGCATATCTGACTTCAAGGAGGTAAAGATTGCCCATACTACCATGTGCATGGAAGGAGAAGCCCAACATATTGAAGAACAACCTGACAACTGCAGTTTTTTATATAGATGGATGGATGGATGGATGCTTGATGACAGAGGATAAAGAGATAGAGATCATACATACATATGTACACACAAGGTGGGACAAGGAAGACAAATCTTTTCAGTGCTTGGGGCCACCAAATGTCTTAATCCTTTCCAAGAGGGAAGGAAGGGAAAGAAGAAAGTCTGGTAGCCCCTCCATGGATTTGGGTAAGTGCAAAACAGTAAAATTCCACAATCCCCTCCTCCCTTCCAGACCCTGTGATTCTTAGCTCTTTCCTTTCTGCTTGTTCCCCTCAACAGATGAGGACCTGTCTCCTAACTACAGCAGAAGCTGGCCTGGTGACCTTGTTCACTGACAGCCTCTGCGCTGTTTTCTTGGGCTGTTCTCTAAGTCACCTTGACATTTGAAGTGTCTTCATTTCAGAGAGGAGCTAAGGTGGCCTTGCTGCTCTTGGGGTGGACACCTGTCCAAGCATGAGCTGACCCTCTGTGGACCATCACTCTGGCTCTGAGCTTCCTTTATTCTTACCTTTTCCCCAGTCCCTCCTGTTGACCATCTCTTGTCATGTTAGCATCTGAATCCTGGAGAATGGGGTGAAGGTGGCCACCTTGGGGGCTAAGGGATTCTGAAGGCTCTCAATGAAGACAGAGTCATCTGTTGGTTCCATCCTTAGTGGCCTATGGGACATCCCGGTCCCGCCTCCCTTCAAATGCATAATTATAAGGACAGACTGCTTTCCTAACATGGTTCACCTTAACACAGTTACCTCAAAAGTAACCTGGTAGTCAGGTTCCAAGGCCCCCTCCCTTTGCCCTAGATCACTGGCTCTTACCAGCTTCAGCCTTTCGAGAGATGAAAGGATGTATCTGAAAGGTCATTTCTGATGAGCTTGGGTCCTTTAATTGAAGTCACCTGAATTGCTCACTCTTTATTGCAGTCATCCTAAGGCCTGGTTTGGCTCCAGTATAGCTCCCAAAGGAATAACTTTGACATTTCTTCAAAAATTAGTTGCAAACTGAGCTGTTTTCAAAAGTAAGGTCTCATTTAAAAAAATATATACTTCCTTCTTTTTCTTTTGTGGTTCATTAGCATCTTCTAAAATTTTTTCTTTCTCTCTCTGTCCACAGCAAAGTAGAAGTATTTCACCCTGGCTTGCCAAAATGATTTTTATCTCAGTAGAAAAAGAACTTGCTATTTCCTGAAAATCTACCACCATCACCTTCCACCCCCTTTTTAAATACATTTTGTGCTGGGAATCAAAGTCAGGTAACTTGATAAGGAGTTAATGAAAACAAATTAATTCTGTCTGCATTTAAAAGAGAGACAGCTTGGCCTCACAGAGTTATCTTATTAGCTTCCCTGGACTTTGCACTTTGTTGATGTAACACTGTAGGAAAGTCTAGGTATTTAGGTGAAATAAACAAGGGCACACTATTTTCCCACTGGAGTAAGGTGACTATGTGTGTGTAAATTATTCAGATAATTTTTGGGGGGTGGGTGAGAGAAATTTCATTTCACATCTGGCTAATTGCACCTAAATTATCATTTTGACCCTCTGTTATGTGGACAATTTGCATGAAATCCTGGGATACAGAATAGGAATTTTAAATAGCATTTGTGTGACAGCTGTAGAAACAGTATTTTAATCATCCTGGGTCTCTCCTTCAGGGACAGTATTGTACGGCGGTAGGAAAGGCATACTGACCTTCACTCCTGTCTTTCCTTTCTAAGCCCCTGAGCTCCCAAGGACAGAGCATGCTCACTCCATAATCTTTCTGGACTTCCAAGAAGACTGCCCAATTTGAGGAAATGCACATCTTTCAAAGATGGCAGCTGTCTATACTCTTGTAGAGGCACTGAAAGTGACATAGAAAGGAGGTAGTACAGGGGACAAGATGCTACATTTATTTATGTAGTCATGCGAACTCACATAACTATGTGTCTTTGACACAGAAAGAATGACGGCGACGTGTTGGAGGTTATTATTGTGTTGTGTATTGTGGAGAGTGAGGGCTAGAGAGTTGTCTAGGCCTGCCAATGTCACTGCTTGAGGGTTTGTTCTTATTCTTGGCTCCCAAAGAATATCAAATCATAATGTCGAGAGGACCAGAGGCTAATAAATGGTGGCATCCCAGGAGACTTGTGTGGCTTCTTCTGGCCAAAAATAACTAGATAAATATCGAGTCATTCTTCCTTCTTCTTCTCCTTCTCCTCCTCCTCTTCCTCTTTCTCCAGTACCAGGTCTTTCTAACTGACAGAGATTTGATGATATCAGAAGTGGACAGCAAAGGGGAAGTAAACTGGAGATGTTGGATGCCACTCCATCTCTTTATCTAAGGGCATCCTCTCTCCTCCCTAAAGGAATTTCCAAGGTGGTTCTACCTTTTTTTTTGTAAGTTGAAGATTTGTGTTAAGCTCAGCTAGAGATTTAAATGCTATCAAACTGGGATACAATTCTCAGGCCAAAGCTTAAGTATTTACAGAAATGCCTCAAATGGGTACATCATACCCATTGTATTTGAAAGATGCTTTCCAGATCATTTTGCTTCTTTATGGATCTCATTCCAAAAACTGGAGGAAGGGCATTCCATTTCTTTATACTCTCAGCCAAGATGTTGTATTAGCCATCCCACCTCTTTGCAGGGTTACCTCCATGTACTGGGTAGCTTTCAGCCAGGATGTTCATAAGCTGCTGCAGAAGAAATGGACTGAATCTTCCTCAAGCTCTGGGTGTTTTGAGGAAGTGGCTTGGAATAGGGATGGATCTGTGGTCTGGTTCCGAAACCCAGCAGACTGCAATAGTCATTTGCCTCAGGACTTGGGGGTCTGCGGTGTTCGGTGTTGGTTGAGAATGATAGAAAGGGAGAAACCCAGTAGACCAAAGGGAGGATGCTGAATGCCAATGGAATTCAGATGGGTGGGGAGGGGGCAAGGATGCTAACATCTTCCAAATAAGGCTTCCTTCAAATATTTGGGCAGTTGCATCTTGAGTTTCTGGATTCCATTCCCAACATGCATGCTGACTCATTCTATTTTCTTCCTAGGGCTTTTCAGTTTGCCTTCCAGGATTACAAATTGATATTATCTGTGAAGGCGGACTCAGGCTTGTGAGTACCAGGGGGAGTGACCGTGAAATCTTGGGAAAAGTACAATAGAGAATTACGGAAGCAACAATTTAGGTGATCTAACCCAAAATTTTCTTTGTTGAAACTATTTGGATATCTCTGTTTTTGTTGTTGTTGTTGTTTTTGTTTGGTCTGAGAAGTTATCCATGAATCAGACAGCCAGTATTGCCTTTTGATGACATGACTTGGGGGCAATAGGTGATCCAAGCAAATGCCTACATTCCCTTTAAACATACTAACACAGCATGCCTTCTTATGATGTAGTTATTAAGTGTGTTTCCTTAATTTCATCCCTAAGGAGGGATTCATGGAAATGATATGGGAAACTTAGGAGAAGACATTAAGAGGACTTGAACTTAAGTGTCTGAGTTACTATCAACTATCTGTATGATCTTAGCAAAGCCATTTAATTTCTCTGAAGGTCAAAGATCTTCAATGGAAATTGGACTGCCTAAGGTGTTGTGACCAAATATGCAGGAAAGCTAATGGGAGGTGTCCCTTATTTCAACTACCTCTAGGTTACCCTTACATAGTTCTTTTGGCCAACATTTTATTATAAAAGAGTTAACCACACTATAGCCAGGATATTGAGGAGCTATGATTTTTTAAAAGCAACTGTAATCACAGGGACCTAGAGATGAGATTGAGAGATGCTGTATCTGAAGCTATCTCCCCTCACTGCCCCAACACTGATCCACCTTCCCAGGCTATTCTGGGGCTCACTTGAGATGTATTCGTTGAGATTAATAATATTTTCTCTCAGGAGTCTTTGCTGGTTACCTGTTTTAGTTTTCTATTGCTGCCATAACAAGTTACCATAAACTTGGTGGTTTAAAAGAACTCAAATTAATACCTCATGGTTTCTGCAAGTCACAAGTCCAACGTGGGTCTCACAGGGCTGAAATCAAGGTGTTGGCAGGGCTTCGATGCCTCCTGGAGGCTCTGGGGGAAGAATCCCTTTCAAGTTCATGCAACTGTCGAATTCAGTTCCTGGCTGTTATAATAAGGATGGAGGCCCCTGTTTCCTTGTTGGCTGTCGGCAGGGGGTTGCCGGTATTCCTTGGCTCACTGCTCCCTTCCTCCTTCAAAGCCAGCAACAGCAAAGAAAGTCAAAATTCAAGTTTTGACCTCCCCTTTGGCCTCCTTTCTTGTGCTCACTTCTTCTGCATCTCTTGTGTTTGACTGGTCTGCCTTCCTTCTATTTTAAGGGCTCATGTGATTACATTGTACCGACCTGGACAGTCCAAAGGACAGTATCGTCCCTACTTCAAGGTCAGCTGATTAGTAGCTGCAATTTTCTCTACAAAGACCCTTTACAACAGCACCTAGATTAGTGTTTGATTGACTAATCGAGGGCTGGGGAATCATGAGGGTGCCAAGAAAGCATCTTTAGAATTCTAAGAAATTGTCTTACAGGGTAACTATTAAGCTATTAGCAGTCATCAGCACCTTTGTGGAATTAGCTTAATGGGTGGGTTTCCAGTATCACTGCCAACTAAGGGGAGCAGGGTGATTTTTTAAAATGCTAAATAGCATATTACATGGGAGATTACTTCAGTGTTTGAGATCAAGGGTTAAAATTTTTGGCAGAGAATATATGAGCGCAGTGGAGATCTAAGTTAGGTGGTATAGACAGAGAAAGGGCCTCCTGTTGGGAAAAATAAGATAAAATAAGAGACATCACCAAGGAGGAAAGTCAAGTACTTAACCCTACTCTGGTAGGTTTGAGGTTGAGAGGTACCTACTGATCTGTAAGTGATACAATATCATCTAAATAAACACTGATATGATTTGAAGTATATAGCTTTGGAAATAAAGAAAAGATTTGCATGAGTTGGGTATGAAAGAAATCTTTTCTTTCCTCTTCCACCCTCCTTGGTTTTTTAAATTGGGCTAATCACCACTTAAGCCTACCACCACAAAATATGCTCTTTGTAGTACTATGTAAGTAGTTTTATTGATATAGATATATGAGGCCTGCCCAGAAGGTATCTAGCCATGTAATATGAAAAAATAGAGACAATAATTGAAGAAGATACAGGATATAAGAAATATTGTACGTAGGACAATGATACCTCAGTCTCTTTCAAAGTAAGCACCGTGGGACCTCACACAGGTCTCCCAACCACTATCAGCTGCACTGTCATATTTTCCTGAATCTCATTGATGGTCTGAAATCTCTTCTTTTTCAAAGGTTTTTTTAGTTTTGGGAAGAGCCAGAAGATGCAGGGTGCCAAATCTGGGCTGTAGGGGTGCTGAGTTACCTGGGTGATTTGATGTTTCACCAAAAAACTCTGCACGAGACATGATGCACGAACAGGCATGTTGTCATGATGAAGCTGCCAATCACCAGGTGCCCATAGCTGTGGCCTTCTGAATCATCCTACTAGTTACCATGGCAGAATATTCAAGCTTAATGCAAAATTTGATGCAGATTCATTGCTCTACTTGCTCATTTTGAATGCAACAGTCACACAGTACACATGCTCACTGAACAGCATCTACCACCCCCACTGACTAGACAGTGAAGTCATCATTGTTCATGCATGTGCATTCCAGTCCACTCTCCTTGGCTGCCAGGTTATGTCCATGTCACACAAACCGTTCTTGTTATATTAATGATGGCTGGACTTTTTTTGGACAGACCTATTATAAGGTTTAAATATAACATATGCTGTTTCAAAATATCTTCAGGAAAAAAAGGTCCATTGCCTTCTTTGGTGATATAACATATACATACACACATACACATACATATACATATACAAATTCTATTTGTTCATATATGGTTATGTAAATATTTATACCTAGAAATATAGATACTAATAGACACAGATAAATGTAGAAATTGATATAAATATAATAAATCATCATTACATAGACATAAATCCTAGACTGCATTCTTGAACAAAAGAACTTGCGATATTGCATAAGAAAAAAATGGCTACAAGCTTTGCTTTCACCCAGATTCCATTATTATACCCCTCATTTTCTTTTTTTTAATCCTCCTTGAGGTAAATATCATTCTCATCCAAATATCCAAACAATTGCAAGTCCTTTCCAGGGTAATGGGAAATGTATTCCTTTCACATGTTCATTTGGTGGTCATCAAGTTTTCCTGTCCACGTTCTTTCTGTGAATTCCCTTTGGGCTTAGTTTGGCCGATGTTCGTAGGAGTGACTGGAAGGCAGCCTTGCTTTTGATACAAGCATATCATTTCATCAGGTCCCACACATTCGCAAAGTCTGACCCACTCAAGATACCTGGGGCTTTTCCTATCATGCGTTAGTCTGGGTCAAGTTGACTATTGTCTGGTGTTCAGGTCCTTGACTAGGAGTAACAGGGCTAAGGGAGAAAAGAAATCATATCCTGTCAATAAGCGCTGAAAATATTTAGTGTGGCAAGCTCTGTGTTTTCTTTCTTATGAAAAGCTGATTAATATTCAGTGGTTGAAGGTTAATACCCCATTCATTTTATTCACTTTACATCCTGCACACAGCAGTGACTGTTCCAATTTCAACTCCTAATTCATACAAATCTGGTTCCAATCAGGAGATTAGTAACTTACTGCCTAAGCAGAAACAAATCACACAATTGCTAAGCTTATCTTTCTATGCATGCACAGACACGTATGTGCACTTGAAATGGACTCATTCATGGACAGAAGCACATGCATACAGACAAGCAAAGTGCCACCAATGTGGATATATCTAGGAAATTTTACTCGCTTACGTGAACATGTGATAGGGACAGAGAGATGAATCTGACACCATGAAAGCATTGTCTAAATACATTTATATGGGCCAAGGTCTTTGACTTTACACAATAATTGGGTCTCTGTGAAGTTTCCTATATTGCAAATATTCCTATACTCAGTCATGTTTTAAATATATTGATGAGTCATTATTAAAAACTCTTTATGCTGTGTTCTTTTGTAGAACATGGTATTATTCTGTAAGTTACCCACCATTACTCAACCTATTTGTTTACAAATCCATTTGTACATTTGAGAGGGTTTTGTAAAGTTGGACATGTCACTTTTTTAAGAAGGCAAAATTGTAGCAGGATGAACTTGAGAGTAATGATAATGAAGGTTTGTTTCTAATCCTGTGAGTAAAGCTTCAAAACCAGTCACCCAAGTAGGGAGGGGACTTGCATTTCCTGAAGATCTTTTGAAATCGTATCTCATTTGTCTGGAAAGGATTAAGAACGGAGCTGCGGGGGGTCTGCTTTTAGGCTCCCCCCTGCTTAGTGGGTCTGTGATTTGGGGAGATCTGCCTGCAGTCACTCTGTAGCAAAGATAAGTTTGAGTGGACATCTGCATTCAGGATAGAAGGGGGAAAAGGGGAAATGTCTCAAGTTTGCACTTTCAGATGATGGCACAACAGCTGACCTGAAGAATTAACCATCCCAGCCACTAGCCATCCAATGATGAGGAAACTGGTGCTAGGTTTTTTATTGTGGTTAAAAAAAATTGTATTTATTTCTGTTCAACACATAAGTTATGCTACTAAAAAAATGGCACAATAGGACAAAAAAGAGAGTCTAAGTATTTTATGCCATGAGTGCTTTATTTGAGGGCCTTGATTTTGGTAATGATTTCTTACCAAGAAGATATTTCCCAAAGCCTTGGCGAGATTGGAATTGATGAGATGCTATTTTAACTTATTTGAAGACCTAAAATCCACACATTACTACAAACTCTTAGGATTCTATCCTTCTTTCCTTTTCCCTTTGATTATATTAGGAAATAGGCAAAGTACAGAATTTGGCGCTAAAAGACACTACTACCACAAACAAAGAAGCAAACACACAAATAAACAATAATGTCTTAGAATTGTGTCTCTTCTATCATGTCTACTTACTAGGCCAAATGCTCTTGGCTTCTCTAAATCTCTAAGGAAAAATAATGAAACAATAAAGATGACAACTGGCATGACCCAGACCCTCAATGGTGGCCATTAATCATGGGTTTGTTGGGAAGACTATGTGGTCTGTATTTATGAAACTATTTGGCAATCCACACACTGCTAAGCAAATTATGCATCATTTATATTTCTTGATGCAGTTATATTTCAAATGACCTGGGTAGTTTTTATTTGCCTATGTATGTTGACTCCCCAACCAAACTCCAGCTTGGCTGTGTTCTCTTAGAATTGCAGGAAACAGAACAGCCTTAACTTTTCAGCTAAGTATTAAACATCTTCTAGTATGATGCTGAAGGCCTGGGTCACCAATAGCCTGAGAAACTGGGGAAGTTTCTACCTGTAAGGATTGCACTTCTGATCGATAACACATCTGTAAAAATGTGCTCAGGAATATGGAGACCAAAGTCTCAGATTAACATCCCCGAAAACCACATTTTATTGGTGGATGCTAATTCATACTTAACTAGAGAAGAACTTGGAGTCTTAACTGTGACTTTCTTAACCACTTTCTGATTGGCATCATCCTTGTATATTGTGTTATAATACACATAACATGAAATATAACATCTTAAGCATTTTTAGGTATACAGTTTAGTGGTAATAAGTACATTCACATTGTTATGAACCATCACCACCATCCTTTCTCCAGAACTCTTTTCATCTTGCAAAACAGAAACTCTATCCCTGCAAAACAGTAACTCCCATTTCCTTCTACCCCTGGCCTCTGGCAGCCATCATTCTACTTCTGTCTGTATGGATCTGACTCCTCTAGTGACCTCCTATGAAAGGAATCATACAATATGTGCTCTTTCGTGGCTGGTGTATTTTACTTAGCATCATGTCCTCAAGTTAGTCCACAGGGTATGCATTGTTTGTTTCTGCATGAGGAAGGAGTGGTATCGACAACCGTCAGAGATATTCAAGGGGCACTAAGGAATCCACATGTGTAGTGTCTCCATGAGGTCACTGCATATTGATTGACAGAAATCCAGGGTGTGGCAGCATTAGCCTCGCTCATCATGGCGATGTTAAACCACCACCGGAAGCTCCAGACTTCTCAGGGGCTCAGAAAAGAACCCTGGGAGACAAGGACTGGGGCAGAAATGCACACGCCCTGGGGTCTTTGAGGGGGCAATCCCTGCATAGAGACTTACAAGCTGTGCAATGATGACCTCCCCACTGCAGAGGAGGACTGGCCCTTTAGCACTCCCTTACTTCACAGATGCCACCAGGAGGGACTCTGACTGTGGAAATACTCTGTTCTCTTCCTGCCTTTGGGTGACTGTACAAACTTCAAAAAAGTCCAAGCTCCAGCGTGGTTCCACACAGGGTGTCTAGCCAAAATGCAAAGTTTTACCACAGCGCACAAGCAGACAGTGTTTTTCAAGCGAGGGAACAGAGCGAGGTGCCTTTCAGCACCTTTTCCGGCACTTCTTTAAAAATGATTTAAATTGGAGGCAATAGCATCGAATGCTGCACATCTGACACCCAGACAAGACTTAATGAATCATACGCTCTAACAGCATCACTCTTCTCTGGCCACTTCGCTTGGCATCGTGGTGGTTGGGTTTTTTTTTCCTCATAAAAAACATTTGTTCTGAAGACCATTTGCTTGTTAGAGTGTCCTGGGAAACTCTTCATTTGTGGAGGAAAAACTGGCCCAGGAGAGGCTGCAAACCCGAGTTCCTCCTACATTTAGTCTAGTCTCTCTGGGTCTGAATTCCAGTCAAAAGACAACAGTGTTCCTTAGGAACCCAACTTACCCTTTGGTCTCTCTTCAACTCGATCTCTTGCAGAATACGTAAGCTGTACAACCAAATGTGGTTCTCGTCCTCACAAAAGCCAGCTCTATCACCGGACTGATTTGAATCAAAATAACAAAACTGTGAATGATTTGATGGGTAGGGAAATACCGGCACTAGGAAAGAGACAATAATTCTGAGTGTTTGAGCTGGAGCAAATGGTTCTCTTTGCTGTCATAAATGAAACCTCTCCTGGTGGGGTGTGGCAGGATAGTTTACAGTTGCTGGCTGCTGGGAAGGACACAGGCAGAGAGGATCAAGCCTGCCCAGCTGTGATGAGGACCATACATGAGTGTCTCACCTTCCTTCCAGGTAGGTCATTGTCTAATGCAGTGCCCTTGGCACGGAGAGTGTTAGAGTTCTTCCTTCTACGGCTGCAACATATACAAAGAACTTAATCTTCCAATCCAATGCTTAATGTAAATGTTTAATACAAACCTGATGTTAACATGATGCATGTGAGTTTACTGGCATGGAAGGCTGGGATTTACAGCATTCTGAAAATCAGATGTTCTTGTCAGCAGGCATTGGGAAAACCTTTAAAGATGGCAAGATTTTCCTTCTGAGTGGCAGGTGCATCCCTAAAGCACACATGCCTGGTGCTCCTTGGGGGACCAACAACTCACAGATCCCAGATTCTGGTGCAAGTGAAAAAATCCTCAACCATTTCTTTGCACACTGCTCTGTGAATGACTGGGTAGACCCTAGACTGGTCGCTGGCAAACTAAGGTCTGTGGGCCAAATTAGGCCCACAGTTTTTGTTTTTGTTTTAAACAGTTTTAATGAGATATGATTGATATACTAGAAATAACACATATTTATTGCATACGATTTGAAGAGGTTGTACTGAGGCAAACACCTGTGAAACCATCGCCACAACCAAGGTAGTGGACATAATCATCATCTCCCAAAGTTTCCTTCTGTCACATTTTTGTTGTTGTTATTTGTTTTGTTTTTGTCTTTGGGGGATAAGGACACATAACTTGAGATCTACCCTACTGACAAATTTTTAAGTGAGGCTGTTCAATTGTTATCAAGTTTGGGTTACGCAAGATGAGTAAGACCCAGAGATCTGCTCCATAACACAGTGCCGGCCCCTACAGGAGACAGCACTGTAGTGTCCGCAGCCTGTTTGTGTATGGCCCACAAGCTCAGGATCGCTCTTACATTTTTAAATAGTTGACAACAAAAGGGAAAAATATTTTATGATATGTGAAAGTGATATGAAATTCCAATGAACTTCAGTCTCCATGAATACAGTTTTATTGGAACACCGCCATGCTTATTCACTTCTGTACTGTCTATGGCTGCTTTTGTTGAATAGTAGCACAGGCAGAATGACAAAACTGAAGCTGTCTTACTTTGAGCCCATCATGAGAAGGCAGGGTTCTTTGAAAAGACAATAATGCTGTGAAAAATAGTAGGCAGCAGGAAAGGAGGAAAACCAACTAGGAGATAGATTGACCCCATGAAGAAGCCTCTGACATGAGTCTCCAGGAGCTGGACAGGCCTGCTGAGGACAGAACATTGTGGACATCTCTCAGTCACAGAGTCGCCAGGAGCTGGAGCTGACTCAAGGAAGGGCATGTGATACACACAGCAGACTGAGTACTTGTGATAGCAACTTTATGGTCCCAAAAAGGCTAAGATAGTCACTCCTTTGTTCTTTATAGGAAAAGATGGCTAATCTCACCCTAACCAGTCCATGTATAATGATGTCACTGCTGCTAGTGTTAATGATAATGGTAGCTAGCAGTGGCTGATTGCTTCTTTATGGGCACAGGTGGGAATATATTGACATACCCTTGAGCACGTGTACATAATATGTTAATTTTAACTTTTCACAAAATTTTATCTGCTAAGTGTTTGTGGGATTGTCACCCACATGGACTCTACCTTTGCCCTAAGAAAAGCTCTAAGTCTGAGCATGTTAATGAATGTCTGGAAGGAATAAAAAAAATTCTTGATATCTAACCATATCCCCAGATGTTTGATGAATTACAAATCAGGCAAGTATTTCACAAAACCGGTTGACCATCAGTATTACAAGGGAAAACTTAAAGGATGTTCAAGTTTAATGAAGCAGAGTCTTGGGATGGACCCTAGAATGCTTGTTTATTGGGTTTTCATTTCTAAATTCTACCAATGATGCTGAAAATCATCCTGATTTGGGAACAACTGACTGAGATACTTATTTTGTTTTACACTTTTCAGAAGAATTTGGCCTGTATTGTATAGTACTTGACTCAGAACACTTTGAAAGGGAAACTGATTTCTTTATTTCTTTATACTTTATTTTTTACCTTCCAACCCCCAAAGCTTCCCTCCCCAAACAGGGTAATGAGAGACGACTTTGCAGACATGGGTACACAAACCTAATTACTTGACTGACTAGACAGTATAGTTCCTGATAACATGTATTGACTTCTTTCCTCTCCTTAGGGAAGAATTTCCCTGTGAAAATAAAATTGTACCCACAGAACACTAAATCCTTCCATGAAAATAGAGCAGTCTGGGATTGGACCAGGTTGGAGCAATCTTTTTGTTCCTAGTCAAATTTTCACAAAAGGGTCAGAATGACCTTAATTGGGACTGAAAATTCCTATGTGGCCCTAAAGTAACCTCCAAAAAGGTGAGGAGAAATTATCATCAGGTTTAATATCTGCACTTTTATGATGGGAACCTATTTTTTCAAGCTTTTAGGATTAATTTTCCTAGTTTATAGGCTATATGGAAATGTCCCAAGGTCCCTTTGGCCCCTCTGGATGAAATAATTAGCTGCACATGCTATCCAACACTCTTCTATGCTTCGGTCCCTCATTAGTTTCAAATCTCAGTTTAATTTCCAGGAGAAATAGTTCATGGTTTCCTGAGACTTAGCAACCGAATCTGACCAACTGCAGGGGGTCTCATACCTAGACTGCCTTTTTCCTGGTCCCCTGCCCACCTCTCACCCCACCTCCCCCAATCAGATCTCTGTGAGATTCAATTGTGCTGCCTCTGTGTTTGCAAACGGGACAAACCCAAAATTGTTTCCTGAGAACCAAAGGCTTCCATTTGCTCTCTTCCTAATGACCCCAAGTTTGATTTGAAACTAGTAGCTTTCTGGACTAGCTTTTCTCAAGTCAACCTTGGTAAATTGATGCAGCCTTAGAATCAAGCTTCTGAGTTGTTAACTCAGAAAGAATGGTGCTGATTTGGGCCATTAATTTATTTAACAGTAACTATGTAATAGTTACTCCCCATTGCAATATCCCCACTCCTTATTCCTCATAACCCGAAGCCTACATCAGTTCTCTTTTGGTTTTAAATTTCTCATGACACAACTGTCTTAATAAGAAAGATTTGTAAAGTCATATAATAATATGTTCTCTGATAGGGAAATGCAAATTAGATTAATTCTGCTCAGCGATGGTCTTTAGGGCTCAAGTGCCTTCTGTTTTGTCACCCTTAGCGTGTTGTCTAATGCTACCTCTGTCCTTACCTGACGCTCCTCACATTGGAAAGATGGCTGCTGCAGCTTGAGACAGACACATCAACATGCAGCAGAGAAGAGCACCTTCTAGCTCTTTTCAGTAACAAGGAAACCTTTCTTGAAACCTTTCCCTTTTCAGACTTCCCTTACATCTCATTGGTAAGAATTGGGTCACATGCCCTTTTTTTTAAACCAGTTCTTCTCAAAAAGAAAAGGATTATATAATTGACTGGGCTAATCAGTATTCATCCTCCTCGAGTCACATGTCAGGAGAATGAAGAGGTTAGCAATGGTAAGGCAGGGGATGAGTGGGTATTTGGGTAATGTAATCAATAAAGGATGGAGTGCCTGTCCTATAGAACAATGTACCATAAAAGGGACTTATAGAATATTTTCATTGAGATGAGTAAAAATACTCATCTGCTGAAAGATGATTTCTTAACAGTCAGCCACATACCCTTCCTGAAATATTCAGGACTGTGTGCTTAGATGAGTGAATTCCAAAGTCCCTATTATGTGATTGCCCCATCTTCCCCTGATAATAATGGTCCCCAACTTTTTTGGCAGCAGGGGCCAGTTTCATGGAAGGAAGTTTTCCATGGAACGAGGGGGAAGGAGGGTGGCTTTATTGTCTGCCACCAGGTACAGCTTAATTGTCACTTGCCACTCACTGATAGGGTTTTGATATAAGTCTGCAAGCAATTGATTTATTATGGTCTCTGCACAGTCAAAGCTCTCTGCTAATGATAATCCATATTTGCAGCCCCTCCCCAGTGCTAGCATCACTGCCTCAGCTCTACCTCAGATCATCAGGCATTAGATTCTCATAGGAGCGCACAACCTAGATCCCTTGCCTGCTCAGTTCACAGTAGGGTTCTCAGTCCTATAAGAATCTAATGCCTTGCTGATCTGACAGAAGGCAGAGGTCAGGCCTTCTGAACAATGGGGAATGGCTGTAAATACAGATGAAGCTTCACTTGAGCACCTGCCACTCACCTTCTGCTGTGTGGCCCCGTTCCTAACAGGCTACAGTCCCATTCTGGTCCATCGTCCAGGGGTTGGGAACCCCTGACATATAAGACTATGTTTCCTAGTGTTACAGGAAGTGACGCTAAATTCTTGCAATTTGGTCACTGCCAAAGCCACAACATGAATCGGTGTTCTTTCAAGTTTGCACAGGATACTTAACCTCTAACATGGACAGCAGCAGCAATACTACCTAAGACCTGCATTAAGTCTCAAATTTGATTTAATGCCAACTCTTCCAATTAAAAAAAAAAACCAAAAAGCTAGAGTTGGGGGAAATGGAGATAATCAAAAGTGTAGACCTCAGATTGACTTGTTTTTATTGGCTGGCATAATGCATGGATTATTTTCCTCCCTATGGAACAAAACATGATACTGCATTTCTTTACAATTAAATTAAGGCTAAAGAACAACAAAGACATTACCATTCACATGATGCCTTTGAAAGATATTGTTTATGCTCCACTGGAATAGATAGAATACCCTTACTTTGCTGCTTTATGAAATGCCAAGTTTTCAGGACAAATCCTATTAAGGGGTCTTAGTTCCTGCATGATATTTGCTTTCTTCTCTGCCAGCTGCCACTGCATGGAGATGCCTCAGGATTGTTCAGGCTGTGGTTGGACTTAATTCAGAAATGAAAATTACTAAGCAGGGGAAATTTGCCCACTCGTTCATCTTCTCATCTATTTATCTATCACATTCTATCATGTACGTAATAAGTTCAGTATAATCACCGCTCCTTGTCATCTCCCTCCACTAGTCTGTAGGCATCTGGTGAAACTTGTTCCTATTGTATCTTCAATGTATGCTTTATTTACAGAATAGTCAGTAAATATTTATTTAGTGTTTGAACTCTCAGTGAGCTTTTAATCTAGGATGGAAGATAAGACATGTACATTTTGAGAAAGGAAAATATGTTGGGTAGTCTTGTTGTGCTACAAGAGGTGAACAGAAACTTATTGGAATTTTGAAGACAGAGAGAGATCCCAAATAACACAGTCATTAATATTTTAGGGGAAAATGATCTCTGTCTCTTTCCCTTTGCTTAGATAGCACACTTCAGTTTGTGTTCAGAAGCGATAAGCAAGCCAAGTAAATCAATTGTTAAAACAGTGTTTGCAGAGTATAAATGTTGAATACATTTAATGGCAGTGTTTAGTCAAACAATTTTTATTTAAAATATGAATGGTCTACATGAGTTTCTTACAGGTAGTTTCTTATAGATAGTTGGGTCTTGCTTTTCTATTCCATTTAGCAAACACTGTACTTTGAGTTACGGTATTCACATTTAACATTATCATTGATTTGGTTATAGATAAGTCAATCATCTTGCTATTTTTTTCCTATTTGTCTCATATGTTGTTCCTTTCTGATTTTTGTCCTTCGTCTTTTGGAAGGCAGGAGTAATTCAATATTTTTACCTGAATATTCCAATGCCTGAAAATGAATGCCTTATATATTTTGTTCAATGTTACCATTGTTTACAGAGAAGAACAACTTGAATACCAGCTACTCCATCAGGACTTGAAATAGAGATCTTCTCTTACTGTTTAAAAGGAAAAAGTGATTGGCTATTTGTGGAAGAAACTAGAAAGACTAATCCCGTTTAATGGTATTTTAAATGGTTACAGTGAGGAGGGCTCAGAGACAGCAGAGCTTGGGTGGGGCCTTCTTTATCACATTCTGCAATGATTACTGGAGCCCTCTCCACATGCCCAGCCTGCAACAGATGCTCTTCTGGGAGTTGTCATCTTTTCAGCATTTGACTAATGGCTTCTAATCAGAAGCCACTATGTCAACAAGAAATTCCAGAGGATTAGAATTGATTAAAACTCACCACAAAATTTATGTCCTACAGATTTATTGGCATTTATTAATTTTACAAGGATGAAACATCCCAGGAGCTAGACCCTGTGCCAGATGCTAAGAATATAAAGGTGAAGAAGAGACAGCCCCTCAAAGGCTTCATGGCCAAAGAGAAGTCAACAGGTGTGTAAAAAGAGGTTAATCACAGTCTGAAAAATCCTATAAGAAAGGGAGATAGGATGAAGTGCACCTAAATGTATCCAGACAAGTTGGAAAACACTCAAGCTAGGCTGTTACTACTTATTAGCAATTCATCACACAGCAGGTGTATGTGTGTGTTGTGGACATTTGAGGCGGAGCAGAGCATCTGAGCACAGCTATCAGGTAGTAAAGAGAGAGTGTCTGCTCTGTGCTTGAAGTTAATAAGCAAGAGATGGTGGGAGAAGAGGCTTCTTTGCTTACCCAAGTGATGATAGATTTGACAGGAGAAGCTATTCTGTGTGTGCTAAGTAGCTGCCAGCTGTGTGTGCTAAGTAGCTGCCATCTTACACCTGTTCTAAACCTCAGCAAAGTATTGGTTCTGAATTCCTGTGGCCTGAGAGTTTAGGATTGATTATGAGATCTCTCTTGTCTTTTAAGACTTCCATCAAGTTCCTTAAGTTCTGTAAAGTCTTCTTTTCTTTATCTTCAACATCTCATCTCTCCGGAGTAATAATCATCTGTTTGTAGTAAGTACTAAAAGGCTCTCCTTCCTTGTATGTTTGTATACAAATTATCAGAATCCTTCCAAGTTGGATAATTTGGGTTTGGGGATTATAAAAGACAATTGCAAATTATTTTAAAAGTTCTGTTTAGTGTTTTCATCTTTGTGATGTCTTTCTGATGAAGTAGTGAAGATTTACTCTAAGTTAAACAATAAAGCCACTCTGATTCCATGAGGTTGGAAGGACAAGGAAGGTGATCTGGTTTCTCCATCAACCCTCTGATAGATTTCTTTCTGCAACTCATTCTGTCTCAGGAATATGTTTCTCATCCATTAAATTGATGTAACATACCAATTTAAATTTAGCTTTTCTGTCTTAAAACTTGGCTTAGAATTCTGTGATGGTGGTATTTTTGGTTTCTATGTACTTTCTTGAAGACTGAATGTCAAGTAAAAGTAAATAGACAAAGCAGGATGTCAGCAAGTAAGTGCCCTTACTCTAGGAGGATGAATGTTCAAAGTGACCATTTCAACTAGTGTTGTAGATACAGAGATAGATTCCTCAGTCATAAAATAAAAAGTGAGAGCAATCATGTAAGCATCTTGCCATCGGGGGTAGCAGATTGTGGCTGATTGCAAACAGGGTATTTCTGGGGTCGCTTTGTTGACAGCCACATCATCCTTCTGCAAGAAGCACATTTCACAGCAGGAAGAAGGAGCAGTCTGGAGGAAATCCTGAGCCTTCCACTGGGAACTCTGTTATTATTGATTCTGGCTTTTAGGCAAATTCCAGTGGTATCTCAGGGTCCCCAAGTCTAAGAACAGGATTCTTGTAGGGATTTTAACTGTCTTTGGCTATGACACACCCTCTGGCACACTCAGCATTTGAAAGTTATAGTTTCAGCGTGGAAATCGATGATTTATCATCCCCTGAAAATTAGTGTTGGTGTTGCTAGTGAGGCTGGTGGCCACAATGGTGGTGCAGGTGGTGGTGATGAGAGAGGCTCTGATGGGACAATTCCCTGCAACTTTAAGGACCTAGAGTGGGTTTGGTGGGTGAGAAGGCCTTTAGCTTGCTTTTTGTTTTTTAAATGTTTCCTTTACAGAATGATAAATTTTTGAAGTCAGACAAAAATAGATTAAGTACTGAAGCATTATAGGAGAAATATACAAAGAGAAATGTTTCTTTGCATACAATACGTGATCAGTATTTGTTTTCTGTAAGATAAGGATTTGAATATAAGGAAGCATAACCCTCTATAAAGTCAAAGGGTGATTTTCCCTCTGCAAGTTAGGACCTTATCTGATACAACTCAATGTAGCTAAAAGTGTACCTACACAAAAATGCTTTCTCTTCCTATGAACCACAAGACATTGTACATAATGGGGGCTCCATCTGTAAAGTCAACTGACAAAAAGTTCAGGAGAGAAACATCATTGAACTCCTACTGACTACTGAACTATGGAAGCAGCCTATGGAAAGGCAATATTGGATTATTGGAGGCTGGTTACCTGGGATTTTTTAAGGCTTCTATGAATTATAGAAATCCATTTAAGGAATTTAACCCTAAATAGTATTAAAAAGGAAGAATCCAGTTCTTTTTTATCTTTGAGACCCACTATTGGGAGGTCAGTGAGAAAGACCAAATGACTAATTGCTAACTTGTGAAGATTTAAGTGACCTTAATGTCATTTAAATCTAAGGTTATAGAGTCTTAGAACTAGAAGAGAAATTAGAGCCTATTAGTTACTATTTTATACATCATAGATTCTTTTTTTTTTCTGTTCTTTCATCTTTTAAAAAATTTTTTTTTTATTTTAGTTTATTCAGTACAGTTTCTAACCTTTATTCCCATTCTAGCCCACCCACCCATTCCTCCCCTCCTCCCTCCCCTTTCCAACACCCCTAGTTTTGTCCATGTGTCCTCTATATTTGTTCCTGTAAACCCTTCCCTTCTCCCCTGAAATTCCCTCCCCTCTCCCCTCTGGTCACTGACTACCTGTCCTCTATTTCAGTGTCTTTTGTTATATTTTACTTGGTTCTTTGTTTTGTTGTTTAGGTTCCTGTTAAAGGCGAGATCATACGGTATTTGTCTTTCACTGCCTGGCTTATTTCGCTTAGCTTATTTCCAGCTCCCTCCATGCTTTTGCAAAGGGTATGAGTTCCTTCTTTCTTTCAGCTGCATAGAATTCCATTGTGTAAATGTACCATAGTTTTTTTATCCATTCATTTACTGATGGGCACTTAGGTTGCTTCCAGCACTTAGCTATTGTAAATTGTGCTGCTATGAACATTGGGGTGCATAGGTTCTTTTGTATTGGTGTTTCAGGGTTCTTAGGATATAGTCCCAGCAGTGGAATTGCTGGATCAAAGGGCAGGTTCATTTTTAGTTTTCTGAGGAACTTCCATACTGTTTTCCACATCATAGATTCTTGAAGGCATTATGGGTAAGATAAGAAAATGAGGATTTGAAGAGAAACAAAAGTAGATCTTTCTTATTCCACTTCCTTGGGATGTTTCTAGACTTTCTCATGAGGTTCATGGAGTACTGAGTCCATAAAATAGAAACTAGGGTTAGCTGTATCCTTTTAGATGTTCCAAAATTAATGTAGTATTAATCTACCTTCTTCCAGTGGAAGGAGAGAAATAAGTAAGAGACTGAGAGGTAATCAAAAAATATACAAGTATCCAATGAGTCTTCCTCCTCTTTCCCTTCTCAGGCCCCTCAGTCTACTGTCATGTTGGAACTAGGCTTGCAGGTTGGAGGGGCCCACAACTGGAAGCTTTCTGGTCTTAACCAATGAAATTTTCCCACTTGCTTCATATTGCTTGCACCATTTTTTTTCTCAACAAACAAGATGGGAATGGAGGGACACATGCCTAAGAAACAGAGTCTATGTAGATGGATGGTAATAGAGGGGACACACTCTTCATATTATCATTGTCTGCCCACACCAATATAGATAGAATAAGGACAATAGTATAATTTATTCTGTTTCTGTGGAGAATCTAAAAACATGTTGCTCCTTTGAACTAAGGTTGAAAGAGATTCTGCCTGGGGTCCAACCATTCCATTTTTGATTCTGTCACTTGAAAAATCTGTAAGGATAGGCTTTGCACACATACATGAAATCTGTCACTGATGTCCAGAGTGTTCATCAATGTTATATATATAAAATATATGTAATATATATGATATATTATATATGTAATATATGTGACATATGTAATATATATGACATATGCAATGTGTGTGTGTGTGTGTGTGTGTGTGTATTCCAGCTTCACAGGTGGCCCTGTGTTTGTTTGATCCTTGAGGTGAGTCTTCTTTGACTGTTCACTTACTGGAAAAAAAAATAAATTTTAGGACCATGTTCAATGAGAATAGACTAGTACAGGGAAGGTGTGGACAGCACAACCTGGAGGTTTGTGTATTTTTCTGGAGGATTAGAATGTGTGTTTGGAGAATGCGGGTCTTTGCAATTTTATCCATACCAGAGAAGGGGCTTAAATTTTGAGCTTGACTATAATTGCTGCCTGCAAAGGACGGCATGATTGCCCTGGATGTCGGTGACTCTGTGACTACATTTGGGAAAGGCCTGAACAGCACCTGTTGGGAAACTGACTCTCCTGGTGTGATGCTAGGGAAGCACCGTGTGGCCTTAGTGTGTGGCCTTCCCCGTCTTCCCTTTGCCACCACATCTGGGCTGAGTTGGTGTCAGGCCTCATACCAGAGGCCTGTTTCGGCCACAGGTATACCTGAGGAGGCCTTCAAGGAATTGCTTACAAAAAGGTGGTTTTATTGAGGCTAAAATGTTCTTGGCAGACACATCCAGCAGTCTATTGGGAGAGACGATGGAAGGCTCTAAACATATCTCCATCATTCCTTCCACCCCACAGTCTTGTTTATGAGAGTTTGGGTCATAGGAGGCTTGGCCAAGAAGACACCTCATGGGTGGAGTGATACTTACCTAACCGCACCTGTGGTATGCTGAGACACCCTAGGGAGAATGTGTATGGAGAAGGCAGGCAGAGAAACCACACCCTGAGTTGGCTTCCCTCCCTGCTTAGAGAAAATAAGGAAGGGCCTCTAGAAAGCAGCCCTGTTTTCCCAGAGGTCTGCCACTACCATCTTTGAACTTAATAAAGAGAGGAATGGCATGTGGGAATGTTGTCCTGTGGAGCTGGAACCTTTATTCTCCTCAGATATTTATCTGAACATAGTTCAGTAATACAGAACTCATGGGACCTTGAACATATCGGCATGTGGGACTTGGGCAATAAAGTGCTGGCTGTTTTTATGAGGATCCCATTAACTGCTCTGTCAATGAGAGAAGTTTCCCAAGGATCCTTTCCTTCTCTCTTTTTGATTCTCTTTTCAGAGAGGAGTTTGACAGAGGAACACTCATTTTTACATTTTATCTCATGGAGGTGAGGTTAAGGGGTAACATTTGCAACATATATGTTAAGGGCTAGGTATTTTGGTTCAGACTTTACAAGCAATTTATTTTTTATCATTTTTATAAGGCAAGTACTCCAATTTTCTCCAGTTGACAGATGAGGAGATGGAGACTCAGAGAGGCTCAGAGAGTTGATCATGATCACCCAGTTAATAAAAGATTGTATTTGTCAAAGTAATTTTGGTTAAGCCATGGTAATCAAGAACAATCAAAGCCCAAAAAATTCCATGGCTTGAAGAAATAGGAGTTTATTCCTCATGTATACTATAGGCCCATACAGTTACTCAAAGACCCAAACTAAGGGAGGCTTCACCAACTTAAAATTTTAGTCTGGGAACATGGCAGTGAAGAGGCCACTGGAGCAGTTAGTCTGTAAATGACATCCTTCACTTTTGCTCACAGCTCATTGGTCAAAACTAGTCACGTGGCCCCGCCTAATTGCCAGCTGGTGAGCTGATATCCTTCCCAACAGCTTGACGAAGAGGTGAAGCAAAATGGTTACCTAATAGAAGTTACTACATCAGAGGCAGACTTTGAGTTCTTAAGCACAGACAAGATCGGGTACATACAGAGTGGTATGGCTATAGACTGAGCTCTTAACCACAGTTAGGACCTACTCTCAGGGGTCCTTCTGGCCTCTACCAAACCCCTGTGCTGTTCAAGACCAATACGCAATGCCCTGTGGCCCATGTTTAACCTTTGGGACTCATGTGATCAGCACCCACACAGCTGGGAGTCACTGAGTCACAGGCTGAGTCACTGCTTGCATCTTTTGTGCCTGGAAACGAGATTTGTAGGACAGAGTGTATCTGCCTCCTACACTTCTGGCAGGCTCCCACGGCTCTGTGCCTTTCTGCTGCAAAGCCTTATGGAGTGTACTTTGACATCTAAGAGAAAGATTTAACAAATGTCTGCCTATAGTTGGCAGAACCCAGCAGTCTCAGACCTGGAAGTCTCAGATATGAACATCTTGGCAGAAATCTCCATCAGGTTTCTGGATATGGGACTAGGGAAATGTGTTCATTAGCCACTTACCCTCCAGGTAGGATGCAGTTTCAATCAGCCCAGAAGTGAACAGTGAGAGAGGCTAAGAAGAGTCTACATGTAGAAGCTGTTCACAAATGCTGGTTTTGGATGGACCTCTCTTCCTTCTAGGACAAGTTGAGAGGATTAAAAAAATGTCAAGATCATATCCATGGGAGACAAATAGTCAAACACAGAGAAAACAGAACTTTATCCTGAAGATTTTTTTAAAAAGCATTCTTTTGAAAATTATCTTCTTTAGGAAGTAGCATAATTAGACAAACAAAACCAACTTTTTGTTCTTCAATCTTTTCATTTTTAAGTTGTTGTCTCCTCTTGGCTTTCTCTTTTGTTTCAAAGATGCCAAGTCATTTTTGCAAACTTAGAGTAGAACAGAGCCAATGAACAGAGAATATAGAAGATACTGAAGAGAAATAAAACTGAAAAAACACAAAACTTATAATGTCAGAAATAATGTCGGTCTTAGAGATGGTTAAAAATAGACTAGACACTATAGAAAATGGAATTAGTGAGGTGGAACAGACTCAGTTCCCAGAGTGCAGAAAAAAAGGTTAAAGAGAGTGAGAAAAGTCAAAGGGGAAATGACTGATATGGAAGAGAAAAAAGAATTATGGGCACTTTTTTTGTAGAAGGAAATAAAAGATGTGCTCATTAATAATTATGATATAAAAATCACACATGAGGATTGAGTGCGGGCTGTAAACCAAAGGGTCACTGGTTCAATTCCCAGTCAGGGCACATCCCTGGGTTGCAGGCCAGGTCCCTAGTGGGGGCCATCTGAGAGGCAACCACACATGATGTTTCTCTTCCTCTCTTTCTCCTTCCCTTCCCCTCTCTCTAAAAATAAATTAAAAAAATATTTTTAAAAATCACACATGAAAATGCTAGTGACTTGTGCTTCTATAGCATTAAGCCCTGATTAATAGATGTTAAAATTCTCAATTCAAATAAGAAATTAAGAATTTTTTAGACTAATTATGATAAAAATTTTAAAAAATTACTAAAAATATATAAAATAAGATTTGGATAGATATTCTCAGTCAGAAGATCAGATGATTAAAGGTATACATCCTTCTTATATTATGATTTAAATAATTTAAATAAAAATCCTAATAGTATGGACTTAAGGGGCCCTTGAAAAAGTAAATCTAACATTTATTTGGAAGCAGAAATGATGTAAATAGCCAAGACATTTTTAAAAGAGCTATTATAATAGATTGTAATCAGAACAGCATGGCAGTGGTAGAACTGATAGGCAAAGAATGTACAGAGAAGATGTCCCAGCATTATTTAATGATTCTTTCTCCTCTAATTTTGAATGCCAAATTTAATCACAAACTCACTCTTCTATATATATACCCGGTCTATTTTTGGGATAAGTGGTAACTTTGAAATAAAATTGGCATCATTTCCCCAAGCATACACCACAATATGAAGGCCAAAAAAGGAGTAAATAGTCAAATGCACAAATAGAAGCCAAAATAAAATATAGATGGCTATATCTCTGATCTTGAGCTTGGTTTAGTTTGTCTATGTGTAATGAGCTAGGGGAAATTTTGTTCACCACAACTCTACTTGTGAATGGAACTCATTTGTTGGAGAATGTTCATGAGGTAGAAAGGGAGGGGCTAAAGAGGGCTGAGTGATGAACATTGCTCTGTGGGAGACAAAAAGAATTTTCTTAATATTCCCACAAGTAAGAGAGAAGGAGAAAAAAGAAGCAAAAACAAGTAAAACAAAGGAAGACATCATGGTGTGTGTGGAAGGAAGAGGAAGGAGAATCTAGAAGGATCAGATGCTGAACTGTCATATTGAAAATAAATTCTGAATTTCTCTTAAAAAAAAGATGTTCAACTGTTACTATCTACCAGATGGGCGTTTGGGCGTGTTTTCAGTGTCTCTACAGGTTGGGAGGTGACTATCAGGTATCTGGCTCCCATAAGTACAAAAGCCAAAAGAAAATCTCAAAGAGGAGCAATTAGTGGATTTCCTAACATAAGATTAATTTTTTTTTTAAATATCAGGAGTCTGCAAACTATAACCCATGGGCCAAATCTGGCCACACCCATTAGTTTATGAATTATCTGTTCCTGATTTCTGGCTACCATGTCATGTTGAATACATGCAATGCAGCAAAGATAGCCCACAAAGTCTAAAATATTTACTGTCTGGCCCTTTACAGAAAACCCCTGCTAATCCCAGCTACATGTAAAAAACATTACAATTAAAAGGCAAACAGCAAACTAGGAGCAAAATAAAACACTTGACCCACATATACCAAAGCAAAGAATAATACCCTAAGTATACAAATGACCTTCCAAATTTATTGAGAAACTCCCAGTTGGCCATAGGCAGAGCATATCAATAGATAGTACACTGAGGAAAAATACAAATGGATAATGTGTGAACAAATGGAAGTTCGGCCTCAAGAGTGGAGAACTGAAAAACAGCAGCAGAATTAACCACAACCGTGTAACAATGTTTGGAGAAAGGATGTCACAATATGGCAGCTACTAGTAGTGTTGGCTGGGGGTCTACTCTAAAGCAGTTTGACAATATACATGAGTACCTTCACAAAAACAAGGTTACACCCTTTGATCCAGAAATTCCACTTCTAAGAAGCTATCTTGAGAAATTATTTGCAGATATAATTATGTAAAGGTTAAGAATATACCCTGAAGTAATATCTTTGGCTCTACCTCTTACTGGCTGGGTTGACTTTGTGTGAGTCACTAAACCTCACTAAGCCTCAGTTTCCTCATCTGGAAAATGGGAATAAAAAACAGTATTCAATTATAGGGCTGTTGTGAAGATTCAATGTACTAGTACATGCACATTTTTATGTAGAAGACCTATCAGATAATAGCAACATGTATTAAATCCCAACTACTTCTTATAAGTGAAATACCAGGGAAATAGTCAAGTAAATACTGTCATATCCCTATAAGGGAATATTATCAGTCATTAAATTAATGAGTTTAAGGCATAGCAATGGTATAGAAAAATTCACTGTCAAAATAAGATCACAAAACTAAATATGCAATATTATTTCAATGACATTAAAGTATAGAAAATCCATAAGTACATATATAAGAGGACTGGGAAAATATATCAGATATTAAGGATGGACTCAGAGGTAAGAATAAGGATGTTGTTATTATTTTTTTAAAAACTACTATATATTGTTTTTCATAATAAACAAACTAAGCATTTTCTAATATAAATTAGAATAAGTGGGAAATAAATAGAAATTACATATGTTGAGGCAAGAAAAAAATCCAAATATATGTTGACCCTTTTAACTAGGAAAGAGTTGGTGAGAAAAGCCAGGTCAGGGGAAATTAGTCTCTTGTCTCATTTCAGGCCAGTCTCCTATGTGTAAGGCCCAGAGAAGGAGTGGGGGGTGGGGATCTGTGTCAATCATAATTTTCTCATGTTACAAACTTCTTATCATCTGTTTCAGAAACCAGGGATTCCCCAGGCTACTCTCATCTGTATCTCCACCAGAGTCCTATCATTCCTCCAGGCCCATCCGAGGTAAATTGTCCAGTCTCCTCCTGTGTTCCCTTCACCCAAGCACACCTGAGTCTCATGCACTCTCTACTTGGGCTCACCAACCTCCCTGTTGTCCATCATTAGGACACGTCCTTGATCTTAGCCCTCCCAGGCCAACTTGACAAATGAACTTGGAATGAGGCTTCAGTCCATGAAATAACCCTGCTATGGTCTCCCCATGGATTACAGCTAAAATGTGATTATAAATTTTACTTGTACAGAATTACATGAACTTTAGTAGCTCAGTTCACAATTACTAGAAGTCCAATCATAAAATCCTTAAATTTCAAATTAATCTCCTAAACCTGGCCTACAAGGCCTTAGAGTTCTGGCCCTTGCTGATCTTTCTGGGCTTCCTCTGGCCTTCTGAGCACGGCAGGCCTGTGCACTTTTGTTACTTGTACCTGAAATACTCATCCCCTTCCCTCTAATTTCCCATGGCAGCTTCTATCCAAAGCACCTTCCTAATTATCCTTTATCACCTTTTCTCTTCCCAAGAGCACTCACTATGTTAGTAATACTGTGGTCATTTCCAAGCTTATTTCCTGCCTTCTCCCATTAGAATGTAAAGTACTTGAGGAAGAGGCTCTGGCTGTCTTTTGTCCTGTGTCCAAGGAGCCAGCCCAGTGCAGCACTGCAAGGTTCACCTACTGATTGTCTAATAGACATGGTAACACCTGGCACTGAAAAGTAAAGCACCTTTAATAACACACCAAAAGTATTTTTGTAGGTACTGCTGCAATGCCACTCATGGCCTGGGATGAAAAAGCATCACTATAATACTGAAAAAGGGAGGAATGGGAACTAGAGTCCCGAGAACTCAAATAGACCATAGAAATCATTTGAAGCTGCCCTTGCCATTTCGCATGGCTGGTTGAGCAGAGCCAGACCATGAACCGGAATCATGGCAGATCTTGCCTGAAGAACCCACTCCAGCTCCAGAGCCTTCAGGAAGTCCTTCCCTTTCACTCTTTTTCCTATTTCTGGTTCTGGGAGAGCTCCAAGCATTCATCATTTGCTGGGTAGAAGAAGCCTACCAATGCTTCTCCTGCTCTGCAGATGTGGGCACCAGTAAGTCATCTCTGCTGCCGGTAAGAAGGTTTACTGGACAAGTGAACACAGCAGCAGGGAGTGCCAGCTCAGGGCCTGGCCTGAGGATTTGGCTTTCTGCCTCCTAAAAATTGGTTTCAACTAAGCCAAGAAACCAGTTATCAGATGGGAATCGCATTCCGTCATCCCAACCTTGTGTCACCAGAGGCCTAGAGGTAAAAGTCTTTGGGACATATTTCCGTGATTAAACCATCTCGGTGTCCTTCTGACACCTTCTGTGTCAGACACCTTCTGTCCACATAAGTGTAGAGGGAAGGAATGTCTCATGGGAACCCAGCGAATGAATCTGTTTAGAGCATGACATTGGACCTGAACACTAGTAACACCTCAGTAAACAAATGTTTTCAATAAAGACCATCCAAATGCCGTCCATGTGACTTGGAGGGCAGAGCCTGAAGAAACCATGACGAGCGTCTTTATTTGTAAGCCAAGATTGGACCCAGTTTGTATCACTGCTGCTAGGGACAGAATAAAAGTAAGGGGCCTTGAGAAGATCAGAAGGAAATGAATCTCTAGCTCTCACTGTAGATTTTTAAAACATGATAGTTTCTGCTATTTTGAGAATTATTTAATTATGGTCATTTCTGAAACCAGAAGGCTAGACCCCAGTGAGACCAATATGAATACTATAGCTGAATCTGATGTAGACAGGAAGGGGTGAAACAAGGAAATTAATATTTATTGATTGACTGTGCTGTGCTAGTCATTTTTATATCATTGACTCATTTAATTTTCCAAACCACACGATGCTGCCATTATTATCTTTCCTTTTCAGAGGAGGAAGATGGGGCTCAGGAAACCCACAACCAGGAAGAGGTGGAGAAGGGAAGGGATCAGGGCTTGGAACTCCTTTCTTATGTTATGCTGAGAATGAGGACAACCCCAACTTCAGATGCTAATCAGTGTAGTTATGTTATAAAATTGAATATTTTCTCAAAAGGATTAAAAGCAGGGAGGCATTCTCTGGTTTATAGGTAATCTGCCCAGCACCAGTGCCCTTCTGTGGTTCTGATTCTGAGGCTCTGCTCATATGGACTTCCAAAGAGAGAACCTGGAGTTTTCTGCACCTCCATGCCCACCTTGGCTGGGCCCCTTTCTGTGAGTTTCACAGTTGGGACCCAGGTCACTGGCAGCCTCTAGTTGACTATCAGAATCATCATGACACCAGGATGACCTCTGCCCTTGGGGAGGTGGAGATCTGTCAGCATGAACAGTTTGTGCAGGTCCAACCAAACTGTCCTGTTTGATTTCTACAGTCCTGACCTCCTTTTGAGCCCTGGGTTTTGTGTGTAGTTTTACTAGTGGTGACTTGCTGAAACTGAATTTTGCCAATAGATGGGAGCCATGAGGTCACCTGCACAACACAGGCATTACCCTGTCTATTGCTCCACAACTGGGCTCTGGAGCTGGCCTCAGTGGGTAGCCACAGTTAAAAAAGATGGGAAGCAGAGAGGGACCAGGTTCACTGATGTTGGTGTAGCCACAGCAAAGGGAGACCTTGTAAGTGTCCTGAAGGAATTAGCTAGGCAGAGAAATCCTTGAAGCCCTCATAGCCATTTTCTTTGTTTCATGATTCATGTGCCCAATCTAATAACCCACAGATATGCTTGGACCACTGGGAACTTAACCAGGGTGATCTAGATGGTTGTCGATCTGTATTAGTTCTGTATGGTTCCTGTAACAAATTGTCATAAAATTACTGGCTTATACATCAATTTATCATCTCACAGTTCTAGAGGTCAGAAGTCTGAAGCGGGTCTCACTGCGCTGACATCAAGGTGTCAGTAGACCTAGGTTTCTTCTGGAGGCTCTGGAGGAGAATCCACTTCATTGCTTCTTCCAAATTAGAAGTTGCCCATGTTCCTTGGCTCTTGGCCCTTCTCTATCTTTAAAGCCAGCAACGACAGGCTGAGTCCTTCTCATGACTTCAAACCCAGGCAACATGAAGGTATGGACTAACTAGGATGCTCTTTTAAGTTTTATCTCTCCAGTTAGGAACTGGAGGTTTGTGCCCTGCCCTGTCCTCCATCCCCCCACCCCAATTCATGTGTTGTGATTCTAACCCTTAATATGATGGTATTAGGAGGCCGAGTCTTTGGGAAGTCATCCCGTCATGAGGGTGGAGGCCTCATGAATGGGGTGAAACCTGTGTAAGAAGAGAAATGAGAGAATAGAGTGATCTGTCTTTCACTGTTCTTGGCCATGTGAAGGTACAAGACAGCCACCTGTAAACTGGAAAGAGCTTTCACCAGACATTGTATCTGGTGGCACCCTGATCTTTGAGTTACCAGCCTTCAGAACTGTGAAATAATGCTTGTTATTTAAGTCACCCAGGCTATAGTAATTTGTAGTCAGCCCAAACTTAGACATTCTTTAAGTATTAATTGAGAAAAAGGAGGAAAATTAAGCATTCCTGGTAAAGCTCTGTATACCTGGTTTGGTATGGATGCTGGAATCCTCAGATTGCAACTCTATGTCCTGGGTCAGGTTCTTTTGCTGCCAATAACTACGTAATTTGGCAATTAAACTGGTCAAGTTACTAAACTGTAGGCCACATTTTATTAATCTCTACAATGGGCATGGTTCCCCTGGTTCTATGTTCTAGGACTATTACAAGGGTAAATGAGATCATGAAAAAGTACTTTGAAAAGGATGATGTTAGTTAATCATGCAGGTTGTGGGACTGCACCAAGGCAGGTGGAAGAGAGGCCCATGCCTGCTCCTGCCCTGCACAACACCCATCCGTGACTCGGCCCGCTCCTCCACCAAGCCAATGGGTTGCTCTCTCGTTGCAGGTTTTCTTTTTTCATTATATTCGATTCAGCTCATATACTTAATATACAGCAACACCTCATAACTAGGATGATATCAATCAGCCCATCGTGGGCACTCAATGAATATTTAATGAACAATAAAGGAGCAAAAGAAAGGAAAAAAGAGAGAGGGAGGAATAAGAAAGTTTGGCAAGTGGTAGAGCCCCTTCTCCCAGCCTTGAGTAGAGGAGATTCCAGTTCCACTTTCTTGGGAAGATTTCTTTAAATTTATCTCCAATATAGGCCCTTCTTATCAGAGAGAAGGGGACAGTCTTGGAACCATGTGCACCCTCACATATGGCCCATGAGGATCAGAGGGCCACTGTCATGCTTAGTCTCATGTGGTGCAGAGGAAAACACCATACCCTGTACACCCTTTGTCCCTGGGGCAACTCTGTTGAAGAGCCCTGGTCTCTGGGGAATTTGCTAATCAGTGGACCTTCATTTATTTAATATTTCAAGCTCCCTCACTGAAGGTCTATCTGTCATGCACATGCAGTACTACCCAGCAGGTAGTAGGCCCTGAAAAGAACATGTGACAGTTGAATGAATGAGTCCAGGAATAATGTGTCGCTGGACAGAACACACATGCAAAAGCCAGGAAAACGTGAGAACAGATTTAAATTGTGTGACATGATAATTTTGGATGGAGATGGATGGCTGTGGTCCTTCTAGCCATTCGTCAGTGTTATGTGAGGTTCTGTTATAGCCCTGCCCTCCTGGCCTGGCTGCCAAGGCTCTGAGGGGAGCCTGATTGGTGCCCACGGGAAGGAGCTGACCATGCATTTTAGACCCATGTGGGACCCGCAGGTTGCCACAACCCCTCTCCTTCTGAAACCTTTGGAGAATCCTAAAACAAGCGTCACAACTGCCCCCTCACAACTGCCTTTCCTGTCTCTCTCCTCTTGGCCTCTCCCTGGGGCTGGGCAGCCTTGCTCCTGGCTTGGGAGAAAGGAACCTCCCCTGAGTCAGGCCTGAGTGAGTAGCTGTTGCTTCACCCCAGCCCCCAAGGGCTTGGACAGCCAACCCGCTTTGTCCATAGGAAACTGTAGGGCTTGGGCCAGAGCAATGCAGTAGCTTGATGTGAATAAGCAAGAAAAAAAGTTTCTTCACTTTATTTTTTTTAAGATTAGATTTAATTAAAAACCACCACTCACCCCCAATTCTCTTTTCTTCTGGGCAGCATGAAGGTTCAGCATCAGCCTCTGAGTCAGAGCAGGGAGCAGAGGCTGGCACCCCAAATCCAGAAGGGGTGGCCAGAACCCAAGGGCTCAGGACCATAGGTCTGTAAAGAGATGCGAGGCTCAGAGCAGCCAGCATGCTCATGCTTCCTGCATCCACCATCAGAGTGAAAGGGAACAGAGACCTGGGCCAAGCCTGGACATGAGGAGAGCCAGGGAGCCGAGGAGGGAGGCACAAGGCTCCCCTGGCCCGGCAGACACCCACCAGCTGAGTGAGGGTGCTTCCCTTCCAAACATTGCAAAGAGTCTCCGAGGAGGAAAAGGCTCCTGCAGATGCGCCAGGAAGGCAGCATTTGAAGCTGCTGCTGGCACCGGGCAGAGCGCGGGCTGGGACTGTGGCTGTCTGCTCTCCCTCCCTCTGGCTCACTGGGAACCCCATGCCACTCTGACATCATGGATGAAAATCAGGTCTGGCTTTCAAACGTTGGGGCTGCCCCTCCCAGCTCAGCGTGGCCAGCTGGACCCTCCCAAAACGGGATCTCTTTTGTCAGCTGCCTTTTATAGAACTATAAAACCAAAAGTTCAAGTAAGAAGCCTTAGACCAGTCATCAAAAAAGGCAGGCTTTGCCTCCTGGGCTCTTCCTGCCTTTTTCCCTAGTGCAGAGGCTTCCACCGCCCGGCAGAGCTACAAGCCTGCTGGCTTCCATCCCTCAGCCTCATAAAGATCCTACAACCTCAAAGGCACATTAACCTTCCCAGGAGGGGGCTCTGGACATGTGCTTTGGAATTAGGGGAAAGGGTGAGGAAGAGGGGTGGTTGTGCTGCTACTACTTGGGGGAAAGAAAGATACCTCTGTAATGCAGTAAAATAGAATATACAGAATTGGAAAATGTAAAAGGAGCAACAGAGGACCACAGTCAAGAATGGACCACTATAGTTTCTAAATTAATAATGACTGCAGAAAAAAGAAAAAGGATGAAACCATAACTTAACCAATAATTAAGTATTTTTAACTTAAACAAAAAACTGGACCAAGATCAAATGATAAAGGTCTGGGTAATTCTCAGGAGAATGAGACTACTTCTAGGGTTTAGAAGCTCCATTTATATTCTAGGCACATGAGAATAACGACCAAAACCCATGGAACTCAACCAAAGGTCCAAGATGGTGGCTGGGTCAGCATAGGCTGCACCTGTGGGACCATCTGGTCCCTTGGACTTACCTTTTAAGCATGTCATTTACCTGCAGCTTAAAGGACTAATATGAAGTGGAAGGAAAGGTGTTAGCAAAACCGTGCTTTGCTCAAAGGCAAGATCACTGATCTTGACCTGATAAGATATTTTTTTCAAAGCATACTACTTGAGGCCTTTCTTCTCTTGACCTTGAGATATGAGCATGTACCTTGAGCATTAACATTCCTGTGGGTCTCTTGGATTATATCGGGCTGTTATATAACTGGCATTGTAAGATTGGGAAGGATCTTAAAGATAATGCCTAGGTCAAAGTCTTTAATTCATGAATGAGGTCGAGAGAGGTTAAATAACTTATGCTTTGTATACACCTACATTAATTCATCAAAGGTTATTATTACTATTGCTCATTTTGTTCTTGCTGTTTTTATTATTTAACACCCACACACACTAAGCATCGTTCTGCATACTGGTGAATCATTGATGGACAAGAGGGGGACAACATGCCTAGTGTGTGAAGCTTGTAAACTAGTTAGAGAAACTCACATTAAACAAAGTGAACAAATATGAAAATGGTACCTTTTCAGACAATGATGACAAATACGTAGCTATGCTGTCCAGGGATGGCCTCTCCAAGCAGGTGACCTCTGAGATGATCTGAGCTCTCTGTCATGAACCAGAGGCAGCCATGAGAAGCTCTGGGACAAGTTTTTGAGGCAATGGGATGGCCCTGAGGCTGGAATGATCTAGGTGTTCTTTTGAGGCAGAGATAGAATAAAGTAGCTGAGGTGTAGTGAGTAGAGCGATCTGGAAGCAGAGCAGGATAGAATCCACTGCCCACAACTACCCTTCTCACAGCTGTCTATAAGGAAGTCCCATAAAGCTTGGTGTAGTCCTAGAATAAATATGATCTTTGTGAGACCATCACTCCCCTGTTGTAACTAATCTTGTCCTACAAACTTTCTCAGAGACCAAGCCCAAGGAGAGGGCTGGTTCCCCACCCATGACACCATCAAGACTCCTTCCCTCACACACTCCATTGCAGTTTGCCATAAAAAGTCCAAGCCTGCAAGAATATCCACTGTCACTCAGACCATCACATCTTGTCATGGGTTGGATTGCTTTCCAAAAATGCATATGGCAAAGTCCTAACAGCAGTACCTCAGAATGTGACTTTTTTCAGAGATTGTGTTTTTGTAGATTTAATCAAGTTTAAGATGAGGTCATCAAGGTGGGCTCTAATCCAATGTGACTGGTGTCCTTATAAAAAGAAGAAATTTAAACACAGAGAAAGCCCCTCAAAATCCTTCCATTGTTACCTGTAACTCAGAGTCTGTAGTTACCAAAATGCCCCATAGTCTTGCCCTTTTTTAGAAATGTTCTCTTAGAAGGCCTGCTGCAGCTGAAGCCAGCCTTCCCTCTAGGTTGTGGTTTCCCTTCCAGCCATCTCTAAGCAGTTGTTCTTCTTATCTTCCCATGGACACAGGGTCTAGAGAAGGGCTGTGTGTCTTACTAACCCCACATTCTGTCCTCCAGACCTTTTCTCCATCCTCTGTCCTCTCCAACCCCAGCTTCTTTGATGCCCGTAGTATTCGACTTCCCAATCTCATTTTTAATGATCCTACTCTCCAACCATTAGCTGCCATCTTCCAGATAATTCTCTCTACCTGATCTCAGCAATTCTTTGATTCTTACCAAGACCTTTAAACCATTGACTCTTCCATTGGCTCCATTCCTTCAACCTTTCATGCCCTTCATTCTCTTCTTTCCATTGCTATAGTCACTGCCTTGGGTGAACCCTCAGCTTCCATTTCTCCCTCCAGCCCATTGACTCAGAAATTTCCTACCCTGTTTCAACCCAGCTCTCACTGACTCTGAACCTGTATCAGAATATTTGAATACAGCCAGAGGAAAACATAAAGCAGAACTGGCTGGTCACATGTTAATTTCTGATCACAAACCTCACTAGGGACCTCAGCACTGGCTGGCAATCCTACCATCTCCCCCTGCTCAAGTCACAATCCTGTTCTCTAAGGCCATTATTTCACACCTTTCCTTTCCTTACCTCCACCCCCTCACTCTCAGTTGATGACCTCATCTTTTATTCACTTGGAAAACAGAAGCAGGCAGAAGAGAACTCTCTCATCCTCCTAAAATGAGTCACCTACCACCTCCTTTGGTGCCCATAAAGCCTGTCTTCCTTGTGGATTGTAGCCTGTTCCCATCTGAGACCTACTCTGTTGCACCATACCTGTAGCCCATCCTGACCTGCCTACTTAAAGCCTCCACCCCACAATCATCTCTCCTTTTCTCAATGACATTTTTCTCTCCAGTGTCGCATTTTCATCAGCCTATAGGTGCACAGGAATATCTCCCCTTTCTTGTGGGCTTTTTCATTTTCTTTTTGTCATATGACAAAACTCCTTGACCCTGTGACCTGTATTCTGCCCCTCCTTCTTCATCTTCACCTTAAGAGCTCTTCTCAATCCTTCCCTCTCAGTCTTCTGTCCCTATTTTTCTGTTCTTGTCTCAGTCCTTGGCCAGATGTAAAGACCAATTCTCAGTCCTCACTTGGAGATTATAGCAACAACTGGAATAGCGAATCTTTCTTCCTTTGGCTTTTTGTACATGATAGTCTCCTGGTTGTCCTGCTACCTCAATGGAATCTCTTTTCCTATCTTCTTTATCCCTCCTTTCCTCCCCATCCTCTAAATATCCTATTGCTCCAGAGATTAGCTCTTGGCCCTCTTCTCTTCCACGTCTATACTATCTAGCTGTTATATTATAGCAGATCTGAACAAGATCATGTCTTTAAATATCTATATGTATTTATGACTCATGAATTTTTATCTTCAGACCCAATCTCTCCCCTGGATTCCAGACACGTATATCCCCATGCCCACCAGGCCTCTCCACCCTGATATCTGACAGATATGTTAATAACATGCCAAAAATGGAAATCTTGATCCTTCCCTACTCTCTCCTCCCAAAATAGGCTCCTCCCTCAGGTTGCCTCATCTCAGTAAATGGTATCACCATTCTCCATTTGTTCAGGTCCCATGTAAAGCAGTCATCCTTGTAACCTTCCTTCCCCTTTTCCTGCACAAAGAAACTCATCAGTCAGCATGTCTGCTTGCAGTGTATGTCACTGGAAGGCACCAAGCAATGCTACAAAGAAAAATAAACAGGGTGTAGAGATAGAATGTACCAGAAGGGAGGGAATGTTGGAGGTATTATTCGTAAATCATGGTCAAGTATGGACTCTTTCAGAAAGTAACATAAAGCAAAGACTTTTCTGAAATGTGAAAAGGCACAAACTCCTGCCACATCCGAGGAGAAAGCATTACAGCCGAGGGAAGAACAAGGGTGAAGGTCATGAGGTGGTCAGGAGCGCAGCATGTCTCGGGAGGAACGGCGAGTTCTTAGTGCCTGGAGCAGACTGGAAAGTGCTGACCTTGGACAGAGGCCAGATGACGACGGACCTTGTCAGCCCACTGCCCCCCACTCCCCTGTTGGTACCTCAGTGTCCTACCTGTCGCAAGGAAACAACAAGGGCCCTTGACTAATACCTTTGCATGTAAATGACAAGGCATGGATAATGTAGTCCTCACTCTACCATACATTTTATATGTGATATTGAGAATAACCCCCCATTCAAAAAAAAAGAAAAAGGTGGAGAAAAAGAGAACAAAAAATAGTTATTTAAGAATGTCACTAAATATCTGAAAATCTAGACTTTTCCCAAGGACAGCAACCAGTAGATACAGAGTATCAAAAATAGCAATAGAGACACTGCATACACCACTGAGCATGAACTCGGTGCAGAGGGAAAACCCTAGGGGCAGCCCGTGTCCCAGCATGGTTCAGCTCCACCTTCCCCACGCCTGTCCAGGTTGCCATCGCCTCGCTGGGAACACACTGTGCTGGGTCGGGCTGCAGAGCTTCTCTGTGTAGTAATAAAGTGCACACTTATAATGTTGGGCTGAGTGACAAGAACAACATGAAATAACACTCTACCCACCCACTGAGAAAACCAAGTGTGTCACACTCCTCTGTGTCATGGTTTTAAAAATATCTCCACTGACGGTCCAAGTCTCAGGTTGGGTTGGAGGGGTGTTTAATGCCTCACTGTGCCAGGTGGAAAATGTTTTCATCAGAGCCCCAAGGACCCGGGTGATGGACGTCTGCTGGTTTGTGTGTGCGCGTGCATGTGTTGAAGAAAAACGGGGGTGGGTGGCTATTTCTTTGCTCATTTTTCCCCTTTTTCTTTCTTTTTTAATTACATGTTCCTGACAAAGAGGTGTGGTCCCTGGCACTGCCACCCAGACTCTCCTCCACCTCTAACCACACGGGGAGAAGAATACAGAGGACTTCTCAGCACTCAGCACGATTCTCGGCATCAACGGAAACATAAATCCTAGGGCCAGCAAAGAGCGAAGGCTTCTTGAGAACAGGGGGTTTAGAAGCCTAGTGAATGTCTGGAGAGAGAGAGACAGGCTCTTCCCAAGGGTTTACGTCTTGGTTTTTCCTGCCTGACTTCCTTGCTGAAGAAGAGCACAGCCCAGGCTAAGTCGGCTAGAATTTTTTCACCGAGTAGAGGGTCTCAAACAACAGGGTGGGCCTTTTAACCCCTTCTGCTTTGTTCTCATCTACTTCGGAACCTCCGGCACATGACAGCAGGGCAGCTCTGGCACATTGTTTAACCTTCAAGTCTAAGTGTCCTGACTATAAAAGGGGGTAATAATGGTACCTACGGCTTTAAGGTTGTAGTGATAAGAAAATGACATGTCTTGGGCAAACACTTCCTATAGGACCTGGCACACAGCAAGCACTCAAAAATGTTAGCTGTGTTTGTAGCATCAGAGCTTTACAGGGGACAAACACGTGGAAAGAAAGTCTTTCACTTGAAAATCACAAAGGAAAAATGTGTGAGACCCATATGCCCTGGTCCCCACCTACACGCTGACCCCATCTTCATTCCCTTGGACACTGGCTCACTCTGGTCCCACTGACCTCCTGGAATTTCTTCATTCACATCAAGCATCCAGGCCTTCACATTTGCTGTTTCTTCTGCCTGAAACATCCTACTCCCAGATAGCCTCAGGACTTGCCACTTCATTCCGTTCTGATAATTTATTGATTACAAAGAGATCTTGCTCTCCAGACAATCTAAAGTGGCACCTTCACCACCCCAGTCACTTTCTATCCCTCTTCCCTGTGTCATTTGCTTCTGTCCTAATACCTGAGTGTTACATTTGCATTTTAACAAAGTTATTACCTAGGACCCCTGCTAGCTAGTAAGATCCATGAAAGTAAGAGTATTTTCTTTGTTGTTGTTCATTGCAACCTTTCTAAAGTCTCAAATGGTGCCCAAAATATAAGAAGGCATACACTATCAATTAAATAAACAAGTAAAACATATATATATATATATATTTCCTATTTGATCTCTAGATGTCTTTCTAGTTTATTGCAATAATTTAGAATCATTGAAGCACTCAGACAATGAAGAATATTCTGGGCCTTAACCTGACCTTTATAACTTTTGACACAAGATAAATTTCAACTTAAATCCATGAAATTCACATTAGATTCATTGCGATCTTTCCTTGGTATTCTTGGCCCATGTAATATTATGTTTGATTAGAGATATTCTACATGTGTGTAGAGAAAACTTCAATTCTTAAACAATTGACCAGATTCTTCTTGTGATTATATACTTCCCACGGGACTCATGGCTTAGGAAAATTTGACCCTGAAGACTTCCTCAAGGTCACTGTGTCTTAAACAGAAGGAGGTCTCTTCTCTATGCTTAGGTCTTTGTACAATGTGCTTCATGCTGGGGGGAAGAGATCTTTCCCATCCAGGCACTCCCCAAATCCTGGCTTTTTAGGATTTCTATATAATGGAACGAATCACGCCAATTCTTAAGTCTTGGAAACTGCATCAAGTGAACTTTGACCTATGAAAGTTGTCAAGCAATCTATTGATGGACCAGACAAGTAAATGAAGGTATCTGCTCAAAGTTCTGAAGACACATTAAATTACTATCATACTGCTCTTTTGTTTCTACTCAGTTTGAAGATAGCTGAGTTGGCTAAGAGTGATTCCCACTACCATCACATACTGAAAAGTTAACTTCAAGACCGTTATTAGAAAAACCCAAGAGATAGCTGGGTAAATGCTCACATGACCACAAGTCAAACCATGCTTTTACTATGGATAGTAGAGCTCAGCGCTGGTCCTTAACAACAACCTAGCTTTGAAGGCACATAATTTGCTCTGTTCTCAAACATCCCAGCTCAGGGTCAAGTGCCCCAGGAATTACTTTATTTTACTTTGCGTGATTTCATTTTATTTTTTATTCAGTTCAGAAGCTTGCTTTACTCTGCACAGGGCCCAAGTTGTTCTTAAGACTTTCAGGACCTTGTGAATTGAAGACATAGTTTTGCTGGCTGTTGTGTTTCATTTTGGATACAGTAAGTCATTTTCTCTTTATATCTGAAAATGGAAGACTGTTTTTTTTTTAAAATATGTCTGGGCAATGGAACTTGTGATCCTTCAGCAGCTCGGTTCTTTGTAATAACCTATGGTCATTTTCCTCTGCTATTTAGCTCATATATAGTAGGAAACAAGTCTAAAACTTCACTCCCTAGTTCATATCTCTTCCTACTGCTGAAAAGGTTCAGAGGGTGTTGAGTTCAAAAAGAATAAGCAGCAATTTGTGGCTCCAAAACCCAAAGGTTCAGTAGGGAACTCTCCTAAAAGCAAGTTTATTCCACACATTTTCCCCAGCCTCATCCATCTCCCAAATTTCTCTAGCCTATTTGCGCCACGGCATCTTTGCTGAGGTTCTCCACAGAGGCCTCCTCCAATGATGTTGGTAGCCCAAGAGGCTGCCATCAGTGACATCAGACCTATTGGCAGTAACTGCAGTGGCACTTCTGACAATATGCCAAGAGTTCTAGGAGCCAGGCATGAGGTGGGTAGTCCAAATAATGATTCCTGCCCAAGCTGCCCTCTGCTGGGACAACCCACCACTAATTAAAGGCCATCTGTTTAGACCATACAGGCTGTCCTGCCAGAAGGAGCCAGATGTCAGCACATTACTCCAGTCCGTGACCTCTCTTAGGATATTAACATGGATTATTTATGGGTGGGCTGAGGTGGTTACCCTATAGGAGCCTCCTTCCTGGTGCATGGCTTAAGAAGTTATATATATGTTATATATAAACTTTATGACGATACCATTAATTTTGGGTATTGCCAAGTTCCAGATCTATATGCTCTGTAGTGGGGTTCTGGGCCTGGTTCAACAATAATAATTTTTAAAAACACTCCAATGTCTCATTTCTCCATGTTTTCCATGGGCTCTACCTAAGTATAGATATGAATATTTTCTTCTTGGGAATTCGCTGGCATTTAGTTTGTGCCAAACTGTCTGTGAACTACTCTCTTTCCTTCAGTTAGAGAGGGGTGCCAAGTAAGCGCCTTCTTAAGGCTGAAAGAGAATTGGGCGTCACCATTCTTGCTGGTGTTCTTATTCTTCTAAATTATGAGTTGAAATGCCTTCTATCCAAAGCAGGTTCTGGGTGAATTAGGTTATCCCACAAGGGGAAGAAAACTGGATGAATACAGAATTATGAATCATAAAAGCTGAACTCTAGTCCTGGCTCTACCATCTCTGTCATGGGGACTTGGGAAAGCTGCCTGCTCTTTCCAGGCCTCAGACTGTTCTTCTCAATATTCCCAAACTAAGTGTCTTACCTATAATGATGGTTAACAGATAACTCTGAAGTGAATATACACTTTATAAAAATATTTAAATGAATTGAGTAATGTCTATCCTTCTTGGTGAACCTGTATCCTGTAAAATGTAAAATAAAAAATGCTGAAAAGAATTAACTCTACATTGGTCTCAGGTGCTGATATTATTAGCATTTGTCTTACCTACCAAAAAATATATCACAAAAAAGAAAGATAACCTAAACAATTCTGATTTGACACCTTTAAAAGGGCTGTACCAACTAATAAGCAAGGACCCAAAATTCCATTTTCACACAATCTTACCTTTACCTCCAAATATCTAATTGTTATTAGATCCTCTACCAAGGGTGTCCAACCTTTTGGCATTTCTGGGCCACACTGAAAGAAGAAGAGTTGTCTTGGGCTACACGTTAAATACATTGTGACACGTAATCACAAAAACATCTCATCGTGTTTTAAGTAAGTTTACGATCTTGTATTGGGCTGCATTCACAGCCATTCTGGGCTGCATGCGGCCCATCAGCCACAGGTTGGACACCCCTGCTAGACCAATGGTTCTCAGCTCAAGTAGAAAGACCTGCTAAAGGGTGGTTTGGAAATGGCCTTGGGCAATTTTAGGTGTGACAATGTCAGGGATGGTGGAGACACAGCGGCATTGAGTGCATAGGGGTCAGTGACGTTGCTCATTCTTCAATATGCCGGCCAGTGCTTCACAGTGAAGAATCACCCCGTGTCCCCCACCAACCTCACATAGCTCACTGAACATTCATATGAAACCTGCTAATAATTATCTCAGCCTGGACACTAATTCCATCTCACATACAAATACAGTTCTTTCTGTTTTAACATTCCATGGATATTGCAGAAATGCAACTTTCTTGCAAATTAAAGAATGATTTGTGCTGCTCATTGTCCAAAAGTTCCATAAGAGCTATTTGGCAGTTCACATGAAGAATGGACACACCACCATGGTTCCTGAGCAGGTGATACAACACAGTTCTACTGGGGTTGCTACATAGGGTAGTGCAGTGTACATGGCCCTGTGTGCACTGGTCTGCACATGTAGCTGGTGTATTCACATCACAGGTACATATGTCCGACTAGTTCGCTATGTTTGCAGTGAGGTGGCATCTGAGTATCTATGTAATAGAACTGGCAGGGCTAATAGAACTGGCAGGGCTGGCTTCGTGAGTGTGGACCCTGCTCTGGCTTCACTGCTCTGTTATTGCCGTCTTGAACTTCTGAATAATTTTTATTAGGATCCTGCATTTTCACTTTGCACTGAGACACAGAAATTATAGAGCCATTCCCAAAAATAGGGGCTGGCAACTATTTCTTGTAAAGAGCCAGATAGTAGTATTTACTGTACTTTACACTTTGAGGGCCAACAGGGCATCAAGTATACTATGTAGAAACTGAAAATATTATTTTTAAACTTTCTACTTAAAATGGAAAATTATCTTTATCTCATATACACCAGCAGACAGTTGTATTTGTTAATTTAACAACCCCTGTACAAGAACATGCTTCATATAAACTAATCACCACATTCCTTTATGTTACAGGTAGGGTATTATACTTATTTTCCTGAAACTATGTTTGGAAGCAAATTATGCCTCTGTGAATTGCATTTTAAGATAGTAAAGTAGACTTTATCAAATCTAGGTTACCGAAAGGGAGTGCTAGATCTGACGGCATTGTTCCGGGTCAGCAATTTTCAACCGGTGTGCCACAGAATTTTTAAAATATGCAATGCCTGGCTATTGAGTCGGGGGCACTGACCTCTTTTCCCTTAGATTGTCAAATAAAAAAATGACAAAAGTCAACACAGCAATAGCCCTCTGGTGTGAATGCCCTGTCTTCAACCATAAATATATAGGTCATATAATACACTTGCATCTTACAGGCCACATCACATAAGGTTGCATCTGCTTGGTTAATTCTTGGTACCAAAAATCCTTATATGTAACTATAGGCATTCAATTTTTTAAAAAGTCACGTTGAGGCAAAAATGGTAGGTAATTACTTTTCTTTTCCTTTGTAAATCAATCAAAATTATACCTCTTTTTTGGTCAGATCAGCAAAAAATACATTTTGGGTGTGTTTCAGGATTTTAGTAATTAGTGTATATGGGCCATGAACTGAGAGAGGTGGATGATTGCTGCTGTGAAGTCTGGGGCTCACACAGGAGACCCTGTAAAACCTCCCTTCGTAGCCATTTAAACACTAAAACTGAGGTTAGACTCACATAGCATAAAATTACCATTTTACAGTGGCATTTATGACACTCACAGTGTTGTGCAACACCACCTCTATCTACCAGATTTCCATCTCTCCAAAGTGAGATGCATTGAGCAGCCACTCTCTGTTCCACCTCCCCTCGGCCTCTGGAAACCATCAGTCTGTGTTCCTTCTCAGGGGATTTATCTATTCTGGATGTCCAATATATATAGGACGATACCGTATGTGACCTTTTGTGTCTGGCTTCTCTCACTTGGGATGTTTTGAAGGTTCATACGTATGGTAGCATGTATCAGTACGTCATCCTTTTCTATGGCTGAGTAATATTCCATTGTATGTTTACACCATCATTTGTTTATCCACTCATTCACTCTTTATATCTTTTAGTTATTGTGAATGGTGCTGCTATGGATATGTGGAAATGCCTTTGAGTTTCTTTTTTCAATTCTTTTGGGTATATACCTAGGAGTAAAATTGTGGTATCATGTAGTAATTCTATCTTTGATGTTTTAGGAGTCGCCAAACTGTTTTCCACAGCGGCTGAACCATTCTACACATTATTATTGTTAACTACAGCCATTCTAGTGGGTGTGAAATAGTGTTTCATTGTGGTTTTGATTTGTATTTCCCTAATGAAAAATTATGTTGAGCATAGTTTCATTTTGGTTTTTGTTTGGCTATTTGTATATCTCTTTGGGAAAAATATTTATTCAAGTCTTTTGCCCATTTTAATATTAGGTTGTTTGTCTTTTTGTTGTTGAGTTGTAAGAGTTCTTTATATATTCTGGACACTTGATCCTTATCAGGTTATATGACTTGCAAATGATTTCTTCTAATGTGTACATTGTCTTGTCACTTTTTTGATAGTATCCTTTAATATGCATTTTTTTATGTGATAAAATATAGTTTATCCAGTTTTTCTTTTGTTGCTCTTGTTTTAGTGTCATGTCTAAGACTCCACCACCACATCCGTGGTCATAAAGATTTAAACCTATGTTTTTCTTAGAATTTTATAGTTTTAGCTCTCATATTTAGATCATTAGCCCATTTGAGGTAGGTTATGATTAAGGTATGAGCCAGGAGTCCAACTTCATTATTTTTACCTGTGGATATCCAGTTGTCCCAGCACTGTTAATTGGAGAGACTATTCTTTTCTCATTAAGTGATCTTGTCAGGAAGCAACTTACCATAAATATATGGCTGTTAATAGCAATTTTAATATATGACACACTTCACAATTATAAAAACATTTTTTATATCACACCTAAATATCACAGGCTTCTGTTCAAAGACTTTTTCTCTTTTCTTTTTTTAAAATATATTTTATTGATTATGCTATTACAGTTGTCTCATTTTCCCTTCACTCCTCTCCACCCTGTACACCCCCTCCTACCCACATTCCCCCCCCTTTAGTTCATGTCCATGGGTCATATATATAAGTTCTTTGTCTTCTGCATTTCCCATACTATTCTTACCCTCCTCCTGTCTATTTTCTGCCTACCATCTATGCTACTTATTCTCTGTACCTTTCCCCCTCTCTCCTCCTCCCACTCCCCTATTGCTAACCCTCCATGTGATCTCCATTTCTGTGGTTCTGTTCCTGTTCTAGTTGATTGCTTAGTTTG
>CM052545.1:75045955-75066064 GCA_028533065.1 Trachops cirrhosus
TCCTTTGTAGATAACTGCCTCCGTATCTCTTGCTGCTTTTAAGATGCTCTCCTTCATTTTAATCTTGGGTAATGTAATTATGATGTGCCTTGGTGTGTTCCTCCTTGGGTCCAAGTTCTTTGGGACTCTCTGAGCTTCCTGGACTTCCTGGAAGTCTATTTCCTTTGCCAGATTGGGGAAGTTCTCCTTTATTATTTGTTCAAATAAGTTTTCCACTTGTTGCTCTTCCTCTTCTCCTTCTGGTGTCCCTATAATTCAGATGTTGGAACATTTAAAGATGTCCCGGAGGTTCCTAAGCCTCTCCTCATTTTTTTGAATTCATTTCTTCATTCTTTTCTGATTGGATGTTTCTTTCTTCCTTCTGGTCTACTCCATTGATTTGAGTCCCAGTTTTCTTCCCATTACTATGGGTTCCCTGTACATTTTCCTTTATTTCACTTAGTGTAGCCTTCATTTTTTCATCTAATTTGCAACCAAATTCAATCAATTCTGTAAGCATCCTGATTACCAGTGTTTTGAACTGTGCATCTAATAGGTTGGTTACCTCTTCGTTGCTTAGTTGTATTTTTTCCGGTACTTTGATCTGTTCTTTCGTTTGGGCCATTTTTTTTTTTTTGTCTTGAGGCTCCTGTTACGTATGAGGGGCAAAGCCTTAGGTGTTCACTAGGGTGGGGCAACCCACGTCACTGTGTTGTGATGCTGTATGTGGGGAAGGGGTTCGAGGGGAACAATGGCACTTGCCCTGCTCTCTGCCAGCTTTCAGTCACTTCCCCTGCTTCCCACAAACAAATTGGGCCCTTCTGGTGCTGATTTCCTAGTGGGTGGGTTTGTGTACATTCAAGACCCTGTGGTTCTCTCCAACAAACTGTCCTGTGAGGCTGGGAGATTCTCCCTCTGCTGCCTCAACCCCCACAGGTGTTTTCAATCAGAGGTTTGAGGCTTTATTTCCCTGCGCTGGGACCCTGGGTTGCATGGTCCATCCCTCTCCTGTTTTGTTTCACCTGGTTTATCTGCACGTGAATGTGGGACCGCCGGGTCTGCCAGCCTCTGCCGTGTGGGCCAGCTGCAGCCTTGCGTGCCCTGTTCCATAATCCACTACCTTGCTGGGTCCTCCAGTCACCGCTTTGTGGTGAGTTCTCTCAGGGCGCCCATCTCCGCCCCTCCTACCAGTCTGGATGAGTATGTCTTCTTTAACTCCTTGGTTGTCAGACTTCCATACAGTTCGATTTTCTGTCAGCTCTGGTTGCTTTTTGTTTTTAAATTGTCATTGTCTTTCTTTTGGTTGTGCAAAGAGGCACAGTGTATCTACCTATGCCTCCATCTTGGCTAAAAGTGTCTCTCTTTTCTTTAGTCTTCAAAAAACAAAAAGGAGAAAAATTGGCCCTCTGTATACATACAAAGTACAACAAATATAACTACCCAGATTGACACTCAGCCAATATTTGTGGACAGCTCACTAAGAGAACGGTGATTAAGTTGACACTGGGAGGGTAAAATATGAATAATATACAGTCCCTGTCCTACAGGAGCATCACCATCCAGCAGGAAAGAAAGGCATATACTGTGCCCAGCTTTTACAAAATGGCACAGAGCAGGAAAGAGTGACTCATTTTGACTGTGGGGATTGTAGAAAACATCATGAGGTGGAAAGTGGGCAGCATGAGTTATCTCGGGTAATATGAAAACTGTTTCTGATGATATTGTTTTAACATTCTAATGGCAGGTCATATTATATTAACTCTGTCCTTAGATCCCACTAAAATACCCACAATATTTAATATGCCAATGGTTGCATCCAGATGGCTGATAAGGACTTAAGCCTTTCAAAGTTTTCTCCTATTTCATGTATTTTATAACAAAATGTTTCAGTATTAAAAACATACAGGAAATATTTTTAATAGCATGTTTGGCTTGATGTTTGTGGGACTAGAGTGAAGAAACAAAACTCTGACATTGTCTTGTGGCTGTAGGAGACTTCCAAATACCTCAGAGAGAGATTTGCTTACATATGATTAAATGAGGAGCGTTCTTGAAGGCACCACTTATGTGAGGAGTGGGGAAAGCAGGAGTGGGCAGAGAGAAATTGGATTGGAATGTGGGTACAACAGAGGCACTGACTGATCCCATCAGGAGCTCTGGAGCTGGTTGACCCCTCAGAGATGTCCTAATTGAGATAAGGATCCTGGACCTTTGTATATCACAGAAACCAGTCACTGATGGGGACTGCTTTTGGGTAAGTTGATTCCTTTAGGCTGAAAGTAATTCCTGGAGACAGATTGGTCTGTCAGCTGTCAACAGGCAATACTTCCTACACCTGGGGAAATAATTTCCTTGGTCTCAAAGGGGGAATCAGGGTTGTATACTATAGCATCCACTCCACTACAAGGCTGGTATTACCATGGTTACCATTTCAGCGGAGGAGAATGAGACTCAGTAGTTTAATTGCACACCCAAAGTCCCACAGCTATGAGTGGCAGAGTTGGTACCACAACCCAAGTCTTCTGATTCCAAGCCAAGTTGCCTTTAAGCAACAGTATTGTCCCTCAAAATGTGCTGTACTGTTTGATCTCAAAAAATATTTAAAGCCAATTGAACTTCAATCATTTAAATTTCACAACTTTCACCTGGGAATCCCCCTTTTCCTTCTAAAACATAAAATTCAGTTCTCAACTTGCCCATGTCAAGGAATTCTTCTGAACTTCCAATCCTAAAAATGAGATGGTTTTCTTTCACACGCAAACACATGCACTCATGTATACTTTAAAAGCAGCATATAGGATGAAAGCAAAATATTACTGGAATTATTATTAAATTAATGAAATAACACAGCATCCAGACATCTATGCTATTTTCAGACTAGCATCTATGCTATGCTATTTTCAGGAATAACAGAGCATCCAGACATCTAGGGTATTATTAAATAAATGAAATAACAAATCATCCAGACATCTATGCTATTTTCAGACTGCAGTATAGGGAAAAAATGTATTAACAAAGGAGGATATGTGTGAAGATTAGGGGAGGGAAATTAACAAAGTGGTAAAAAATGTCAGCTTGAGGCAAAAAATAATTAATGTGAAAGCCAGAGTGAAGGAAGCATTTCCAGGCAATGCTCCCTTTATTTCCAACATGCTGCCCTGAGAACTAAGAAACTAGGCTAGTCTTTGCCCCCAAGGGCCTGCAAGCCAGTTACTAGCTTCTTGGGTTCCAGACCCTAAGGATCTGCCACATTGGAATTCACATGGTAACTGACATCAGCATAGAAGGTCACTGGGAGAAGGCAGGGGATCGTGCTTAAGGCTGAGGACTCCAGAGTTTGGATCTTCACTGCTTTCTAGTGAATGACTGGGGCAAGGATCTTAATCACATTAAGAAACTAATAGATTCCTTATCTAGAAATGATACCATCGTCATAACAATTTCATAGGGGCGTTATATGATAAAATTGAGACATGCAGTAATCTCCTAGTCCTTATGAATGACTGATTTATTACATTGTTAGCTTTTCTAAATGTATATTTTATTGATATGGGTGTGCATGAATGTGTGTGTTTGACCTAAAAGGACTGTAATATCATAACTGGACCTTAAAAGACTGAAATATAATAGAGCAGCACGGTCAACAGAAGTTTCTGTGATTATGAAAATGTTCTTTATCTGTGCTAGTATGGCAGCCCCCGGCCACAGGTGACTACTGAACACTTGAAATGTGGTCAGTGCAACTGAAGAGCTAAAGTTTTAATTTAATTTACTTTTAATGAACTTCACTGTAAGCGTAAACAGCCACGTGTAGCCATCATCACAGACTGTCCGGATGTGGAGTACTCCAGATGCAAGATGTTTCTGTTGTTATCTGATCTGAAGTGATCCTGATAGGGATAATGCACAGACTCGGAGAGATAGGAAAGAACATGCTGAGGGTTTCACAACCACTGAGCAGGGCTGAGCCAACACTTTGATTAAGCTCCAATATTCCAAATCAAGCCATCATATTGCCACATGTAATAACAAAGTAAATGATTTAAGGAGACAAGCAGGTTTACAGCATTTTGGACCAGGTCTACCAAACTCCAAAAGTTATTAACTATCATCCTATTAATTTCCAATTTTCTAAGCACCTACTCTTGCCCTGGCAGAGAAGAGCCAGGACTGTTTTTTTGATCTCTGTGCTAAAATGCTTCCCTGCTAGGACCCAGAAACTTACTGGCAGGCTCCTGTATTTTTGTAGGGTTTATTACCCATGTTTTGGAGCATACGAATCTCATGGAAGCCTCCAATAGGCTACTTATTCTTTGCTTGTCTAGTCTGATGAACACACTGTCATCCACACAGTGGTCTAGGGTATTGTTCTGTGGATGTCTAAATGGTCCAGGTGTCTTCGGGCTATATTCTGACAGAGAATGGGAGGATTAACCCAGCACTGGGACAACACTGTAAAAGTATTTTGTTGTCCCTTCCAGGACTAGCAAAGTGTTTATAACCTGCTTTTGTGATAGGGCAGGAACTGAAGACATTCCCAGGAACAATGATCCTGTACTAAATACAGGACCCGTGTTCTCTAGCAAAGTTACCCCATTCGACCAATTAGCAATTTGGTGCTACTACTGGGTTGATTTCTAAGTGGTTCTCTGTCAACCTCCAGGATTTATATTTGTTTGTTTGTTTGTTTTGAAAGAGTAAGATTCCTGAATAAATAGAGATACGATGAAGACTATCTTGTAATCAGAGGTTGGCAAACTTTTTCTGTAAAGGGCTAGATAGTAAATATTTTAGGCTTTACAAGTCAAGTGGAAAAGTCAAGGCTATTATGTAGGTACTTATGTAACCATTTAAAAATACAACACTGTTCCTAGCTTATAGGCCACTCAGCAGGTGGAAGACCAGAGTGATCTGTAGTTTACAGATTTCTGATCTATTCCTTTAAATCTTTAAGGGTGGCATTAATTTCGGCCATCCTTTTTAAGATTAGATATTGATTTTGATTCACTGTTTGGCATGTGTGTGTGTGTGTGAGGGGTTAGTTTGGAGCTTCCAGGTGTCATCCACTTTAATAGCTCTTACCCCACAGGTCATTGTGGGGAGTAGACATAATACCAAGTATATCGGTTCCATTTCTACATGCAGGGACTGGAGAAATGCAACAATGCTGAAGACAGACCAGATCCTGTGAAGGCTGAATTTCAGGCCGGGTTTCATTGATGTCCTGGTTTCCATGTGCTCCCATTTTAACAAGGGGCCATGATTACACTTCCAAAGTGCAGGTTATGTCTGTGAACTCAGACCCTGCCTCCCACAGTCCTTGAAATTTCTGCTTATTCCCTTTTTTCTCTGCTTTCTCTGCCTCTGCTGAGGGCAAATGAGAGACTCTTTCTATCCCGCCAAGGATGTCCTCTGGTTTTCTTGCTTAGCTTTTAGTTGCTGGTCCATGACACTCAGCATTTCTTTTTCTTAGAGTGTCAATCAAACTTAGCAATGGCCAACTCACTCCACTGTCTTTCTAGTTGCTCTTCCTGCTGTTTTTGGAAAGGTCTCATACATTGCACCAGGTAATGCATCCCCTTCTACAGGTGCGCCTCCTCCTGTCCAGCCCCATACAGGTGGAAGTTCAACAGTGGCATTGCTCCATTGTGCTGCACCTGCCACGAGTGAAGGGTCTTCACTGCCAGCTGGGTGGCAGGGGATCAAGTTCCAAAATCCCATCTCAGCCTCTGCTTTCTCAGCCCATTCCTGGCACCAGCTGTCACAAGCTGAGTGCCCTGGGAAGCTGACTCTAAGACAGAGAGCAGTGTGTAGGGGATGGTTACTACAGAGAGCTCCTGGAATTAGCATCTTGTGTGACAGAGAGGAGCCAGGAGGAGGACTGGGCAGAAGACAAGCTGAGCTGTGATGCAGAGCCAACACCACAGGTAGCTGTGCAGCAGGAATCACCTTCTGAGTTGCCCAGACATAGGGTGAGCAGGCTGGGCTTCTATCCATCACACTGACTGGTCGCTGGGTGTGAGCTGCCCTGGACAAAGGCATGGCTTTGGGTGAGGCATCTTTCTTCAGAAGCAATTTTTTAAAGGAGGCTGAGAGCTGAGGTCTGTCTCAGCACAACCAGCAACTAGAGAATCTGAAGGACGTCATCCACGGGGCATGTCACAGGCTCCACCTCCCACGATTACCAAGCGTTGCCAGCATGTTTCACTTTTTAAGAGAAGTCTCAAATAGAGCCTGGATGGGCCTATTATTTGAAGCGCGAGAAGCTCAATTGGCAGTGAATATTGCCTTTAAGAGAAAAAACACATTTTGAGCAAAAAAATTCAGTGGACAGTCTAGCACAGGACACAGAAAAAAGTCTGTGAACCAAACAAAGAGAGGGGAGGTGTGGTGAGGAGGTGGGAATGAGGGGTGCGTGTGAGGGTGGGTGGGGGGTCTGGCCTAGCAAACCACTAAAAAGGACTCTTTTTTACAGCAGCCCCAGGAACTTATTGAGACCTCATAAAATAACAAGAACCAAGGAAACAACACTCTATGCTAAGTGTCTCTTTCACTGTTTTACAGACTGGGGTAGGATTTTATGAGCTATTTGGCTTTCCCTCTGGATGCCTCTTTGGGAGAAGTTCCTGGTTCGTCAGCCAATTATTTTAACTTCTGGCCAGAGAGTGAGAAGATTCCAAAATAGGATAATAACCATTTAGGCTTTCTGGCAATGGTCTCCAGATGCTGACCACCAGAGTCTTAGCTACCTCACAGTGAGTAGGTGAACTGGCCAACACGGTATCTCTATACCTGGGTCCCCCTGGATAGGAAGATAAAGTCTGGTGGCTATGGGAACATGACATGAAGAGGTCCCTCGATTTCTTAAATGAGTTCTGGCACCAAAGGGCTTTATTTGGGAATAAGTCACCAGATAATATTTATAAGTTTCCTGGATGCTGAGCCAGCCTCAGAATGAGAAACGAAGTCGCAATTTCTAAGAACGTAAAATCCCCTCTCCTTTCAAAATGCTTTGGCCATCAAAGTTGGCTCATTCTAATCAGTGAGGCAAGAAGCAAGACGCCAAACCGCTCTCTCCATCTACACAGGAGAAGGAAGCAATGGCCCCTTTGTGGGTAGTTCTTTGGTGTGGTCCAGGCCTGACAGTGATCTGAGGGACATGGGTCATTAGTTTAAAAAATTAGGACTCTCATCCTGATCTTCCTCATGATTCCCCAGTCACTAAAGGGTTTCCAAAGCAAATGAGTCACCCATACTCTTTGATGATTGCTTTGCAATGAAAAACACCAAGCCAGAGTGGTGCATCAGCACTCCAAGAAGCAAGTGGGTCCCAGATCCAGTTTGGGACCCTCTCATTAAGTCAGCTCCACACTTAGGTAGAATTTCCTGCTTAAGGTCACGCCTTGTTCATTAAAATATCATATAATCTCTAAGACTGAAGAGACATGAGTGGTACAAAACTGGCCTCAATCCTCTTCTTACCCAGAGACACTCTGAGTTTATTCCTGAGTCCAGGAATGGAATATTTCAGTTAACTTGGGCAAACAGGACTTAGCAGTAGCAAGAATGGTCAGAAAGTTTTCAGTACCATCTGAAGGGTTCCCACATAACCTGCCTGAAGGACCCATGAGGAGACTCTGTTTCCATGACTTACCTTTCCTCAGCCTCTCTTCTTTATATTACTTCCTCTCTTGGACGAACACCTTCTTCACTCTCAATATCACAAGACTTTTTTTTTTTTGGTGAGAATTAAGTGATTTTTATGATATTGGGTGGCATGTTAAGTTCCCTTTTTTATTACCATTACAATCACTTAATCCAGCCCTGGGTTTTGTTGCAAAACATCAGTTTGAGAGAGAGAGAGAGAGAGAGAGAGAGAGAGAGAGAGAGAGAGAGAGAGAGAGAGAGAGAATGAGTAAAGGAAGGAGGGAGGAAGGGAGAGAGAGATGCCTTTTAAAAAAATGTTAACAAAATCTTTCATGAGAGTCTGTGTAATTTTATTACACTTTTACTGGCTCCATGCTCACAAAGCATGACATCTGTGGCATGCTGGATTCTGTCTGTTGCTCTGTTCTCTACAAGCCCCCGAGTTGCTTGCTCAGGACTGTAATCTAATAACGAGGTGATATTTGTATAACTTTCTCTGTATAAGATCATTCATAAACCAATTTTGGAAGACTATCAAAAAATGCTTTTGAGTTTTGTTTTAAAATGCAATTAATTGTGTCTGTGATTTTGGTTCAAACCTTTAAAGGGGAAAAAGCTATTCTAAAGAGACCATGTTTGTTACATTAAATGCACAGAGAAATCACTTGCCATAGGATAATAAAGTTGGAGAGGACCTTGAATGTTTTTTCATTCTGGAGCATAAAGCTCTTTTTAATTAAAGTATACTTGACATACAGTAGTATATGAGTTTCAGTTTACAACATAGTGATCTGTCATTTATATACCTTAGGAAGTGATCACCAGAAGTCTAGTACCCACAGGTCAATGTACAAAGTCATGGGAACATTACTTACTATATATTCCCTCGGCTGTACTTTACATCCCTGTGATTTACAAGTTTGTGCCCCTTAATCCCCTTCACTTTTCTGCCCAGCCCCCACTGCCCAACCCTCTGACAACTATCAGCTTATTTTCTGTATCAGTGAATCTCATTTGTTTGTTCATTTGTTTAGTGTTTTTAGATTCCACATCTAAGTAAAATAATACAATTTTTTTCATCTTTATCTGACTTATTTCACTTAGCATGATACACTCTAGGTCTATCCATGTTGTTGAAAATGGCAAAATTTCATTTTTGAATATTATTTAATTTCTTTGAGAGGTAAAGCAACTAAGAGCTGTTAAGATTAATCGTTCAGTAGCAGAACAGGCAGGGGCTCTGCCTGCCTTGTTTCGTGCGGTATCCCTCACTCCTAGAGTAGTGGTTCTCAGCTGGGGGTGTGGCGGGGGGAGACATTTGGCAAGATCTGGAGACATTTTTGGTTGTTTCCTCTGGGGATGGAGGCTAAAAGTGCTATTGGCATCTCGAGGCCAGGGATGCTGCTTAATATGCTACAATGCACAGGATGGCCCCAGCAGCAGAGAACTGTTTGGCCCAAACAGCAATAGTTCAGAAGCTGAGAAACCCTGCCCCACAGAGGGAAAAACAATTCACTGTGTGAACACACCCTGACTCCCAGGGCCTGGGAGGCACATGCATCCTCAGCAGGAGCGCTGTCACTGCCAAGGGGGTAAGAGTTGGCTCTTCCTGAGCAAAGGGAAAAAGGAACTCACCCATTTAAAAAGATGTATAAGCACAGATGTACATACAGTATGTAATGTAAGTGGATATGTAGAATAGCTGTGATACCAAGATTTCATGGAGGGGGATAATTAGAGAATAAAAGTCTAAAAAGTTTTCTTGGGAGTCAGTGAAAATGAAAAAAAAAAAAAGGCAGGAAATCACTTAAATAGAGAGACTGCAAGTTCTCTTCTCCAGCCTTCCCCAGGGCAGCTGGTATATCCCACCGTGGCCCCTGTCCCACCACAGCCCCTGTCCCACCACAGTTCCTGACGGCACTCTGACCAGGGTGCTGCTCTGTTTTTCTCTGCCTACCACTTTGCATGCTGGGAAGCACAGAACTGGCTGCAGGGCACTGTCTGACTGCCCAGCTGTTGTTTTCTGTGATGCAATGACAAAACGATACAGATATTTTGAGGGTAGGAGTGGGAAAGAACTTGAGGGAGCCACGTCCCAAATCTGGGAACATGGCGGGTACAGGGAGGCTGCTCAGTGTTCTGTCTGACATGAGTGTGGTTTTCTGATCGCAGTGGCCAACAGACTTCAGTGGGCACAGAAGTCTCCCGGAAAGGTTTTGGATGGTTTTATTTTTCTCAGCTCATCTCTGGGGTATTGTAGCCGATGAAAATACTCTCTGGACTCTGACAGTAGGTCGGCTATCTTTTTCTGGGTCTTCATAAATGTTTTTGTGGGTCACAGTGAGAGTCTACTGCAAAATACTACTTGGACATTTTAATTTTAAATTGAGATTTTAAAAGTACGTTTTGATTTATTTTGGAGTTATGGGTGAACCCAACCTCTTTTTGTTTGAAATAAGTAGCATAATTTTGTGGCTTCTAGAAGATAGTTTTGGGCTTCAAGTAAGTAAGTCTAGGCATCTCTGGATGACAGAGTGGCTTGAGGTAAGTCTCTTAAATCTAAGCAAGTATCCCAGTGTCAGTGAGTTGAGAGAGATTTATCTGTGACGCAGAGAAGTTTCCGAAAATGTGTGTAGAGAATGCTCATCTAGGAATTTAAGGATGGAGGGGTAATGTTGAAGGGATATTCTTTTCCTGACATTCTGTCTCCCAACATGGAACCCACGATGACTTTATACGAAACAGTCCCTTTTAAGCCACAAAACCTCGAGAAACAGGGCAGTAAAAAATAATGAAATGCAATATTCAGAATACATGGAAAAGCAATGATTTACTTTAATCCTGGGGACCAGAAATAATACACCTGCCGTGGAATGGGGGATGGCATAATATTGGCATAACATTGGGGGTTTAATAATTTTTGACCACATTTTATAGACCCTTTCCTGCAATTAATGCTAAATAAAGTCAACATCTTCTCCACCTGCCTCTGTGTTTGGGGCTTTCATGGAGTGTGGCTGCTCTCTGCCACTACCCGGGCTATCACCGCCCCTAGGACTCTCACATGCACTGTTAGTGATAAAAATGGGTTTCCCTTTTTTTTTTTTTAAGTTAAGCTGATTGAGTCCAGTTGCACTGGCCCATTGCTGTGACCCTGAAGCCCATTCTGGACAGTTGATGCCTCAGTATTTTCTCTCTTAATGTACAGGCTATACTTTTTCTCTCATCCTATCTTTAATTAAAATTGATGTTAATGGCTAATCACACACACACAAACACACACACACACACACTGCTATTCTTTGTCTGTCTCTCTCTTCTCTTTCTCAGGTGGACTCCTGAAGTCCTTAGAGCTTATTCTATGACTGTGCTTGTGTAAATTTTAGTCATTCTAGCCACATGAATGTCTTGTTTCAAAGATTATTGGACAACCACCTGAGGGCTCTGGTCCAAGATATCACGATGGAATTAGCATTGAGTATGTGTTTATACTTTTGGGAAGGGAATATCACCTGCGTTGCAGTCTTGGTCCCTCCTGAGCCATGTTGAGATGCTTAGAGGAAAAGCAGAGCAAGAACAATACAAATCTTCTTTTTGCAAGATCAGGAAGATACAATCGTGATCCTGAGTTTTAGTGGGGGTGGGGGCCTGTGTGTTTGTGTGTGTGTGTGGTTGTGATTGCTTTTGGGGGAGGGAATTGAAAGTATTAGCTGTAAACCCATTAGCAATTTCTAGTTGATTCAGATCAGTCTCAACATTTTTCAAAATCTTGTCTGGATTCTAGCTCAGTTATAGGCAGCATTGAGGTGATTAATTCACACAGGCACTGTTTATTTAATTGTAGTAACAGTATATAAAGCCAATCTCTCTAATCTTCCATTTTTCAGTTTTTTAAATCCCAAATGGTGAATGGCCAGCAGCGTTGCTAGTTTTATAGCTTCATGAATTAGTTCAGCTGAAAAATATTCTGGCCGGTTCCCTCTGGGAGTCAGTGGGGGCAGGGAGGTGGGGCGGGGCTGGGGCAGGGATTGTTAGCCAGCACTAATCGGTTCTTGGCCTCCAGCGATTTTCTGTAGCAGAATAAAGGGAAGAGATAATTATTGCACTGCATCAATGGCTGCATTTAGAACCCTCCCCTTCAAGGCCGAGCAGATTTCCCAGCAATATTCTCAGCTCTTCACTGATCTGATTTTAAGTAAATGAATGTTCTGAAAATATCTGCTGGCGGGGTTTTGTTCCCTGAGACTCTCAGATACGAGGAAGCTCCAGTGGCTTCAGATGGGTGACCTTTCTCATATCTGTCACCAGGCTGCTAATGAGGGTGGGTTTTGCATCTTTGTGATGGGGTCTCACGGAAGGGATTACCGAGGAGTAGGATCCAGGGGCCAGTTGCCTTTACTTTTTCTCTTGCCCCCAGCGTCCTGCCCTTCCCTACTATGTCATTCTCATCTGGACTGTGGGTTTATGACTTTAGGAAGACATGAATGAGATGACAGACATAGGAGAGAAAGAAGACAACATGGAGGCTACGAGGGCTGCCATCTTCCTGAAAGGAATTCAGTCTTTGTGGGCATCTGAAATTACATGCAAAGAAAGGCTAAATTATTTCTCTCTCTTTGATCTGTCAGTTCAGGAAGGTCAATGTCTTTGGGTTATGTAGAAATCAGGCTGAATTTTCATGTGACCATTGCTCAGGAGCTCAATTTTGCCGACAGACCCTGAAAAAATATGCTAGCCCACCCATGATCCCTGTTTTTGGAGATGCTTCTCCACCCTTCCTGTCCTTCAAGGGTTTCCTCTTTCATGAATCCCTCTGACCTCCTCAACAGGTGACCCCCTCTCCTGTGTCTTGCAGTGAGTTCACCGAATGGGCCCTAAGTTTATCCTGCTTCATTTATTGTTGTAAAAATATTAATTTCCTGATTGTAAATTTACATTTACATATTAGCTTCCAGGGAAATAGGGGCATTCAGGAAAGTCTAAGGAAGGGAAGACAAAACAAAAAACTAAAAGCCCCTTTCCTCTGTTTCACAGCCCAGAGGCAGAGGGAGAAGTGGTCTAGCAAGCCTCAGAAAGGGGAGTTGAATGCTAGCTCTAGTTAGGACTTCCTAGCTGGGTGCCCCTGGGTAATTTCTTGACCACTCTGGGCTTGTTTCTACGATGGTAGGCCATGGATGATAGAATTACTTCATTGTTTATCATGAGGTTCAGTGAGTTAATGGACAGTTGACCCTGTGCAGTTGAACATCTGCATATAACCTTGGAGTTCTGAACACTTTAACTATAGATAGTTAGCTCTTTGTACCTGCAGATTCAACCAACCATAGACTGAAAAGGATATTTCTGATTTGTAGGTGGAAATCGAGGCTGGGAATGGGAAAATACTGTTTTTCCATCCAGGGTTGGTTGAATCCAAGGATGTGAACCCTGCAGATTTAAAGGGCTGACTAGACCATATTTATTGAAAAAAACAGTGCAGAGTGGATCTGCAGTTCAAACCCATGTTGTTCACGAGTCAACTGTATATGTAAAGTTCTTAGGGCCTTGCCTGCGGCATTGTGCAGTGAGCCCTCCATAAGCCGTCACTGGCATTCCTTTGATCTTGGTAGCACTGTAGTGTCTGCTCCGCCTTGCCTAGCCTTCCTTTCTGCAGTGGCTCCAGAACATTTGAAGCTGTGGTGAACAGTGTTTTTTTGAATGAATTTGGTAAGATCATCCCTGCTTTACTCTTGCACCCTTGTTATTCTGTTAGTATCATTTTTCTAAATTATTTTAACACTTTTTTTTTCTGTATCACATGCAATTTTCTAAACTCCCATAAATCCTCCTTGAAAAAAGAAGTGTATCAATTCATAAATAATCAAGCTTTATATTTTCAGATTTTTTTTATGGGCGTGCCTTTTTTCTCCCACCCATGGTAGCAACACTAAGGTAGCAATCCAATCTTAACTTCCTTATATCCTCCACAGTTCCTTGAAATTCTTTTTGTACGTGATAAGATTGAGTAATTTGTCTGCTAAATGTCTCTAAGGCCTTTCCATGTTTACGAGTTTCTATTATTGGTGTGTTGTGTAATACTATGTAGTATCAACTGCCTGGAATTTAGCATGGGGATCAAGTGAAAGAGGTGCATTTTGCATTCCATTTCCTCTCATTTCGGCAGGGTTGAATGCAAAGACATGAAGCGTCATGATACCCTTTGGGCTTACCCCAATGTCCTTGGAAGACAGGTTTCCTCAGGGCAGTGATGGTAAGATATCCCCCAAGCAAGACATACGGGTTATAAATCCTGTGGTCAAATGTTCTATTTCATTTCTTTCAACCCCTTCTTTTTTACCAAAGTGAAAACTGCAGCCTAGAGAGTTTGCTATTTGTTTGGGGCTGCTAATAAACTTGAGGTTAGAACTGGATTCTCTGTACTTCAACTCCAGTCTGCTTGCCAGGATTACATTGATTTCAAAATGGCCTTGTAGTTTAGATCCTATGGTAGCATCTCTAGCATGTTCTTGGGATTAGTTAAGCAAACTCATTAGTAAGGTTAAAACAACTTGTGTGTGTGAGCAGTGGGGGGTGGGGGTGTGGGGGTGGGGGTGGTGGGTGGTGGTGGTAGGGGGTGGTGCTGATGTTTCTTATTTTCCTACAATATTTCTTTCCAGTCTCTTACATAAACACTAGAGCCACCAAAGTTGCATATGCAGAATATGAATCACAGATTCATCTGTGAGAGTGAGAAATTAGAAACAAGTTAAATGTCCATCAAGAAGATTGTACTAGATTGGCACATCCATAAATACAACAGAATAATTTGCTTTATAATTTCCATTATAAAGGAAGACACAAGTTTATATTCATCCCTACTAAAACAGGAGCTAATATGTACTGAGCATTTGGTAAATTTAGGTTCAAAAATCCTTACATAAAGTAGTTTATTCAAGCCTGAAATAGATTGGTTGTGTTTTCAATAGGACTTAAAAAGTTTGGTAGTTTTCTTAATTCACTTTAAAGTTTTTTTCCCCATAACCCATGCACGTCACCATTTTGTTCTCCAAACCTACATGAAAATAATCTTGATGTGAAAAACCAAACTGAGTTGCATAATCATGTCTGTGTGTGCTTAATTATGTGTGGTGTATGTGCATTGTGTGTGTGCATGTATTTATATTTGTGCATACATGCTAAAAAAGTTTTGGGAAGTATATACACCAAAATCATCAACCTATTGTATGAGCATTGGGTTTATGGATGATTTTCACTTTCTTTATATTTTCTACATCATTGCAATTGTCTCAGAGTCATGTATACACATGCATACATATGAGTATATAACTTTTAAAGTTAAAATTTTAAAGCTGTAACATTAAAAGCAGCAACAAAGCTGCATTAGAAAGGCAACACTCCATCAGTGAATTAAGATCTTCCCCTAAAAAAAGCTCCCTGAAAACCTGACTTCCTGAATTCAATTTGTATTTTCTTTTCTGTTTTTCAAAGTTGCCTGTGGGATAAACACGACTTTGGTTGCATTCAGATACCATTCGGCCCTTCAAATGTGGGTGAAGTGAGATCAGGCAGGGGGTGGGGGCGGCAGGACCCCCATCTGAACACCCCGCTCCCAAGGTTCTCTTTCTGACCTTAGTTCAACCTGTCTTGATTTTCCACAGGGAAGCCCAAGTGGAAATTAGTCTTTTGGAAAGGGATTTTCAAAGTAGACTTGTCAAACCCGGCAAATAATTAACTTTTCATCCTCTCATAAAATTGAGACTTTGGCTGGTTCAAAGCCCAGGACCCCAGGCCTTAATTGAATTAACTCGGTTTTCCATCCTTAGGAAGGATCACTCCAAACCATAACATTTAGCAAGGGCTGCCCTTCCTGGCGAGAACATAGCGCCCATTGAAAGAAGGATGGCAAGTCGGGCCTGTGGCACGCAGACCAGCCTGAGTGGAAAATGGGACACTCTCCGACGGGGACAAAACACTTTCTGTTTCCCACACTTGAAAGTTCAATTTGAATGCATCTCCACACAAACCCGTCCCCGCCAAAGCAAAGAGAGTGGCATGTCCACTCAGCCGACCGACCACTGCACGCACCTGGCTCCCTGACTTCGTGACTTTTCATCTATTACTTTCTCTGCTGGCAATGAATGCTCTTCCCTCTCTTCTCCACACCACCGCCTGCCCGTTACCTCCTTTCAGACCCAGTTTGCCCCTATTCTGAACTCTCCCTCTCCTTAGCACATATTCTTTGATTTGGCTTCAACCCGTCCCCTTGATTGTGTCTGTGGCCCTGGTTTTCTGAAATTAACATCCTTTGCCAACTTCAGATTAAAAAGCTATTATGCAAATAGGAAGTCCTGGTGGTCAGCGATCTTAGTCATTCTATAAACCTGAATGAGCCAAAACAAGTCATTCTCTGTTATTTGGTTGTAGGTCAAACAACTGGATATTCAAAGGAGCTAAAATAACAGCAACAACAAACAACAACAACAACAAATAAAACAAAGGGCTCCCAATTAAACTGTAAGTCCCCTGAAGGCAAAGAGCTGTCTTCTCTATTATGTTTCCCTACTGCCTTTGCACATCGCTATGCCTGACTGGAGCGCTCAATAAATACTTGGCCAACGACACGTTTGTCTGAAAAACAAGAATAACATATCATCCATGCCTGAAACCTGGCACAGTTTAGATATGAGAATATGGCTTTAAGCAATTTTCAATTCTTGAAAGCTAAATTATAAAGCAGTTGGAAGGGGTTTTCTTTTCTTTTGAAATCTTTTTGGTTTTGTATGGAGAAACTTTTGCATTTGAGGTAATCTCTTAAAGACCACTAAAATCCACTCAGCCACAGAACAGTCAGGCAGGCTAAACCTTGGAAATGGTGACCTGCTGAAGGAAATGTAGAATTAAATTCTAATATTAAAGCTGACACTTCGGCTTCATCTATGGGACTGTGCAGGGAAAAGTCCCTCTTTGTGGGATACGAAATATAGTTTGTGATCTGAGGTCAGTGGAGGAAAACCCTTGGGTTTATTTTATTTGGACAGTGTTTCCATAAAGTCATGGCCGATCTGAATTTTCTACTTGTGCTGGCTTACACTGTCTTTCTCTGTGAACCCCATTTTGAAAGACATTGATTTGGAGGTGATCTGCCAGTTTGTACAAAGGTAATCAGAAGTCTATGCTTATGGAGTTCTAAGAGTGTGATTAATATTCACATAGGATGCCATCCAGGAGCCGGGCAGGCTGACACCCAGAAGCTCAGCCAGGTGCTCCGGGAGTCAGGCCCTTTTCCTCACTCTGTGCTTTAGCCTTCTCCCAGCTAGCTGCCCCTTTTTCCATTTAAGCCTCTCACTGTTGCTCCAATGTAAACTTCTTTACTTCCTGCTCTGGTTCTTAAGAGCTGCATTTGGACCTATTCCATCTCCCTAAATTTCTTCAACAATTAATTGGTCTATCAGTTTTTAGGAAAAGTAGATGAAAATAGTAAGAGTATGTTGAAGATGGTAACCTGACATTTTCTACAGAGAAAGAGGTCTTTACAAGAGGTGGTACCTCTGTGCAAATATGAGAGAGCTGAGTGTGGGGGCTTAATGTGCTGAGCTAGGAGCTATACACTGTCATCATTAAAAAAAAAAAATAGAGTTGAGAATAGCTAGATCTCCAAGTGTCATGAACAAGGGAACATTCCTGAAAGGAGTCACTCCCACACATTTGTTACTTCCCACAATGCCAGGCTTATTAGGGCAGACCTCCCCAATAAGCCAATGGAGTCACACACAGGTTACACAGACGGCGGGGAGTTTAGGAGATAGAAGCAAACCGAGGAAGTGTCTGTGAAAAGTCCCAGTCACTGGCAGCATTCACATGTGGCGGTGTGGGCATCGCCACTAGTGGAGTGGAAGTCCAGCAGGGCTCCAGGCATGATGTGTAGTACAGGCAGGCTCCAGTGCTGGGTGGTCAGAGCTCTGAGTTCTTACAGCCCACCAGGGGTGGAGGTCCCACTCGTATCAGTGTCCAGATGGAGTCCTTATCCAAATGTCCTGGCTTCTGGTTTTGGGCGTTCCTGTTACACCCTAAGACCTCAGTCTTGCCACAGCATTAGACATAACTGTCATGGCTGACAGTGACTCCATATAGAATTGTCAAAGGTGTCCAAAAAGTCCACTCTGCTCCTGCTCTGTATGCACAGAGTCTAGCTGACTCCAGAGCTCACATTCTTACTGAGGATGAAATTTAGGGAGCCCATTGCAACATTACTTCTTCTCACTTTTTGCTTCATGGTTGTTTCATTTTCTATTCTTTTTTGCATATCCTCCCCCGGACCATGATTCTTCCTTTAGGGAATAAATATATTCAGAGCTTAATTGGAAAGTGTTGGTTGGGAGTGTCTGGTGGCTCAGGCAGTTCTTCCTTGTAGACCAGGGTAGAAATGCAGTGACTGCCACCAGCCTCACCCAAAGGAGAGGTGGCCGCAGCTCTGTGTATTCCCTGCCTGAGCTCCGTGGTGTTTGGAAAGCCACCTTGGTATTTTAACCCTCTCACCCCAGACATTGCCATTGAAGACACTCCTCCCCATGATGCTTAGCTACTATCCTATCAATCTGAGATTGGAAGTAGTAGAGCTGAGGGCTAGTTCTTGTTTTTCCATTAAGAGAAATGGCCTGTGCTGGTGCAAACACGCAATCTGTCCAGACTTTCTGACAGTGCGGTGCTACGTTGAGAGTGGCTGCATTTGCGGTCATACCACTCAAATCTCAGTTTCAAACCTAATCCTCTCCAACCCTTGGTTTGTGCATGAAACCATAAGCTAGGAGCACTAGCTTCCTAAGTGTTCCTAGGAAGACTAAATGAGGTATTTCTTATTTGAAACATCTCTATGTAAGTTCCTGGCATATCATAGGCACTCAATGAGTGCTCTATGCTATTACCGTTATTATTATAGTTATTATCAATACTATTTTCAGCCAAAGTTAAGGGTATCATGTGGGACCATGGGATGGCGTGAAGGCTCTCCAACAAAGGTGACAAGCCTGCAGTATCAGTCTGTCCAGAAACGGGAGTGCTCAGCCACTGCTACAACTGTGTGATTTCCCATTCAAGGCAACTCTGAGTAACCTGCCTGGCAGCTGTGCCGTCGGCAACCCCAGCCTTTATATGATAAATGCATTTTTTAGACCAATGGTAAATGACCAAATCCTTCCCCCAAACACTGATTCCAAGTTAGTAAAGTAACTGCTGTTCTGCCCTTGAACCTCTTGTTAATCCTCGGCATGTACCCAATTTTAACTTTTCCCAGGACTTTTATTTTCTGAGATTGATTATTTTCTTCAGATGGATGGGGTGTCTGTGGCAAGGCATTGCTCATTGTACCCACAGCTCATATTTCATTAGATAAATATACTACATGGTGTAATCCAGGATTCTGCTGGGCACCCGGTCCTGGGAGAAGCTTTGAGGATAGAAGTCAATCAAGTCCAAGAAAGGGAGAGTTACAGACACTGGGTTTAGTGTTGTGAATGGGGACATTGCTGGGCGACTCCTCTGTTTATTTCCTCAGATATTAGACGTGTGGAGAGCCAGGCAGCCCACTCAGCGCCATGTCTCCTCGGAGGTATCGCTGACTCCGAGACTCATCTTTGAGGGGAACTAAAGCATGGCGTTCACATTTTAAGTAGTCAAGGATGGATTGTGGAAAGAGGATGAATTATAGTGGCAAATATTTTTGTATCTGGAAAATTTTCTTCAAATGGGCATGCATATTTCCCCCCCAAATATAGTTCTGATATCTTTTTCAGGTAGTATGGGGTTTCTCCTAAAAGAAAGCTTCATAGCCTAGATATCACCCCTCCCTGAATTCATGACTTGGCTCACGCAGGGTGCTGAGAGATATGCCATGACAATGTTTCCCAGATTCAGTTGCCTCATCTTCTTTGTTATCATTAGAGAGAGAATGAATTATGATGCAGACAAACGAGTGTGAATGCTTGAGCACACCTGCGTGTGAGCCAAGGCTGGAGGTAGTGGAAGTGGAGGGTAAGTGAAAGTGCACGCGTGGGTTCACTTGCAACAAATAAATGCTGCCAAAATTTAATGTTCTTGACACATAATATCTTAAACAAATCTATGAGTTAACCCCCAATTAATATAAATATAGGCCAAAAAATGAACAATTCACAGAAAGAAAACTACAAATGGCTTATATATGTATGAAAAAGGTTGTCTCAGTAGAAATTTAAGAAATGAAAATGAACATGAAATTCTGCTTTCACCTGTCACTGGAGATTTTAAATGACTTTGTGACGGCCCTGTCCAGCGCAGGCTGACTACCAGGAGAGGGCTGGTTGTCCATCTCGCACCAACACCACTTTTTATTTTTTTTATTTTTTTTTTTTTCAGAGAAATATAAATTTATTTATTTATTTATTTATTTTTAAATTTTTATTTTAGTTTATTCAGTACAGTTTCTATCCTTTATTCCCTTTCCAGCCC
>CM052545.1:75066564-75082275 GCA_028533065.1 Trachops cirrhosus
TCCACTTGTTGCTCTTCCTCTTCCCCTTCTGGTACCCCTATAATTTGGATGTTGGAACGTTTAAAGATGTCCTGGAGGTTCTTAAGCCTCTCCTCATTTTTTTGAATTCTTAATTCTTCATTCTTTTCTGGTTGTATATTTTTTTCTTCCTTCTGGTCCACTCCATTGATGTGAGACTCATCTGTCATTCCATCACTATTGGTTCCCTGTCCATGTTTCTTCATTAAACTTATTGTAGCCTGCATTTTTTCATCTAATTTGTGACCAAAATCAACCAATTCTGTGAGTGTCCTGATCACCAGTGCTTTGAACTGTGCATCTGATAGGTTGGCTATCTCTTGGTCGCTTAAAAGGATGGGTTCTGGGGCTTTCCATTCTTCTTCTGTTTGAGCCATCTTTTTGCTGTTTTTTTTTTTTTATCTTGTTGAGCTCCTGTAGTGAGGGGCAGGGCCTTAGGGTTTCACCAGGGCATGGCACCCAAGTTGCTGGGTTGTAATGCTGTATGTGGGGGCAGGGTCCAAGAAGGAACAATGGCACTTGCTCTGCTCTCTGTAGGACCTCAGACCCTTCCGCCACCTTCTGTGAGCTAACTGGGCCCCTCTGGCACCAATTCCCATGTGGGTGGGCCTGTGCACCCTGTAGGACCTTCCTTTTCAGTCAGGGACCCAAAGCTCTATTTCCTGGTGCTGGGACCCTGAATTGCACACAGTGCCTTGCTTCCCAATGGCCACCTCGCTGGGTCTGCGGGTCGCCAACCCCCGGCCAGGGCCCACCAGCCACTGCTGCTTGTGCGCCCAGGGTCTGCCTGCTGTGGACTTGTGCGCCGCCCGGGTTGCTCAGCTCTGTGCTCTGCTCCGTGTCCCTCGCCAGGCCGGACTCCGCCCCTCCTACCGGTCTCGATGAATGCGTCTATTTTTAACTCCTTGGGTGTCCGACTTCCATACACTTCAATTTTTCTGTCAGTTCTGGTTGTTATTTTGTTTCTATATTGTTGTTGTCCCTATCTTGGTTGTGCGAGGAGGCACAGTGCGTCTACCTATGCCTCCATCTTGGCCAGAAGTCCTGAGCATTTCTTGAGTAATTGATGGAAATATATCACTTCTTTTTTTTGTATCATAATGTAATTTTTATTCTTTTCTCCTTCCTCTTCTCCTCTTCCCTCTGCATTGTCATTTCCTGGTCCTATAAGACAAAAACAGTAGAAAATATCCCAAAATGTTCTGAAATGCACCACAATTAAGAGACTTGACTGAATCAATATTGGTCATTTTTGATCAGGGTGCAGGGGGTTCAGTTTTCAAAAGCAGAAGGCATTATAGGGCAAACCTATGTGGAGTCCTTTCAATTCCTTGTTAAATAGTCAGAAACAGTCAACAGGCAGCAGTTGGATCTTTCTTTTTTCTTTTTTTTTTCAAGTGACTGCAACCACCATGCTAAACTAATTATATCATTTCCTAATTTATTTGGAATGTGTATTTGTAGAGTTATACACACATCCATATCTACCTACACTTTTAAGGAAAATAAAGTCAATAGTTAGCAATTTTTTTAAGTCTAATAATTCCAAATGCAGCCACCTTTTGCAAATGAGTAAGAAGGGTGGATTTGCATGTTCCGAGGATCTGATTTTATAGCTTGCTTACTTCACTCACTCTACCTCCATCTCTGGGCTCGGCTCATACCCGATAAGGCACTTGGGCAATTGGTTCTGGTTTCCACTTAAGTCTTGCAGTCCTACTTTATTTATGTAGATTTTTTTATGTTAAATATTACAGCCTTTGCTAATGCCAGCTTCCAAGATGAGGTTTATATTTTCCAGGTTTGCTGTCTTTCTTTCTTCTGTGGTTTGCAGATTGATAGGGAAGAATTATCCTGAATTAGGGACTGTTTGTCTCACTGGCAAATATGCTGATAAATGGAAAATAGGGCTTGTCATGAATCATTTGATCATAGGATCTTAAGGTACCTTGCAAGCATAACCATTGTCTCCAATTGGTCTAGCCTGTAGTATTCTGTTAGCATTCTTTTTAAGGTTCAAGACATTAAGTAGTCTGATGGATACAAATGAGGTTTCTTTGGCATTTTATAAATAAGGGTTTATTTCTTGGATAGGAACCAAGCTAGTCCTGCTTGTGTTCAACTCAGCCTCATATAAGTTTTTTCTTTTTAATTTTAAAAAGGCTAAGCAATATTGGGTCCTTATTTTCTATCTTTTTGAAACCATGGGTAAAATAAAAAACAGATTAATACAAATTCCAGTTCTTAGTAAACAGGTAGGCAATATCCCATTTCAAAGGGGACTGGGCAGAACTTAATGACCCTACGATCTGTGTTCCTATATTCTCCCTCATTCTCATTCTCTCTCTCTCTTCCCTCCCTCTATTTCTATTATCTCTATCTCTTTCCTCTTTTTTCTTTTTCCTTCCCATCCCTACAAAAATGAGGAAGGAGGATAAAAAAGTTATTTGGCTGGAACAGATTGGAACTGAGTAGAGTTGAACAGCTAAGAATCTTCCACAATGAAATGCAAATTTGTCTAAGCAGCGATGCCAAATATTTTTTTTCTTCCCTTCTCAATGGTAGCAATAACAGATTGGCCCAGTGATCAGGAGGGAACCTTGCCCAACTCCTGGTCTTAATGAAATGGGACCTTAAAAAAAAAACAACAACAGCAAGCTTCTCGTGAATTGGCAGGGGTTCAGGGGCTCAATCAGAATGAAGATTTGGTTAACTTTTCCCCACCCTTCCTTCTTCCCCATTCCTACTTAGTCCCCATCTTTCTGTTCTTTCCTCTTTTCTATCCTTGCCTTCATTCCTACTGCTCCATCAATGTTTTCTGGGTAAAATTTTCTTGACATTTCTTAAAGAGGTGACTATTTTTTCTTTAGAGTACATCAGCTCTGAAGTATAAAGAAAGGTACCTTCTAGTCAAACACACCTGGATAAGGTTACCAGATTCCTCACTTTAGAGGGTGTGGGTAGCGCAAAGAGATTCTGCATTGTGTTTATCTGATCTTCTGCCTGCATGCCCCTGCCCATCTCCACCCAAGAGATAAACTGAGACTTCTGCTTTGAATGAAAGGAGGTTTTGCATCCTGATGAGGTGCAATCGATGAACACACCTGGCCTACGTATCCCACTGTGGTCATGTGGTGGGTTTGCTTTACCCTCTGTGCCTCTGAGAACACCCTATGGACTAGGTGGTGGTGGCAAAACAGGGCAGCTATTTCGCTTGTTCCTAACAGTAGTTAGAATGTTGGGTGACATGGGTTTGAGGCCCCTGGTGATTTGATTAAGGAACATAGAGCACTGCTATCCAAAGGCAGAGATGCTGGTTGTTAACATTTCTGAAGTAGCAGATCCCTTGGCTGTGTTTCCTAAGTCCCAGAACACCAAAGCCTAGTAGGCTGACATAGGCAGATGTGGGTAGATGATAGAACAAAAATTAATATGTTTATTGTAAATTGCACTGAAAGCCCTTTGATGTAAAATTCAAAGAATCTCAGGAAGTGTAATATCATTCTGGCTATCCTTATGTGCCTAGTATGAAGTTTACCCCAGTTGTTACAGGTGGACAATTATTTAATTTTCTTTCAAAGCAGTTCTGGGGAAAAAAATCTGGGAAAACCATTTAAACAAGCTTCTTTGGAAATTTCTCTTGATACTGGCCTTTTGTAGTATTTTTTTTTAACCAAAGCATCTCATGCTTTAACACATTATTTTTCCCCTTGAAATTGGCTTATTATAGCTGATGAATTGGCCTTCCAAAATGTTAATTCAGCCTCACCCCTGTTCCTTCCAGCTATCAGTCATGCTGAATTATATTTTCCCAGTTGATAATTTCCAGTTCCAGTTCTGTGGATCCAGTCTTCTCAACTTGTCATCACCTAAAATATTAGTTTTAAATTGGATAATAAAGATGCATTACATCTCTATCAAATGCAGATAAAACAGCATGACACCTAATATTTTTGTAGTTCTCTACATGAAGTGACTTAAGGAACTTTTCAAGAATCTCTTTTTCCCCAAATCATAGATGCTATGAGTCATTACGGATCACCCGACTCATTCTTAATAAAGTGAATTATGTCTGTTTTTCTGGGTTTCTGTTTATCCACTGGATATGAATCTCCAGTCTGAAAGAACTCTGTACCCAATTCCCTCCCCTCCCCACCCAAGAAGTAAAGGTTTCAAAATAGAAGCTTTCTTATACTGTATTAATTGCTCCCCCCTGCCCCCTGCCATTCTATCTTGTCTTCTGGGGCATAGGGTAAAAGGAGGATTCACTTGATAAATCCTTAAATTTGGCGCATAATCCACTGGCAATTTTCTCTTGTATGCTGTTGCCACCATTCTGGAAAGCCATTTCCAACGCTGGCTAAGAGCTACACATGGCAGAAGGAGAGAGGTGGGTAGAAGTAGAGGTTCCTGAGAGGGTCTGCTCAAGAATAGATTTAGTTTGTAGAGGAATATAGCGGGGGCATGAATGATCAGGCAGAATTTATTTCCTTTCTGAAGCAAAAGCTATAGAGTCAGGATAGTTGAATACATAACATCATTCTTTGGAGTACTAGGAGACCAGCTTTGGAGCCAGACTACTTGGGTTCAAATTCCAAGAGTACTTACCTTGCAGGGTTTTGTGAGAATAAAATGTTACTATACATAGATATTAGCCTGTAGTGAGCATTTGATAAATGTTAGTTACCATGGGGGAATGGAAGTTCTTAGTCCCCCCTGCCCAGGGGAGTAATTCACCCCAAGTCAGGTACCAACCTGTCAAGTGTAGAAAGTATTGTATTAAATAGTCTTGTGTGAACTCATAACAACTAAAAAATCTCATTAACATTTATTTCTTCAATTAACTTCAATTTGAACATTTTATGTGAGATAATAGAGCTTATCAGAATTAATGATTCAGGTTATATTAGTAATCCATCTATCCACTCATCCAATGAACATTAGTGGATTACTTACTCTGTCCCCAGGTCCCAAGGGGAAACAAAGATAAAAAAGACAGGGAGCACCAGGGCAGAGATCAAGGCAGAAAGGCGAGTGAGGAGGGGGTTACCTGATGGCATTCAGGAATGCCAGTTAAATTTGAATTTCAGATAAACATTGAGTAATTTTCTAGTGTAAGCATGTCCCAGACAGCGCATAGACTTCTGAGTGATTCGATGAGTCCCACTGTCTCCCCATCTCTTCTTTTATCCCTAAAGCCACCATGGGCGCTCCCAGGACCAGGAAGGCCAGATGAACTAACTGAAGCCTCAGATGAGTTCTGCTCCTCGTGACAGCAGATGATGAATAAGTCAAGAGCTCCTTAGAGAAGTTCTCCAAATTACAGACCAAAACTCTGCCTGTGACAGATGTTTTTTCTGTCTACAAAATCTGCTGTATATTACTCCCTTCACATTCAAAAAATTTCCAACCAGCAGCACTTCCACTCAAAATGAAATATCTTTCTAAAATAAAATGATTTCTAAACTCTCCACAAGTTACCCATGCAAAACCATGGGGGATCTACATGGTGGTGAGAAGCAGCAGAATTTGCAAAACACCTTTTCAATCCACCCCTCATATATTTACCTACATATACATATATACACACATACACATACACAACATGTATATGTATATGTATATGTATATGTATATGTATATGTATATGTGTGTAGATATTTACACACATACAATGGTGTTCATCCCTTGAGAAACAGTGGCTGCTTGTTCACTTCTCGCTGTGTCCAGTGATTAACTGGAACATCCCTTGCTGCCTTGAAGGTCTTGCACCTGAGTGTGTGTGCTCTTTTGGGATCTAACCGAATCCTCCCAGACTGGGTGGTTTCCTGTCTGGCCTGAACTCGCAAAACAAGGGAGCTGCTGCAGCTGAAAATAGTACTTGGCCCGATGGCTCATGCATTGACCGAACCTGGAAAAGTTCTGGATTTGTGGGGGACAAGGACACCCCAACATCAACAAAGTACTGAACAGATTGGCTAATGATGTCATAATCCTAGGCAACGGGAGTTAGAATTTCTCTGTTCAGCTGTTTCTCGTATTTTACAAAGGTTCCATGATTTAATTTCTTGTTTTATCTTGTGGTTCTTGCACTTCCCACACCCAACTCTGTCAACATCCACTGCCGGCAACTTTAGGGCCGTGACGCTATTAAAAAATACTTGACAGTTTCAGGAAATGTGATGACTGACATACACTTGATATTCAATAAAGGTTTGCTGGATGAACTGTGAACTGAAGAGTTTGCCACTATCGCTAGTCTACGTTGGTCCTAAAACTAAGTGGGAAGAGTCTCACTTAACCCATGACCTCTAGATGATAAGCTTTTGATAACATGTGGCAAATCCATTTGACTGATTCAGCCACTTCTCTAACTTCCTTCAGTAAATGGAAGGTCTTTTCCAACACAGTGTCTAAGTGGCCTTTATCTGTCATAAACATTCTTAGGAAACTCGCATGTCCCAATACTCTCCCCAGAATGTTACATCCTAAGAAATAAGGAGGGTCAGCAAGGCTGTGCTACAATATGGATGAAACTGACCTCCTTATGTGTGTGGTGTGGGTCTTAATTAATTGTCACTTGTAAAATAATTTGTGGTCTGGACAAGAGATTCCATGAGTATATATTTTTTCCCTTCAACAAAATTTTCCACTGAGTAATGACTAACCTTTTGATTTCAGTGGAGCCACTGGGAACTGGTGAAATGAGAAGCCGGGCTCAGCAGCCTAGAGTTTGCTGCTCTGGGCTTGCGCTGTTTCCACTTCCTCTTTAGAAACATCAGGCTACATGATTTTTTTGTGTCTGTTGAAAAACTCTGGCTTGTCATTTTTTTTCCTTCTCCACTTCTGGGTTGTTTTTTCTTGTCTGCAATTGAACATTTTTTATACTAGGCTACACTGGAGGTGAGTAGATATTTGAGAAGGAGAGAGAAGAACAACAGCTTATTTTCAAATGGTAAAGTGAATGACAAGTTGTAATTTGGGGACTTTTGATATAATAGAGGAAGTGATTCCTGAATATCGAGATATTTTTAAGTTTTTTCACACTCCTGATAAATTATCAATAAGATTTTTTTCTGTGTACTTATTTACATGAAGAATAGCGAGATATCAATGGACCCAAAGATAAGCTGAGTTTCAAAACTCTTGCTAGTTTAACAAATATCGATAAAAAGAAGTATTGCTAAGAACGGAGAATAACTGGAAGCCTTCTACATTGTTGGCGGAAATGTAAAATGGTACAGCCATTTCAGGAAATAATTTAACAGTTTCTAACAGATAAATTTACTATGTGACTCAATAATTCTACTTGTGAGTATTTACCCAAGAGAAATGGAAACACAGATCCACACACAGACTTACATATGTGTGTTGAAAAAAGGCATATTAATAATGGCCAAAAAAGAAAATCCTAACGTCCATACTTTGATTAATAAACAAAGTGTTGAGTATCTCATATGGTATTAAAAAGGAACAAAATACCGATACATTTACAACATGGATAAGTCTTTACTATGCTAAATGAAAAAAGTCATGTGCAAAAGACAAGTATGGAATTCTAAATATTCTATCACTATTCTTCTTAAAAAGATTTTATTTACTTATTTTTAGAGAGAGGAGAAGGGAGGGAGGAAGAGAGGGAGAGAAACATCGATTGGTTGCCTCTCACACTCCCCCTAACCTGGGACAGGGGCCCGAAACCCAGGCATGTGCCCTGACTGGGAATAGAACTGGCACCCTTTTGCTTTGTGGGATGATGCCCAACCAACTGAGTCACACTGGTCAGGACATATTATATCACTCTATTCATATAAAATATCAAAAGAAAAAAGGCCGGTGTATAAAGACCTGAAGCAGATTATTGGTTTCCTGCCGCTCTGCATGATTACTATGATTCCTGTAACTCCGGGCATAATTCTCTGTTGGAGTTTACCAGGCAGCAGGATTCAATTAGTAGATCTCTAAACTAATGAGATTCTTTGTGTTTCCATGTGTTTGAATGTTTTAGTGGGAAAACTCTTAATAACCCAATTTGCTTTGCATATCTAGATCTTGATGAGATTTGCCAAGTGGAATGAAAAAACAAAAAGAAAATGTCACTCTGCTATACAGTCCCATAAACAAAGAGACCTTATTGCGATGTGACTGGCTTTTGACCTTTTCCTGATGGACAGGTTGCCTAGGTGCCGTCTGCAGACAACAGATGCTCAACCTATCAGGAATGACAACTGGCAGGTTCCTCTAGGGGCTGTTCGGCAGCTCCTGGCATTTGCCATGGGCAGTACTCAGGAGATTTCTTTCTTGGGAATAAATCTGTAGAAAATGGCATTGTTAGAACATGATTGCATTAAAAATGCAGGACAAATGCCCCATATACCTAGGAATTTGTGAAGAAGTAGTTAACTTCCCTCTTCATTTTTACTGTGTGAACTGGACTTATGCTCTCAGCATCTTCCTGCTCATTATATTTTATACACTACGCATTATAAGATAGCTGGGGAGTGACACAGTGTGACCCAAGGGGATATGTCTGTTTTATTGACATGCTTTCTCCATCACAACATCTCATAGCTGTTTTGTTGTCACCGTGGGCCCTCTCAATGAATGGTCCAAGTGTCCCTGCTTCAGCAGGTGGGAGATGAGGAGAAGGTGAGAGAGCCCTGCTCACAACAGAAATGATGCAATCTCGAGACCTTTTTATCTGGTCCTTGTATGGTGCTGTGTGCTCCTGGCTTTTGTTCTCTGTCCAATCCAAGTACCCCTTGAAATAGTCAATGGGGATTTCTTAAATTGAAGAAAAAATCTTAAAATATTACCCAGGTTCATGGAGAAGTCTGAGTTCCCCAAAGTTCACTTTCAGCCTTGTCTCCAGACAGTTACCATTGTATCTGCCTTTTCTTCTTACAGATGTGGCTGTAGTAACCCACAGATGCTGTGCAAGTTACCTGAACTCACTCAGCAAATGCTAGTAGAAACAGGGGTAGAACTTCAACTCCTTGGCCTAATTGTGCCTTCTTTTTCCTGATAAAAATACTGCCTCCCAGTCTTAAAAGTTACTATGGTAATTATTTTACTTAACCTCGGAGTTTTGGGTATTCTTGTTTCTTGGAGAGAGCTTCTTGATGATATTCTTCCTTAAGTATGAACTTGTAAGTGATCTGCTTTTTTTTTTTAACCAATAAGCCAATTCAGTGTCTCTCAGTTTCACTGCCAGACTGTGCTTAGTAACAGGAAATAAGGGGTCACAGTTTTGTTTGCAAATCCTAACTGAAAAATTCAATTGAGTACTGAATTCCTGCATGTAAGGTCTTTAACCTGCACTGTAAAGACCAACCATCTTCTGAAAAATTAAGATTTCTCTGTGTTTCCAGGCTCAGAGCATTCATCATTGTCAATCTCTTGAGTTTCTAAAGTCTTCTCAACTAGTGGATTCTAAAGTTGGAACCCTGCGTTAGCTAATGACATTCTACATTGCAGCTGAAATGAATGAATTCAGTGGTTTGAAAAGAGCTTTAGAAATCCTAAATTTGAAGTGCAGGTTGTAAAGGACATCATGTGCTTCCAAGTCAATAAGCAATGGAAACAAAATACAATAGATCGGTGCTACCTAGAACAGTCAGTTAGGGCACCACTGAGGTAGGAAGCTTCCCTGAGCTTCCACCACACCCTCTTTACTACAATGCGAACCTGTTTACAGAAAATTTTTCCTCCTTGAAAGCTACAAGGGTGCTCAGTGATTGTCAAGAAGATCAAAGGTTTATTCTCATTTGCAAATAGTAACTGAAGAAGCAAACCTTTCCTCAGTTTGGAAACAGTTTTTAGGAGAATGAACTTGGGGGGGAAAATCAGTAAGACACTAAGCTGAGACAAATTGAAGGAGATCCTGTTGATTTGACCAGTGGCCCAAAGTGCAGCGAATGAGGGAGTCATGGTGATCTTCATCTTATACTCTGGTTTGTGTAAGACTGTGCTCAGAAATCTGGTTCAGTCAACAATTCTTGAGACCAAATTAGGTCTGAAACTATGCCATGTTGCCCGGAAGTTAAAAACTGAATGAAACAGAGTGCCTGTTCTGAAGCAACCAACTTTCAGCTCCTGAAGCAGGTTGCAAGGTCCTTTGAGGGAGCTTGAGGGTATGCACCTGCTATGGGCTGAATTGTATCCCCTTAAGGTCATACATTGAAGTCCTAACCTCCAATATCTCAGAATATGACTTTGGCAATAGGGCCTTTACAGAGGTAATTAAGATAAAATGAGTTTGTTAGTGTGGACCCTAATTCAGTATGACTAATGTCCTTATAAAGAGATGGACACAGACACGCACAGAGAAAAGACCATGTGAAGACACAGGGAGAAGATGGCCAACTATAAGCCAAAAGAGAGAGGCCTTCAAAGAAACCAACTCTACAATACCTTGATCTCAGACTTCTAGCCTTCAGAATGGTGAGAAAATAAATTTCTGTTGTTTAAGCCATGGGGTCTGTGGTACTTTGTTATGGCACCCCTAGGAAACTAATATAGCACCCCAAAGAGCTAAGGGTCCTATTAGAAGCATCAGTTAATGCTGCGTTAAGAAAGGGAAAGGTTATGTCCTGATATGAAAACCAGGAAGGGGTTCATAGAGGAAGAAGCATTTGAATGTGAAAGATAGATAGGATTTTAAATGAGAACATTTGGAGAGTGAGCATTCTAAACAAAAGAAACAGGATAGGAACAGTTTATACAATTCTGCAGGGTGTTTGGGGCAACTGAGAACAATCCGCATTAGCTGAAATGTGTGTATTAGAGAGGGAAACAAAAATGTGGAGAGGAAGATGATACTGAAAGGTAGAGCAGCGTAGTTGTGTTTGGCCTTGGAGTCTAGGCTAAGGAATGTGGAACATATGTAGTTGGCATGCAGTGGCTATCCACCAGTTTATTTTTAATTAATTACCTAATTTAACAAATATTTTTAAAATGTCTACCTTGTGCCAGGCATGTCCTAAATAAGCTTGGGTTATTTTAATAGCAAAATGCACAGACATCTCTGCCCTCATGAAACAGAGACTGGCAATCAATCATAAACATAATAAATGACAGTTATTATGTCAATTTAATATATGACTGCAATCATGATTACATTTAATTTAAACAGACTTTACAGTATGTTGGAAGAGATAACCTTTACAGGGCAGTGTGAGGCAGCCATGGAGTATCAGAAATGCTGGGGGTAGAGGGCTGAGTTGAGATTCCAGTAGAATAGTCAGAGTAGCCTCATTGAGAGAATACAGTGGAACAAATCTTGGAGGAGGAGAGGAAGCTTGCAATGATGCTATAGGGCAGAAGAACATTCCAGGGAGAGAGAAGAGTCAAAGCAAAGGCAGGAGCAGATCTGCTGCCTAGTGGGGCAGGGCATGCCTGTGGGGGAATCGTAGAATCTCCCATTGATGAAATACATGGATGCTGTTACTGTTGTGAGAATGCTGGCAATCGTGATGTTAACACCTAAACTGCATTAGTTATTACTTCTAAATGCTTTTAAATCGATAATCTCAACATTTCACCAACTTACGAGGGTGGGAGGAGCAGACGGAATTATTGCTATTTTATTGATGGTAATATAGAGCCCCAACACTTCATGTGATTTGCCCAAGGTCAAACACAAGGTTTAGGAGTCTCTCTGCTCAGGCTATAACAACACTTCTCTGTTGATCTGTGGGGCGTCTTCAGCAGGGGGCATAATAAAGTTCTTAGACAAAGAGTGGGAGGACTCCTATTAAAAAAAATAGTCCAGTGATGTCAGGACTTCAGAAAATGCCACCCCCACCCCATTCCATGTGCTACATGAAGTTCATGGACCTGCCGCCTCTCCCATTAGGAACGTCAATTTCCAATGCTGGCATCTCAAATGAGATCTTGCATCTGGTTTCCTAGTCTTGGTCAATGGGAAGACCGAATGTGATTCTTTCATTCTTGAACATTGGTGTTTTCTTGAGCTTGAGGCAAGAAAAAAAAAATTATCTAGATAACAAAGATAGTGAATCCTGCTCTTACTGAGTAAAGAACTTGCTCTTATCTGATAATCCTCCTGCCAAATCTGAGAAAACAGGAAATCTGCAAGAATGTGTCATGCATGACAAAGGAAAACTGTCTGAAAATGCAAAATGATAGACACGAATTTCGGCGGGGAGGCGGGCTGCTACTCTGGTTTTTACCTGGAGAAATTCAATAACCACTCCACCGCCTTCAGGAGCAGTTCTCCAAAACCTGGCCAGCAATGTGCTGCCTGCACTGGCCTTTCAGAGGTGGGTCGGCACGAGCTATTTCTATCACTAAACTAAGTAACAGTTGAATTAGATCACTTGGACTTCCAAATGAATCACAGAACATACACTTTCTTTTCTTGTGGTGCACCCCTAAAGCTGTATCTATTGCCCTGTTAGCATAATTTAGTTATTACTTATAAGAACTCTTTGGCTAAAGGAAATAAAACACTTGCATTTCATTGTTTGCTGTAACTCTTTTCACCAAGTTGACGGTGGCAAAGACAAAGAACTTGAGAAATGATCTTTTCTTGTTGCCTTTCCCCCCGCCCCCCACATACCCAGCCTGGCTATTGGGGCCAAGTGCATTGCCAAGCGTCTCTAGTATAATTTTCTTGTGAGGGATGTGTCAAAGGAGAAACAAAGCAAATTTCTCCAACTTTTTTTTTTTATCTTCTTCACAAAGACAGGCCCAAATCCCTTAGTTCCGCTTTAATCATTGGTCTCATGACAAGTCCGCAGATTCCCCAAATAACTGTGTCAAATCAGATTAAAATTTTAATTCCGCAGTGGAAGCTCGAGTCGAAATGCCTCTGGTGATCTGAGTCTCTCCTCACTCCACTCTGAAGACAGCTTCTATGACCCTAATTCAAGGATCAGTGGCTGGATTAGAGAAAAACTATGGAAAACGGTTGTAAAGGTGTCAACTGCTTGGAATGCTGCCGGCAATGGTACAGTGAAATTGGTAATGGTGCTCGTGAGGAATGACGTGCTTCAACTTGGCCAAAGAAGCCACCTCATCAGTGCTGTAGTTTAGTTTCATCTGGAAGAATGGGCTCCTTGGCCAGCTTCCTCTGGGGGTCCCCTCAAAAGCTCAGGGCATGGATGGTATTTGAGTGGTCCAGGGCCACACTTCTCCTTGTATTAAAGCAACATTGTTGAGCTTTTGCCAGCAGGCTGTTGACACTCTATGGACCAGCGATTCTCTATACCTACCTACTCTCTCTCACTCAGCCTCCAGACTCTCAGGATTACCTGTCCAACCAGGCACGTTCCTCCTTAACCTGCTCTCTGACAGTCTGGGAGAGTGACCCAAGGATAGAGAGTGGGATGCTAACAAGGGGTGATATCAGAGGGTGGAAAAGGGGTCACAGACTAAACAGGAAGAAATGTGTGGGCTAAAAGAAGTTACTGTGTACTTACCAGAACTCCTCAAGGCTTTCTGAAAGCAGGTGAATGAGTGTTTGTCAAACTGCAAGCTATGGGATACAAACAGGAATACTATGTGTGTGTGTGTGTGTGTGGGGGGGGGTGGTTCTCAAGTATGCAGGCCACGGCTGTCAAATTTAGCAAATAAATTAATTCTGAATTGCAGATAGGCAACAAGATTTTCTTTTTTAAAGGGGAGGGAGGAGGGGAGGAATGGGTGGGTGGGCTGGAATGGGAATAAAGGATAGAAACTGTACTGAATAAACTAAAATAAAAAAATTAAAAAAAAAGATTTTCTTTTTTAGTGCAAGAGCGTCACTGCAATATATGGGGACACATTTATATTTCCGATTCAAATTTGACATCCTGTATTTTATTTGGTAACCCTGATTCAGACCCTGTATTAAAAATATACTTAATTCAAATAAAATTTTTTAAATTATTGTTTGAGATCTATATCCAATAGCTATTAATATGTAAAAAATATATATGTATGTATGATTAATTTCAAAAGTCACTCTACAGTTTTGGTGGTGAAGATCCTTTTTATCATCCCTCCCCAGAAATACCGAACTCCCTGGGATGCCTGCAGTAGTCGCTCACGCTCACATTCATGCCTCTGCTCCATGGCACAGGTGGTTCACTCTCCTGAAGCCCCCTCCAATGCACAGCCGAGGTTTAGCCATCCTGGACATCACTTCTTCATTCCCCTGTGAACTCAGCCAGTTCCCGCAGAGATCACTCTGTCAGTAGCAATGATGCTCCATGGTGACTACTTGCATGGTCACTCTGTCTACCTGTGACCACGCAAGTAGACAGAGGTTGAGTAGGCAAGGTGAGGACAGCCTGTGGAAAACTGTCAAGTTCATGCCCTAAGTGTCTTTAAAGTCATAGATAGATAGATAGATAGATAGATAGATAGATAGATAGATATTGATACACAGGTCCAGGCTGGAGCTCTGGCTCTAAGACTTTCAATCTCCACCTAGGCATCCTTGCCCCCACCCCCCACCCCCTTGGGTCCCTATGCAATCTTTTTTCTTCTTATTCTAACACTTACCAGACTTGATCATCATTCTTAACTAGTCTGTTTCCTCCTATGTTACTGTAAAGTGCTGAGGGCAGGGGCCCTGCCTAAGTCATCTTTATGTCTTAGGAGCACAGGGGATGCTAGGCTGCTGTATAACAGGGGCTCAGTGGATGTTTTCTCAGGGTGACAGCTGGATGTGTCGGGAGGAATGAGGTGCAGACGCCACCTTGCCTTGTGCTCATTCCCATGGCTGCTTCCACTCTGGGATTGGGGGTGGTTGTATTAAGGAACCAAATGCAGTCTCCACCCTTATATATCCTGACCTCTTACCTGGCTGTGTGTGGCCACACACATGGAGCGGTCCTTACTCTGAACTAAGAGAGGGATGAGAGCTGTAGTATTTTCTCTCCTTGGGGATAAAGGCATGTGTGAGAATGATCACGGTCACCCAGACTGTGGCTCCCTCTCGTCCACACAGGTGCCTGCAGGTAAGCGTACACTGAGTCAGTGCTGGCGCTGGTTAAACAAAGCCTCAAATACTTTGTCTGATCTTATATTAACTGCTACTGTATAGACTGTTCTCTTATGTTCCACTTCACACACGCACACACACACACACACACACACAGGGAAAAAGAAAATGCTCTTCATCCTATTTTGCCTAACACTTGTTCTGTGTTCTTTTTCTGTAACTTTAGTAAAGCGGTCAGAATCATTATCCATAAAAGTGTAAATGTGTTTAACCAGTTCCCTGTTTAAATTCATGGAAACATTTCACATTCAATTATGTGATCGTCTACCCTCTCCACAGTGGGAACTTTGGCTACTTTTGGTGTTAATTAAAACCAAGGCGTGGATTTAGTCCTTGTTTGGGCTGTTTGGATTTCCTGGGGAAATTTTTTTGATCTGAATTCTGGTCAGTCCTCTTGGAAACCTATCAGAGGAAGAGTGTGCATGATTCAGTGAACTGGCTGGGCTGAAAGCAGCTGAAAAGTGAACTTGTACTCACGCTGGTGTTGGTGCTGGAAGGGACAAGGCACATGGGCAAGAACGACATGCAGTCCTGACCCAAAAGGCTGTCTGTCACCCTCTACCTCCCTTCAGACAGGGCAGAAATGTGCCCTGTTTAGCCTCACCCCCAAAACTTCCTGTGGAAATGTGCTCAGGCTTGGCCCCTAACCCAACTTACGTTGTGTCTCCTCATCTTTGATT
>CM052545.1:75082775-75147074 GCA_028533065.1 Trachops cirrhosus
AGCTCTATTTCCTGGTGCTGGGACCCTGAGTTGTGCACAGTGCCTTGCTTCACAATGGCTGCCTCGCTGGGTCTGCAGGTCGCCACCCCCTGGCCGGGGCCCACCAGCCACCGCTGCTTGTGTGCCCAGGGTCTGACTGCTGCGGACTTGTGTGCCGCCCTGGTTGTTCTGCTCTCTGCTCTGCATCCCTTGCCCTGCCCGATTCTGCCCCTCCTACTGGTCTGGATGAACGTGTCTGATTTTAACTCCTTGGGTGTCCGACTTCCATACAGTTCAATTTTCTGTCAGTTCTGGTTGTTATTCTGTTTCTAAATTGTTGTTGTCCCTATCTTGGTTGTGCAAAGAGGCACAGTGCATCTACCTATGCTTCCATCTTGGCTGGAAGCTCAGAAACTTATTCTTAAATTTGATGCTTATCCTCAATGCTTTGAATTTTATCTGTTTTCTTAGTCTAGGGTGGGGTACACCATTCATTCATTCATTCATTCATTTACCCAATAATTTATTTCAACAACTGTCTATTTAGGAGCCCATGTCTAGACCCAGAGGATGCCTCAACCAATGACCAGACACAGCTAATGCAGAGTCAGGAGCCTCGCATTCAGCAGAAAGAGACAAACAACAAATGCAGAAGTCCATGCACACATACCCAGCAGGTATGGGTAGATGCCCGTGAAGGAGTCAGAGTAAGGAGCATGTAGCTGGAAGGACAGCGTGCTTTTTGGAGAGAAATATAGTGTCTGGGTAAGTGCCTGGGTCTGAATCCTATGTTAACAACCACTAATAACTAGCCCATGTCTTTGTTACCTCATGTATAAAAACGGAGCTAGAACTAATGACATCTCACTGTTTTTTTGAGAGATTTAAATGAGTAAATATGTGTCAAGATGTTAGACTTTGCCCGGCCCTCTGAGTGTTGGCTTTCCTTGTCCCCTTTGTCCTGACCCCACCCCTTTGCTGACCCTGGCTGCAGGGTCCCAGCCCCACTTCCCAAGCAATCCCTACATATCTGGAAATCATTGGTTCTTTTTTGAAAGGAAATTCATTTTACATGCCTAGGGAGGAAGAATTTATTTCTAAGATGTCACTCCCCACCAATGGTAGGGGGAGACAGAATTTAACTTTGAAAATTCTCTTTCACAGATAATTTGGGAAGGGGAGATATTTAAAATTTTCTGTTAAGTTTCTTTTTTAAATTCATATGATGCTATTACACTAAACCATGTAAAATTGTTGATATTCACTGTTGACCTATAAACTCAGCTACTTCATACAGTTAAACTTATTAAACAAGCAGATATTAGGTTGAATTTCTTATTCTGTATCCAACATAACATCTCACAGTATCAACTGATTTATTCATTTACTCAATTTTAATAAAAAAGTATCCATGACACTCAGTGCTCCATGCCATGACCCATGAGTCAAGTTAGGCTCAGTTGTTTTTGTGAAATCACTTTTTAAAAATTCTCTCACTTGCATAATGCATTTTCCTCAGTAGAGTTATTTTTCATCTTTAACACTTAAATTTCATCAGGTAGCCATTAATTTATTTTCAAGTACAGGTGAGACTGTCAAAAATAAAATACAGTTAATATCATTGACCATGGGAAGAAACATGGGTATAACTTTTTTATCTCATAGCTAAAAAAATATGCATATACACAGATGTATAAATACCTATACATATACATGAAGAGGAGTTTAATTTTGTCACATCTTTAATTTCTGTTCCCAACCTTATTATCCTAACATTTAACTCTTCCCTTATTTCTTACAATCTTTTAAAATCCTTAAGGAAGGTTATATTAGTCTGGAATCAATAATTTGAGCAAGATGACTAAGAAAGTGTGAAAGATGGTTTCTGCATATGCTTAGATACACTAGAAAGACTTACTGTTTCCCTGTTTAATGACATTGAACTCTTTGTGTTTAAGTGAGACACTTCCGTGAAAGTCTGGAAACTTCTATCCCAGATAACTGTCTTTAGCTCTTGGTCTCTCTGCTTCTGGTTCTCTCGGGATCGCTTCCTCCTTGTCACTGTCTCTCTGCCTTCCCTGTCCTCCTCATGTGTGAGCATCTTGGAGTCAGAGCGGCAGGAAGTGTGACCAAGCAATTTATCAACCATGTGTTTTCTATCTCAGGGGTTAGATGGGTTACCTGCCAACCCCTAATTAGCAGGCGTGAAACATCTTTGTTACCTCGGGCTAGTGAGCTAAAGTTAAGACTTCATTCTTACTGGTGATTGATGGGGAAAACAGGGTCCCCAGGAGACAGCTGCCATGCAATGTTCCTCCGAAGGTCACAGGAATATTTCTGTGTCTGGAAACAGTCAGTGTATCTCATTAAAACAGAGCCAAAGCTGAGACTAAAACTGCCACAAAAACTACCCACTATTCTGTCCAAACCCACATCCTTGAAAGCACTTTCTTTAAATGAATTTTATTTAAATTTGGAAAAGATGAGAATTTAGTTTCTTAAAGAAGGATTATTTTTTTCCTGTTGGGCATTAGACTGTTATGAAAAAGAAATTATCTAAATTCTTAAAAAGACCTATCCTTATATCTTTTAAATAGCTAATTGATTAAAAAAACCAACATTCACTAGGTATTGAGTGAGTTCTTACTGTGGGCAAAGTGCCAAGCCTAGCCTGGAATATGTGATTCCCTCCCAGATGATTTCATCACTGGGCTTTCCTTTTGTTGTTTGGTTGGTTTAAATCTGTACATCCACATTTTATTTTTAACATGACTGTGCTCCTTAGAAACTATGTGAATTTTTATCAGCTGGGTGCATTTAGAGTAATAATTAATGATAGCCTAAATTTGTTTTATATTCCCATGGATTATAAATTTCTAAGTTGATGATGATGTATATAATTCATAATCAAAGGTCTTCCTTGAATAGGGTCTTCAACCTTGGCACTATTTTGGATTGATAAATTAACTGGGGACATTTTGGATTGATTCTTTACATGGGGGTTCTTCTGCTCATTTTAGAATATGTAGCAACATTGTTGACCTTCACCGTCTACATGCTAGTAGCCATCCCCGGCCCCAGTGTGATGACCAACAAGCTTTATGAGAAGTCCCCCTGCGGGGCAAAATCACCCCCAGAGGAGAACCAGAGCAACAGAATAAACTGTATGAAGTTTAAAAAAATAAGAGGAGGTTAGGGAAATATCCTTTTAGTTCTTCAATGAGAAAAATAACTCTCAATTAACAAAACAGCCCTTCATTGCATTTAAATAAGTCTACACACACATACCCTCAGTAACCAAGTTCAATGACTATGAAAGTGGTCTTTAGTATGATTAGACAGCACTGCCTGTCAATTTCAGAAATTTTTAGTAGCTGTTTTAAATTATAGCAGTCTGGAATGTTTGATTGTCCAATAAAAATAAAATGTCTCTACCTATGTCATCGATTTTATCACTCACACTGTGACAGCCCAACCTGAGGAAATGGTTTTTTCCCCTTCTTTACCCTGCAACTTCCTGAGCTGCTTGGAAAGTGGGTTTACACTGGGAGGAGAACTGGTGGCAAGGGTGCTGTGTACAGCTTCATGCCTTCCCAAGTCTCCCAGCATCTGACCTTTCATAACCAGAGCTTCCTGTTTCTTTACACCTTTGAAAATAAAATTCTTCCCGAGAATTTGTTGGAAATTCATGTGATGAATCAGAAAACTCATCAAAACCTTCTTTTGTGACTATGGAGAACACAGAAGGAGATATCTGTGCAGCTTTAAAGCCTAGTCATTGCCTACATTTTAAACAAGCTTTAATTGTTGGAGAACTACCACAAATGTTTCTCCTCAACTAATATTCCATTATTAAAAGACAACTGGTCATTGAAATTTTAGTGTTTACTGTAGTCAATTAACAGTGAAAATTAACTCAGTTGTCCCCAGTTTGATGGAACTAATGGCAGAAGACCAGTTAATAAAACCAACACATTCCAATTATTTGATATAAGAGGTTGTTGGGAGTGTGACTTTTTTAAAGACCATTTAATTACATACCCTGATGTCTTCACTCAGCCATTCTCTAAAATATATTTTCCCAATTTCAGCATATACCCCTTCTCTACTCACAATTAGCTATTGCATTGGGCCTCCGCTTCCAAGCTCCATAAGTAATAGTAACTTAATTTTCCAAGCCATAAATCAGGTAGGCTTATGCTCCACAGCACATGTTCCATTTGTTTTTAATCAGAGGCAGCCTGGTACTGAGAGGTCGGAAGCTTTAATTCAGAGGGCGCCTATGCCTTTTGGGGGGAGAAATCCTTTAGCTTTCTAGAATTGCCTTTGTGAATGTTTAAGTATCCTTCTGGAAAAAGTTGGAATATATATAGCATCTCGTATAGAATCCTTCTTCACTTCCCTGACCTATACATATTCCCTTGTACCTCAGCTCTAAGATGAAAAGAAAGAACATTCCCATAATTACATATTCTCCTGATTTTTAAAGTTATACTTTCAAATAAAATGCAGTTGCTAGAAAAAGGAATACAAGGAAGGAAGTTAAGAGATGTTAGATTTCTAGAAACCATTTCAATGAAATAATACTGCCAGTAGTGATATCATTGGAATAGTTTATGTTCGATATTGTCTTAAGAAAGAAAGAACCACAAAAAATCTCTTAAAGTTTATAAAGTCTCAGGGCTCCTGGCATGCTGTTTTGTAACTGAAAAGGATCTTAGAGACTTTCAGCAACCACTTCATTTCATGTATGAAGCAAGGAGAGACTGATGTCCAGAGAAGTTCTAAACTCAGGCAATAGTACACACCTGTTTGGGTCAAGCTAGAGTCAGAACTTAGCTATTCTATGTCCATTGATACCGTATCTGAAATAAAGCCCAATAGGTATATTTAGTCATTCAGATGCCCTATCCACTGAATATAAAACACCGCAATATTTAGAATTTTCTTCATTACTTACCAACCTCTACTGTATCATCTAGACATATCATATTAAAGTTTTATGATGTCAAGAATCAAGGGTGAAATTCAGAGTAGAAAAAAAATTACCTCCAATAGATGGAGGCTCCTATTGACATGAGCATTTTCATCAGCACTGAATGTAAGAATACAGTGAGCCTTTTAAATGCTAAAGGAAAGTTTCCTCTAGACTAATTCTTAGTGCTATTATTCAGGAATACGTTTGAAAGAAAGATAGCTTTTGACACATGAGTAATAAGATAGTTAAACTCCTGTACACATTCTGAAAGAATTACAAGAAAATATATACCAACAACAATAAAGATGAAGCCAGGAGGAAATAATGAGATACAAAACCAAAGGTAAGCAACAATATTAGGAAAACTTAATGCTAAGTTTAATAAACACTCATTGTAAAATATATATAACTAAATTTCCAGAATATATCAATGAAGAATTTAGTGGGGACAGGATGGGAAGATAGAAGAGTAGAAAGAAAGAAATGGTAGGTGTATCTAGTGTTAGTGAGGGTGTAAGAAGTAGCTACATTTGTAAACCAATTTGTAGAGCAGTTTTAAAGAATGTGATTAATATGCAAAATGTGCAAATATGCAAATATGCATTTCCTATGACCTAGCAATTCTTCTCAGGTGTTACCCTTAAAAAAACATGGCATATCTGCCCAAGGATTTCATAACAGCAATTGCTCCTAATAGTGAAAAAAAAATAGAATCCACCTAGATATCTTTCAGCCAGGGAGGATAGCTAAAGTTTGGGATATATCTGCTCTATGGAATCCAAAGTAGTAATTAGGAAAGCAAAAAGAAAAACAAAAGACAAAAACAAACAAACACGGACAGGCCTGACTCCAAAAGACCTTCAGGGCATATGTTTTGGTTAACAAAAAAAAAATATAAGTTGCATTCTCAAAGAAAATATTCTTTGGGTTTGCACATGTATTTATTTGTACATTAGGGTTACATGAATTGTGTCATTCTACATATGTAAGTAAATGCACAAACTTATGTGTGGGTGAGTCACTGTTTTACATCACCCATGCTATACATGGTCTCCATTGGCGTCACTGAATGAGTCATATGTTCATTTATTTAGTCATTTTTTCATCAAATACTTATCCCATATTTGTCAAACTCCTTTTATATGTCATGTCTTATATTAAGACTTAAAAGTGTGGTCTATGTACTCCTTGTGTTTATTTTATGTATCGGAGTCAAACTATTGACTTGTGATATCAATAGTTTACAATAGGATGCATATTGTAAAAGAAGGAAGCATAAAGGAAGATAAAAACTACACTGAAGGGAGAAACAGCCTCATTTAAAGGGCTTCAGAAGGACTTACAGAGCAGATGACCAAACGCCGTGGACTTTGAAGGAGTAGCTCTTTGCCGACACAAGAATTGCAAGCAGAACATTCCAGGAGTAACAGAGTGTTCAGTGGAACATTGGTGTGGATGTGCACAGCATGCATGGGGAAATGTGAATACCCCAATGTGTGTGAAAGGCATATGTTAAAAAAATGTCCATTTTACACTATAGAGAAGAGAGAGCCACTAAAGACCAGAAACATAATTGGGCATTCGTTTTCAGAAAGATAACTGGACAATTTGGAAGACAGAGATGTTTGTAGAAAGTGGAGCACTAGAAAAGATTTTGCAAGAATCCAAGTGAAAGATAATGAAAGGGTTGTAGAATAGGAGAACAGAAAATTGATGTGGTAGAGGCTTCAGAATTTTCAGGATGAACTTGAGAAAGTGGCATCTAATTTGAGGGCACGCCTCAAGTTATTTCTCAATTTTTTTTGAGTGTATTCAGTCTTTTTTTTTTTTGTCCTAACTTCTCTGGAGGTGATGGTATCCAGTAGATTAAAGAAATAAGGACAATGGGTGGGCCAGAGCTTCTTCTTGGTGACTAATGACCTCACAGACCTCATCTGAAGGGTACGGCTGTAGATACTGGCAGAAGGGGAGGATGACGAGAATGGTTACCTGCCAGCTTGAGGAAGACTCCCAGGCTTCCCGGGAGCCCAGGGGTCTGTCATCCCAGCTCTGATGACATCCAGGGAATACACTCCTACAAAGAGCTGCCTTCAGCCACAGGATGGGGACTCCTGTAATTGGTTACGTTTGGCATCCAAGTTCTCACCACAAATTGGCAGAGGCCGGTCACACACAGAGAAAGACGTGTCTGTGGGCATGACCCTCTCCAGTGCCATGGTCTCAAAGTGGGTGGTGGCGACTCAGGGTGGAGGAACTGCGTGAGAGCCCTGGAGTCACCAGGAGCGAGTGAGCATGGAAAGGGGCTGAGGTTTGGTTTGTACTAACACCCGGCTTTGGCCACTTTGGCTACTTTGCTAAGCCTCAGAGGGGTGAGTTATATGTACATGTTACAAGGAAAGCCCTCCTGGGGACAGAGCGAGCTTTCCACTCCTGGCCAGGACATACAGACCATGAGCTTCACATTCTGACTCTCTCTGTGTAGTGCCAATTTCTGGTCCACAGTGTGCCCTAATGACAGGGAAAGCATTTTTAAAAGGCATTCTTTATTAATGCATGGAGAATCAGATACATTTCTTATAGCCTCTTAATAAAATTAAAATTTTTTATTAAAAAACAGTCAGTTATTGGGGTTGTGTGCATTTTTAAAAAATTCCCAATAACCTCACTCCCCTCCGGCTGTCATTCTTGCACAGGAAGAGAAGGCAGCTGTTGCCCAAAAGGCAGACCCATATGGGAGTCTGTGTGGTGTCTCTACACAGATATGTATGCTGTGCACATCGACATATGACCTGCACGCTAGGATGATTCCAGGCTCAGCTGAAGAGCACAGAGCAGTGGCCCCACCCACTGAGAACACAAACTCCCCACCACTGCCTTCATCCCCTGCAATCAGAAATGCTAGCGCAAAACTTACTTAACTTTTCCTTTCCTTTCTCCTCCTTACTACTTCCACTTTTTTCCTCCTGTATCTTGCTTTTCTTTGACTTTCCTTTCCCTTACCATTTTTTCCCAACTCAGACTGATTATACACACTGAAAGTGTAAGGATTGGCTGACTAGTGATTGATTTCCTGTGTGTACCAGCATGAGAATTTTCAAAAGACTATGTGAGTGAACCAGAATGCATGTGTGTGTACATAAGGGTGTGACTGCTTGTGAGAGTGATGGTAGTGGCAAGCAAAATATACTTTCTGAAATAAAACAAAACACAAATGGATCTGACAGAGGACAGTTCTGCCTTCTGAGGGTGCTCCAACAATTCATACTAGGGAGATGGCATTTTGTATTATTATTCTTCACTTACAAAGACTTGGGGGCCGCGAAGCTTAAACATTTGATCACAGGAGAAAGGAAAAGCATCTCTGGTTCCTGGAGCACCGATGATGAGTTTGGGGACAGGCTAACGTGGACCAGAGCCTTTGAAGTAGGGAGTAGAGGGCTGTACTATTTTGTTGAAGAAACTAATGAACGTGCACAGAAGGAAATGGTGGCTGACCATGAGAAGAAGTAAAACACGAGGCAGTGGGCTGAGGCACAAGACAAAGAGACAGCCCGTGAGAAATGTCATGATACAGCATCAGTGGTGGGAATTTTAATGTAGGGACCTGCTCAGCTGGTTATTGTCATGTCTTGCAACGAAGGTACCTTGTTCCTTGTTTAACTTCAAACTCCTTCATGTACTGATTATGCAGAACTGGCTAAGATGGTGGTATTTGGAAAAAGTCAAGGCAAGGGAGATACATTTTCCACTTTTATATTGGGCAGGGAAAAGAGAATACTCATGTGAGACCTAAATAAAACAAAGTTCAGCAAGAGCACGAACTTGGAGAAAAAGTGACTACCAGAGCATAAATTCCATTAGAAAACTCACCTGTTTTAGGCAAGAGGTCCTTGCCTCTCTTATAAGATAGAGGATGAATAAAATGTATGTAGCTGTTTATCAAAAAGCTATCCTCACAAGGCTGAAGGACACGGTACAACAAAATTTTTCTGTTTATCATGTATGACCCAATAGAATATGGGGGTGAGCTGAGCTTTCCACAGGTCCAGAATAGCTGAAAAGGACCCCCAAACATATGGAAAATATGGAGAATAGGGTATAAGTAATAAAAATAAAAATAAAATAAATAAAATAAATTGGGAATGCCAGTTTCTGGTAATGATTTGTTTTCACAGTAACTGAGAACGCCCTTGAACCTGCGATTAATCACACATTTATGGTGGGGGTAAGCTGGGAGAATTACAGGGCTCCTTGGGACTCAGGTTATTAGTGCAGGTGCTTTTCATTGAGGAGATCTGAGTTCAAATCTCAACCAATGTTACAAATGAAAATGTCATTTTGAAAGTTAATTAGCTCCATGCAATAAATACTGGCAACTTGATTGATGTACCCAAAAAATCACTACCCAGAAAAAAATTATATATATGACCCGTTAGGAGAGTCAAACCAGTCAAAAAGTCAGACATTATTTAAACAATTTGCTTTTTTTAATAGTCCAACCACCTGCAAGTAAATAGAACTTATTAAAAGAAGGTGGAGTTTCTGGTAGTCAGAGCATGTGAAAGAGTGTCTGAATGTATTAAGAACTGTAGAACTTTAGAAGTGGAAAAATAATCTTTAAAGCCACCTAATCTAATCCTTGTTTTGTTTTATTTTGTTTTTAATAGAAGAAGGAATAGAAACTTGGGAAGCTAAGTGAAATGAGCAGCCAAAGTCACACGGTGAACTCGTGAGGGATGCAGGGCTGGCCGCTGGCTGTCCTGCCCATTCCACGAGTTCTCTGGCTCATTCCCGTGGACTCCTAGCTGGGTTCTCCCCTTGTGGCTCTCGTGCTTATCCTCTCCCCATGGCGCAGCCATGGGCCCTCTTCTTTGGTGTGTTCGGTGCTTCAGAGGGTTCTGTCTTTTTCTCTTAAGAAAACTCAAAACTTACTTTTGTCACAGTTTTAAAAAAATGCTTCTATTAGGCTCACACGGGTAAAGGAATATCGGCAATACACACAACTGTGTTCCCTTCATAGTAGATGTCCTAAAACTACATTTAGAGTGAACTTAGCCAAAATCAGAGCAGTTTGAGGTATTATGTTTAGTAAGAGGGCAGACAGCTATGCTGCCTAAACCAGTGTTCTATAAAGAAGTCCGTCAGGGCCAGTGGGACAGAAATGAACTCTGGAGAGTTCAGGGGTCTCTTTGCTTACACGGTTGCAATTTAAGATGCTCTTGATCTTCAAATAATGTCTTTCATGTAGCACTTCATTTGGTGGCAGCATGACTTTGCTAAGACTATTAAAGGCAATTCTAATGAGAACTCGGGGAGGAAAGAGGAGCGTGATGGAGGAAGCTTCTCATCTTAGGGAGTACCTAGGCTATCACGAACAGAATGTTGTAGAAACCTGAGTGTTACCGGCCGTTCTGGTGGGGTCCAAAGTGGAAATGAGGACTGTGTTATTGGGAACTGGAGAAAGAGTGATCCTTGTCATAATGTGGCAAAGAACCTGGATGAATTATGTTCTAGTGTTTTGTGGAAGGCAAAAACTGGGAGTGATGATATTGGGCATTTAGCTGAGAAGATTTCTAAGCAAAAAGTTGAAGGGACGACTTGGGTTCTCCTTAGCCCTTCCAGTGAAATAGAGACAGAAGAGAGACAAATTGTAGTCGACATCCTCTCTCACACGGGACTAGGGCACTCTGTCCTATGATGGCAAGGATACGCCATGGTTTCTCCAGAGCTGATCACAGTTGCCACACTCGGCAATAAATGGTATATAAATGAATGCCTACATTAAATAAATTCATGCTTCCTAATGTCAACAAGACATCTCTTTGGTATATCAGTATAGTGATTCGGAAGAGAGAAAACCAGGTCAATAAAATAGATGAATAGATGGCCAATGTTGTCCCTTAATCGTTACTTGAAATACATAGAGAGTGATTATTAATTCTATATATCTATTTATGAAACTCTATTTCCCTCAGATCTTTTATTGCTTTAGTTTCTTAATTTTAAATCATTTTTGTGTAATCATGCCATTAACAAATAGTCATACTTTTGTATCCTCCTTTTAAATATTTGTACCTTTTGGTTTGTTATTTGACATCAGTAGGATGTTAAGTAACAGTGCACACTTTCTTGTCCCCAGCTTTCATGGACAGTCCTCTAGCCAACCTGGATGATGGCAGTTATTGGTTTGGGATAGATATTATTCTTCAGTTAAGTAACTATCCAGGTCTGAATTTTTTTTTTTTAAAAATCAGTATATCACATTGAATTTCATCAAATGTTTTTCAGGTATCTTTCAAGATTACTTTTTCATTTTTTAAAATTTATGCATTTGAAGGCATTAACAAATAACCTAATCTTAACCCATCTTGATGTTTTTGGAATACACTCTTACTGCTACATACATGTTTTAAAGAAGTTAGAGTTACGCTCAGCTGTACGTATTTTTATAGCCTAAATTCTCATTTGGGAGTGATTCTATGTCCCTATTGAAAGTACTGGAAGGAAAATACTACCTTTCTCTAAGGGCAGACCTTTACTATTGTATCTTTTAAATTCACTCCCTATTCACAAACACATTCTCCCCCCTCACCCCGCCCCTGCCAATTTATCTTCCTGTAGGTCATATTCAATTATAGTAAGCTTCAGGAGATTTCTCAAATTTTATATTTGTATTAACATCAATTCTTTCAATAATAATTTTTTAAATTCTTTTTTTACAGGTAGTTTCAGATGCCACAAATGCTTACTGAGAACTAATTATCTTCTAGGTTTTGTGTTAGACATTTTACTCATAATGTCTAACTTGAGTTATTGGACAATTCGACCTTTGTATGAAGTGTTTGCTTTAACTGGGAAGACATTTTACCTCCTGGAAAATAATACCTCCCTCACTTTCTGTATGTTGCAAACTACACACAACAGGGAGATAGTTTTTCAATTCTTGAGGTGTTACTAATAACAATTCTCCTTTGAAAAATGCACGAAGTCCTTCCAAGGGCAGTTATGATCATTGGACAATCCCAGAAGTTGGTACCCTGAAAGAAATAAGGCTACGCTGAAAAGAAACTAGGCTGATGATTCACAGTGCTTGAAACTGTATATTTCTACACTACAAATGCTGTCGAATATCAGGCAGATTGTCTAGATCACTTGTCTCTCTTATCCAAATTCCTGATCAAGACACATTTCCTGAGCAATTTCTTTCTACTCAGTTTACTCCTGGAGCGTTAAGTATCATTAGGCCTGCTAACTTAGAGATTATTCCGCCCACTCTTAAATACACCTTAAATCTATCTAGTCCTCTCCACTCCCCATGCCGCTGCATTGGTTCAGGCCTGCATCATTTTTCCCTCGGATTACTGTAATTGCCCCTATTCTGCCTTAACTGCCTGAAGTCTTGTCCTTTTCCCTGTACCCCCTACGATTTATTTTCTACATTGCCCGAATAATCTTTCTTAAATGCATGCCTGAACATGTTATTCCCTGCTTAAAATCCTTCAATTACACTCAATTGCACTCATAATACAATCCAAACTCTTTAGCAACAGGCGCTGTAAATCTTTTCTGCAATAAGGTGGGGGGTGGGAATGCAAACGTGGACACATGCTTGCACAGATTCCTTAGCAAGAGCACATGCGAAAGATCTTTTGTAGCCTGGCCTCTGCCCTCTCACCCCTTCACCTCTCACCCTGGACACACTCCAAGCACCCAGATCTGCCCCTACGCCTGTGAATACATTGTCCTGCTGCTCGCTGTGTGGAATTCATTCTCCTCTAGATCTGCCTAATCCCTCATCTTTTGAGCCTTAGCCCGGAAGTAACCTTCAGTGGGGAGCCTCCCTTAGGAGTGGGCTTGAGACCCTCCTCTGAATTCTTCTAGCATTCTGAGCACTTCCCTATCAAACACTTCTCTCATGTTGCTCTGTTAGGTTTTCTTGTCAACCGCCAGACTGTGAGTTTGCTCAGAGCAGGAGCTAGCATTGCATGTAGCCCCTGGTAGGCATCACAGTTCAGAGGGACAGTTGTCTTATTTACTTGTTTTGGTGTTGCCACATCATTTCTTTCTCACCCCGAGGCTCGTCTGCAATAAATCGTGCATTCTGTACCACAGGCTCCTAAATGCAATCAGGAAAACTGGCCCAACTCAGACTCCAGAAAGAAACTCTTTCTCTAACTCTTGGGCTGGTGGTCACCCAGCCTCTGTCTGACACTATGGCCTAAAGCTACTGCATTTTACCATTTCCAGAGGGACTGCAGTGGCTTTTCATTGACTTTACGGTCATTTCCTGAAAGTACTTTGGGGGAGGGTAATCTCTGGCTTTTGTCCCTCCAGAAGTATTGACCACAGACCTTTCTCTGTGTTGGGTAATTTACATAATTGCAAAATAGGTAAAATATGTCTTGGGCAATTGCTTATTTCCCCTTTTAGTTTTCTTGATGTGCTTCTTCTCTCAAGATCCTCAGTGTCCTGACCTGCCCCAATTTCTTTATTCCCACCTGGCTTCCTTCCACTTGGTTGGTGCATGGGGTTTCTATTACACCTTCATGTATATAAACCTCTAGGACCTCTGTTGCCTTGGAGACATTTAGAATAGGAAAATTCCTAGTAAGTGGTTGATAACTAATAATGCTTTAATTCTCTGTCCACATGCTCTTTGTATGTTAGAACATTTTTCTACTTTAACCTGACAACAACAAACTTGCCGTGATGAAACTTCAGACATCAGAAATGGACTTGGGGGGATTTTAGAGCTGGTGGGGCTGTGGTTATTCTTCTGGGCCTGCTTGCTAAACATACCATCTGGGTTCCTGTCTATTCTACTTACGCATTGATTTGTGACACAGCATTGATTTATTTGTTATGCAGTAGAAACAATTCAAACAAGAGCACCAAATAAAACAAACTCAGGCCTGTTTTAAACTCGTGGCCACATGCAAGGGAACTAATCTGATGGGAGAAGTGCAGCAAAAAAGTGTCTGGGGAGTTGGGACACTCAGGCCGTTGGGTGGATACTGCTTTGTGGTCCAAGGATCCCGCCAGCATCCGGCTTGAAGACCCACTGTTGCTACTGGCTCCTGGAGAGAAAAGGAGCCACATGCCATCAGGAGGCTGATGAAGAACTCTGAGGAGTTTTTGCATTTTAGACATCCATTGATTCAGACAGTAAAACTCATCCTCAGGACAATTTCTAAATTTCGATTTATCAGATGATGTACAGTCTTCCCCTCCATTCTCAAGGATTCTTCACCTCAGCTAGCTCTGACGTGATTTTCCACACTGATAGGAACTCTGGCAGTGCTTCCCCACCACTACTTCTGGCTGCCAAGACCCTGAGGGCTCAACCCCATGCTATTGTATTTCTTCCTTGGAATGACTGAGGGAGAGGCTTCGCAGAATCCTCGGGCTGGGTTGGGACAGCAAGACTCATTCCTGGGCCTTTGTTTCAGCTTGAAATCTACCACAAATTAATTGGACTGATGGAGATAATTAAGATAGTCACTTGGATTGTGTGCCTTTCCTCTGAAAAATTTCTTTAAGTTGCCAGATTTATGCTTGGGGTATTGAAATATTAATGATCCATGGCCTTTAAAAGAGAAGTCTTTCCTTTGAATGGAATTCATAGCTAAATAAAATATTTAGATTGATTAGCACTCACTCATGTGGGAGTCTTGCCTACTGCTCTCAATAATAGCACATCATTTACCATAACATACAGGGGCGAGCAAAAGTAGGTAGTAATACAAATAAATAATACAATAATAAGCAACAATATGAGAACAAACTCCCTGTATATCTCAAGTAATTCAATGCCCAACTTTCTGCAGACTCCTACTGTTATAATGACAAGGGGTTTTGGTCTCTAAAATGATCTTGTAGCAGAGAGAAAAATATTCTGGGACGTTTTCTAGATCTGCAATTACAGAACACTGAACTTTGAGTAGAAACAAATGGTTTGAACAAACAGGAGTAATTTGCAATCAGAGTCTGTTAGAAAAGGAGACAGATAAACAGAGTAGGGTAATCAGAGTCTCTTGGCATTCTCTGCTGGTGGTTAAGATTCTTTACAATTCCCATGTTTGTGCTAACAAATTATGACATTGTCTCTTCTTCTGCTAAGGAGGACCAATGGTGGTTTTTCTATATTCATGTACATATCACCAGATATATATATGCATATATAAATTTATATATTCATGTAAACATTATATGAATACACATATAAAAATATGTACATATATGTGTGTATATGTGTGTGTGTGTGTATATATATATATATATATATATATATATATAGAGAGAGAGAGAGAGAGAGAGAGAGAACATTTTCATTTATCTCAGAAAGCTTCCTCATGCCCCATTTAGCCAACCCTGCTCCAAGCAATTGCTAATCTGATTTCTAAATTACGGATTAGTTTTGGTTATTCTAGAATGTCATATAAACAGGCTCATAGACTATGTATTCATTTGTGTCTTATTTTTTTCACTTAGTGTAGTGCATCCTATTCTGTCACATTTTTCTCTTTTCCTCTTCCCTACTGACCTACCTGTGCTGTATTCAGAAACTGGAGAATCAATAAGGACCAGATGTTTAATCATTAAAATCATTAAGAAAAACAATTTCTTAAATCAATTATGATAAGACAATAACCATGCTAAGTGATTTTTCTTATTTAATACTCATAAAAACCCTGGAATGTAAGTATGAGTTTGTGACCTTGAACCACTTATTTAATCATTTTAAGTCTCAGCTTTCTCATCAGTGAGTAGAGTAAGAAAACGCACAGATAAGGAGGGCTGTGTCCCTAGCCCATCAAATTTCAGAGTGTGGATTGCTTGTTTGCACTTTAGGAAGAATTCTTTTAAACTGGCTAACCATTGCTTGAACATGTGTTTGAGTATGTGTAGTACAACCTATATTCATTTCTTTTAAAACCCTACTCACCTAGCAGTAAAATAATTTCAAAGAAATTTGTGGTTAAAAAAAAGGTGGGATAGGAGAACACAATGGACTAGAAATTTCTTCAAAAGTTAGATACTGAGAAATGGATGCCTACTTTGGTAAATGACTCAGCAGATGACAGGGAGCTGAAAACCATGTACCTGTAGATGAAGATATTAAAAATAAGCTGATTGTGCTAATAAAGTGAATTTCAGGTACTAAGGAAGGCTTCGGGGAGGCAGGAGTGGAGAACAAGGTAGAAAATACTGACATACAGCTGCTAACCTCCTATCACTCACTGTATTCTCACCCCTACCCCAACAGAAGGCGGGGGCTTACTTTCAGGAGAACAGCTAACAGGATTGGGAGCCGGGGATAATGGGTTTGCTGTGCACAGAAGACGTGGGACTAGGGACGATTACAGACCTCTGTTATGCATGGACTGGTCAGCTGAGAGTTTGGGTCACGGGAGCTCTGCTCCGTACACAGGCTCTAGCTGCCATGGCCTTCCCAGACTACCATTTCTGTCTGCTCAGCCTAAGGAGATGACTGAGCTCCACCTGGGTTTCCCAGTTCTCTCCGGGAAGTAAACTGGGTAAATTGTAGGGGTCCCTTTTTTTGTCACCCTTCACTTGGAGGTCGTTGTCTTTTGTGTTGTCCAATGTCCTCAGAACCATTATTTTATGTTTTATTTTTTATTCCAATTTAAAAAATTTGTTTCAGGTGGGAAGGTAAGTATGCTCCCTTTTACTTGGTCAGAAGCGGAACTCACACGTGAAAAAGTTTGATTAAAATAAAATGGAAAAATTATGGCATCAGGCATTGTTAAGACATTTCAGTCTTTTTGTGTTCGGCTGCAGCTACAAAGCCTACTTGATGTTCGTGGAAGAGAGCCAACCTGGGACTCCCCCCATAATTTTACATGGAAAACAGCCCCCTTTCCCTTATGTATAGGTTTTTGAGGGAATTATCATTCTATTTACATTGTTGATCCCATAATATTGAGGATAAAGGAGATAGTTCCTCAAGGAAATATTTGATGCTTTTAGGTAAGGCATTCACCTTCCTTATCCTTGTTTTCTTCTTCTGTAGAGTGAAGTGATTCTATCTGCTTTGCTCTGTCATTATGAAGATTAACTAAGATATTTATAAGAAAACTAGCACAGAGCCTGATTCATAAGTTTCAGAAAGCATCAGTTAATTTATTCTTAAGCACGTCAGTAAAGGCAACATAGTGATAGGCCTATTACATTCTCTTGCAAACCTACTGGCTGTTTATTCTGTGGGCATAAATTATTTTATGGGACGATAAAATAATGACTATAGTGACTATAGCTGACTCCGGAAGCATATTACATTTCAGTATTCCCCTTCCTACTAACAACCAGGGTGCGTAACTTGGTACCCCAGGAGGGCAGGCCTGCAAGGAGTAGGTTTGCCTGGGTGCTCTGCTTGTCTGAGCATCTCAGATCCACGCCAGCGGGAGGAAGTGTACTGCTTCCTGCATCTCTCAAGCTGAAGGCTAGAGGCTGGAGACGCACATCCTTCGCAGGAGATCAGCTGCTTTAGCAGCTAATTAATGAGAGAGGCTATGCATGACATTTGGAAAGTTCCTGAGTGAGCAATGTGTAGTGAAAAGCTGAATAACATCCTTACGCTATCTGTCACATCGTTTATGTTCACTTCTCTTGGCCTGGCCTCAGCACACTGCATAAATCTACAGCTGCAGAAATCGAAATCTCATATAAAATTGAAGGATTTATTTTGAGGTATTGAAAGGTTTATAGCTGAAAAAAGTTAAAATTTGCCGAATCGGCATTTGGAAGACTCTCCTGTGTGCCTCACTCCGTTTGACTCTCCAGTTCTGTTCTCCGAATTCCTGTCTCCACAGGGAGACCAGGAAGCCTGGGGGGAAACAGTGACGTGGATGGAAACGTCCAGACTTTACCTACTCTTGGCCTTTGTGGCTTCATATTTCAACCTAAGTAGCCCTTGAAAGCTGTCATTATGATGCTAAGACCCATACACAAGGAAAATAAAACAATAGTTCCATTCTGCTCTGGTGCCTGATTGCATTCTGGACTCCAGGAACTTCTGTCAGTTTTCACGATGTATTTTAGTGCAGTGTTAAGTTTTCAGTGCCCACGTCCCCACATCTTTACTGCTTTGGTGGGAGTCAGTTGGAAGCTCACTTAGGTCTTTAGTTATCGCCTAGAATAAAAATCTGAGTTATTACTCCTGTATTCAATACAGGGTTCAGCATTTTGTACTCTGGATTCTGTAGATCATCCCCAGTAACCTTCTAGACCTCTGGCTTATGGTCTGGTTCATTTCTTGAGCTAAGAGGAATGAAACTTCAAATCTTAGAATGGTTGCAGATGGATTGGGTAGCTAAATTTAAAAATGGTAATAATTAAATGATTATATATATATATATGAAATGACATCAGGGATTTAGAAGGCAGTGTGGCACATTGGTAAGGCTGATAAGCAGAAATCAAAAATCTTCAGATGTGTTACTGATTCACTGACTTTAGCTGCTATCTTGGGGGAAAAGTTATCAGCCTTAATCATTGCATCTGTAATGGGTGAAATATCCAAGCTGCAAATTCATAATGACACATGCCCAGTTTATCTTCTAGGGAATCATAAACAGTCAGTGAGTTAATACATGTGACCTTGGAAGTTTAAAGACTTTAAAAAGTATCAGGCATGGTGACTAACTGAAACAGTACAACTGGGGGCTGTTGCTTTTGTTCTTACCTCTACTTGCCTCTCCCCAAATCGGAAGCTGTCCCCTCTTCCTTTTTTCCAGCCCCCTCCAGTCCAGGAGATAAGGAAGTGTCCTTCTGTGAAGGCCCGTGGAGTCCCCTTAGCGAGTACTATCTTTCTTGCATGTCTCTGCCGCTGTTCCAGCACGTCTCGGGGTCCCATAGTCACAGAAATAATTTCAGAGGTGTGTTTGTATTGGATCGGCTCTGACCCCAGAGTGTACTAGTAGCAGGATGTGACAAGTGAAAAAGGCCTTTAATCTGCAAATGAAAAGTCTAAAACTGGCCCCTGGCTGCCCCCGACTCTGGTGGTCTCTTCTGGGAATGGGCTCACTTTTTAGTTGAAATACAACTATTTCAGCTCCTCTACAGGGTGAGCGGCCGCTGAACTGCACAGTTCCTGAAAAGTCTGGGTCACACATACTGTTTTGGAGGCCCGCATGTCTGAACTTCTGCAAGGGCTTCGTGTGTCTGAGATCTCTCTTATCCTGTGAGAAATCTTTTTTACCTCTCTCTGCTCGATGCCAGTTCCAACAGCTGTAACTATTTCATTTTTAATTTGCTCCTTGCAGCCCTGTCTCTGCTTAATCCATTAAGACAACTTTGAATGTTCCCGGCTCATATATTTATAAAGGGGGGGGGAAATGAAGGGAAAAGACTTTGAAAAATGGTATCTAAATTGTAGCCAAATGTACTCAGAATTCTCCTAGGTTAAATTGCAAATAATTTTCTTTCAAACATCACAAACACTCTCTCTAACTTAAACTCAACAAATTGGACAGAAGGGTTTTATTGCTCTAGGAAACATGATTCATTCTCCTTTTCTCTCTGTTCCTTTCTCCCTCTCTTCCTTCTCACTTTCTTTCTAGAAATGTTACCCTGGCTGTGTTCTAGCTACATTGCATAATCCTAACGACTCCTTCCTGGGGCTTCCATGAAAAATTCGCCTGTTTGCAGAGCCATTTTGGAGCCCAGTCCCATTCTGACCGCTGGGAGAAGGGAGGAGTGGGCACAGAGGGACGGCTGCTTTAAATCAATCAGTTGACACTAATCTAATGTCTAATTAGCTCTGGGTGGGCGTGTGCTTTGATTATAGGAAATGCCTCAGGCAGTGACTGGCGTTTGAAGGGCTGGTCCACATGTATCAATCATCCTTTGACAAGGAGATCTGGAAGAGAAAAAAAAAAAAACCCAAAACAAGTGTGGGGGGGCATGTTTCTTTCCATCATCTGTTGATTATCTGTTTCCCTCAGTCCAAACCAAATGCTTTGAAGCTCATCCATTTGCTCTTAGCAATGAGCGCCTGAACACAGAGATAGACGAACTTTCTAAAGTCGGCTAAGACTTCTATTTGTGTCAAATAATTACTTCCTGTGTCACAAAATACCTACTCATATCTAATAACAGTTATGTGCTTTAAAAACAAACAAACAAAAGTAAGGGCAGAGGCTCTACTTTTCAATATTCAGCTAAACCCTAAACAGGAACAATACACTATTATGGAATTGTTTATATGAAATGATTGACGATTGAGCAACAGCAGCAAAATCTTTAATGAAAGTAAGAAGTCGCTTTCACTGAAAAATGGCATGCCTGTAATTATTTTCTAATTGTCTTAGTTTCTTTTGTTCTGTACATAAATTTACTCTTTGAGGGATAGCAGGTTTAAAAATTTTCCTAGAAGTGGCATTGGCATATTGAAATGCTACTGTACTGTTGCTATTTCTAGTACAAATGAGGAGGCTGGTTTCTCTGTCACCCAAAGTTGCAGGATGACGCTTAGACCAGAATTAGTACAGCAGTGTGAGTACCTTCCAGTTTTTAAACAAAGGAAAACAAATTGAACTAAAGGGTTAATTTCACTGTCGTCCTTATTGATCATGTGACTGAAAGAGGTGCTTTAAAATACTGTTTTTATTTCAGCTCTACTTGGTTTGCTTTTTTCTGCGTGCTCTTATTTTTCCAATGATTCCAAGCTGTTTAATCTGTTGGAACCAAGAAAGTGGCATCATAATAAAAGTGATACTTAAAGAGATTCACGTGCTAAGCCTGGTGTAGAATACAGTCTGAGGCTCTGCAGAGGAACTGTTGGGTTTAAGTCCTGGCCGTGCTCCTTACCAGCTGTGTGACCTTGGGCAAATACTTAACCTTGGTGAACCTCACCTGCAAAATGGAAATCACTATAGTGCCTACTTCATAGGGTGATTATAAAAATCAAATAATATGATGCATGGGGAGTGTTTAGCACATGGTAAGCACTCAATAAAATGTTAACTGTTATTGTTGGTGTAGATAAGGGAGTATTTCCCCAACAACTCTGGCTGAGTTTAGAAATCCACAAAAGGTGCGTCTTTCTTAGGAGGTAGGGACTTGAAGAGGAAGGTCTAAAAGTTTATGTGAGAATCAAGCAAGATACTTACACCACTGTCTCATCATACACAGGCATTGTGGGCTTAGAGGGGCATTGCATTATTGAATGTAAAATAGAACACTTAAAATTATTGACCCACTTTGATTTAAGGTGTTCTTGAGAATTTTCATAAGGATAAACCTTATAGTAATGTGTGAAGAAATTCTGGTTTGACAACTTCATTAGAAAATTCACACTGGAATGTTTATTGGGATACTTCTATCCTTGCTAACTTCAAGTAAATGCCCTCTCTCCTCTCTCTGTTTCTCTAGCAGACAGAATAAAGGAACAATGATGTGTATATTTTAAAAGGCACCAGGTTACTATTTTACTGTCTAGAATTTACTGCTTTCAAGTTCTGTCAAGAAAATTTGAAATGAACATGAAATAGAAATGACTAAATTGTAAGTTTTACTTTTACACTGCTTTATTTCTATCAATGTGATACATTTTAGAAGTTTTTGTAATATTGTGTGAAAACATGGGTTTTTTCAAAAACAGAAAATAAGACTATCATGAAAGTAATCAATTTTGATTTTTTTCCTCAGAGCATCTTGTTAGTAAGCATATGCTCACCAGTTAATTAAAAGTCAGGTAGGTCAATTGTCTGAAGCATAAACTCAGGTTATGTATTTCCAGGGTCCTTACTGAAAGACTGCTAAGGCTTCATTACTTTGAACAAATTTTGAAAACAGCAGTTAAAGGTAATAAAAAAATAATTGCATGCTATTGCATTACTTTCAATTACTTATAGAAACATAAAATAGGATAATAAGAGATTGCCAACAAGAGGTCTGTCTTCTTATCTATTATAAGTCACAGAAAAATAAATAATGATGTATAACTAGCATATTATATGGTAAATATTTTCATATTTTAAGGTTGTAAAGTCCAGATTTCACACATTGATTTCATGAATCTCTTAATGATTCTTTCAATATAATGAGAATTAAGTATGAAATGAAGAATTAAGTGGATTTGTGTTACACTTATTAAAATCGAATGTAACTGTCTCATTCAGGAGAGTGTTTTTCTGTTTTCAATATTGTCCTTCCAAGCAATCAAAATCCCTGCCACCACCCCACAATGCCCAAAATAGAAAAAAGGAAAAGAACAACCCCTGCCTCCCAAAAGCCCATGTGGCCTTTTGCTTTGATAAACTCTGATATGAAAATTCTAGTTAAACTTAAGGCTATGCTACAAGAGGCAATGTAGGGAAGCACTTGTAAGTGACTCTCCAGGTGCACTGGATGCACTGAGGGTGATACATAGTTCTCTGCTACTGTGGGAACATGTTTTTAAACTGTGGTGGGAGGGAGCTTGTCTAGACCGTAGCAAACACTTTCTTCATGAGGGTTATGTGTCATGGGAAAGCACTATTACAACAGGGGCTATAGAACTTCCTGCTTTGGGAATTGTATAATAAGAGCCAGGCTGGTGTCATTTCACACAAGACCTGCCCGGAGGTAGGGGAATGGATAAAATGACCTTTCCTGCCTCCTCCAAGGGCTATGACTGGTCCTTAATGAAAACCTGGTACCAAGGTCTAGTTTGGTATGGAACAATGCTTTTAAGGCCAAAGTTTAATTTCATAACAGCAATTGGATACTGTAGATAGATGGATTGCACTCTTTGGAGATGGATAAAGTGGCTTGGTCTTTGAGCTCATCCCAAGGGGAGCTTTAAGGAATATTCTCTGGGAACTGCATCCTGTGCTGGCAAAGGCATTACTTGATGATTTAATGGGTCTTTTCCATTGCCAGGTCTTATGATGTATTGTTACCACCGTTGAGTGGTTGTAGTCTAAGATTTTAGTACCCATATGGTAATGGACACCAACTAAACTGTTCGGCCATCAAACTTCAGAATTGCTGCACAGTTGCTCAAGACGGTAGCTGTACTCCTTCCCTCTCTCCTTTGAACTTGAGCGTGTTCTCCATCGTTGTCATTAAGATCTGTATGCAGAGTTATTCAATTTCAGTCTACATTCCAAGGAGGTTGCTGTGAAAGTTTATTGGTATTGCAGCCTATTCTCTTGGAAGTTAAAAGTCCCGGTGCCTTTGATCTCAAGTCTATTTACTTTCACAAAAGTAATAGATATGGTCTACTTGGGGATACCAAATATGAAGAGTTTTGAATTAGGAAGTGCATGTGTGTGCATAGCTGCTTCACACTAGTAGTGCTGAATGAACTGTCCACATAAATGCTTATGTCGTTGCCTTTTATTGATGCTTACATGCTGTAGCTCTGAAAAGAGATAGGGTTGCTACACTTACTATTGAAATAGGCCACTGGGCAGGCTTTGGGAAGGAAAGAGATACAAGGAAGTTTTCTGGCCTCCTTTTTGTATGTGTTCATGTTGAATGCCAGCTACTTTGACTTCTTTTCTGCTGCTACTGAAACAGAATAAGGTTGCACACAATGGGAACTGGAGGAAGGGAGGGGCAATGGGCAGTTCCCCGCAACAGGTGCAAGTAATATGGCCGCCACTTTCCCACACGTATCAGGCAGTCTCAAGTGGCCCTGTGCGCTCTGAAAATGAAACGACAGTGCAGATCAAGTGTCTGCCAATTAGAAGCTGGAAGCAAAAGAGCAACAAGAAGGTGGATACAGGGGGTGAAGAGGAGTGGAGTGCAGTGAGAGGGGGTGTTAGTGCCCTTGCATCTTTGTTTTTCTTATATCCAAAGCTTGGATGTGAAACCCTATCTGTGTTATTTCACTTCCAATAATCATGCTCCACTGAGGTTCTGAGATGGTATCTGGGTGATGAACACAGAGAGCAGTTCCATTGTTCTTCCCTTCATCTGTGCCGAGAAGCTGCTGGTAAGTGTCTTCAGGTGGGACTGGAAAGTTCCGTAGAACATGGAATGGGGCTCCCACCAGCAGTCTTTCCTCCTGAGCCAACACCTCCGCCCTCTACCTCATATATCATTCATATTTAATGGACTGATAGTGCCTGTCATATCCTTAAACCTGACCTGAAATTGTGATACTCACTTGGAATAATTTGAGATCAGACAAGTGGAAGACATGTTTGTGGTTAAGGAATTATTTTCAGGGGCGTCAAAGTGTTTCCATATGAGGCTAATGCCATTTTTGTAAGGATCAAATGCAGGAGACACAATAAATATTATTTCGTTTCCTTTGGTCCATTAAAAAAAAGATCTGATTGTGAAAAGAGGTATTCACTGGGAGATTTTTCCAAGAGCAAGTAAAATGTACAGTTATCTAAGCAAGTGTTTTCTTTTGTCCCTTTTTTGTCTTTTTTTTTTTTCAAACAAAGTTTATGTGGACACCTCTAAATGATCTATGTTTTAATTCACTTTCATTTTCTGCATGATGGGTGGGAAAGAGACAGACCCTCATAATTCCCTCTACAAATGCACTTGTTTGATCCCTGGAATACAGCTCTTCCTTTGGTTGCATCTAATTACTTTCTCTTTACATGTCAAGAGCTTTCATAAACTTTGATATTTGCTACTCTATGTGTGCAGTCCTTTCTTCCTTTTCCCTATTTGGTGACTCTTCCTTATCTTCTAAGACAGGACCACGAGTCCCTTCTGGTTGTGTCCAGCCTTGGCCAGTCCCCTCAGGCATGCTTTAAGTGCCTCTGCTTTGTGGCTGTGCCGCTGTCTGAGTGCAATGTGTAAATGCATGGTAATTATTTGTGTATATGGCTGTCTCCTTGCTGGCCGATGACTCTGTCTGGAGCAGGAGACTTTTCTTCTTCTTTAATTCCATCACTGTCTGATGTGGTGCTCCATAAATACGATTGATGAGTCCAGGGATGAATGGGGCTTTTCAGAGGTTACGATGAGCCTAACTAAATGATGGGATTCTCAATCCCCTTTAATGATTTGCCACGGATAAGCCCTGGAATCCAGAGTTATGAGGGCAGTTCTCTCTATCAGGAATCCACTAAATTCAATGAGGAATCCAATGAAGAATTCACTAAATTTCTTTGATAATAAGAAGCTTTTTATGTGATATGTAAATTTGATGTCAGATTTATGGACAGACTTCTTTACCTGTGTTTGATTACATCTGACTGATGATGATGCTGATGATGCTGATGATGATATAGTGACGACACCAATAGCTAACATTTATTGAGTGTTTAACATGTGTCAGACACTATGTCAAGCTGCTTTTGATATAAAATCTTTCCTCTTACTAAGAACACTGTGAGTTATATTACCCTTGTGTTCCGTGTGAGGAACTGAGGCACACAGAGTGATGAAGTGACCTACTCAGGAACTCACCGTCAGTGAGTAGTAAAGTCTGCATGTGACCCTCAGAGCCTGGTTACAAAAAGCAAGGGCCATGAGGAACAATCAAGGCTGCCGTAACTGTCCTGAGCACTTGTAGGGATTCAACCTGTGATTTCTTGTGTTACTAGAATTTGAAAGGCATCCTGTATTTCCATATACCTGTAAATATCCTCTGATGTTCCAAGAAGAGTTCAGTGTTGAGTGTATATCCTGGACAAGCCTGCATCTCCAGACTGGGTGAAACCATTTAGCTGGGATTCTGGTGGTGTCTCTAGACTCAGAAGAAACTTGTGGAATCAAGTGGTTTTCTGGAAAATGTTGGCCAAAAACCACATTCACCCCAAATTGCCATATGAATGAAATACATGGGTTTTCTTTGTGTTTTGAATGATTCCAGTGGTGGCCTCAAGCTTCTATTTCCTCTTATTTGTGTGGAGTCAACTGAAATAGCTTTATACAAACAACAAAAGGTATGAAAAAACACACGGATTTTGTCACTACTTTGCCACTACTTTTCCAAGTAGAAACACTCTCAGGACGCATGTACCACAAAGCACTGTGGCTTTGGTACTGATAAGCTTTTAAAATGCTAAAGTCACTGCTTATTCCTGGGTGTCTCTGTCTTATATTTAGTCACTTTTCAGTTTTTGTATTTGCTCATTAGCTAGTATTTCAGGCACTGCATTTTGCTTCTAAATAGGAAAGATTCAGTTGTATTCTTCAAAAATATTTTTCATTGTGTCTGATCCCCAAATGTGCTAAATTCTAAAAAGGGAGAATAATGTTGGTTTTAAGTTGTAATGTTATATTTTTGTGGTTGACAATTGGAAAGTTTCTAATGTATTTCCTTATCTTGTTTTTAAAAAATAATTTGATGTTTATGAAAGGTATGGAAATATTGAATGGAAGGGTAAATCTCTTTTCTATAAACTCATTTTAAGATGGAAATGAATGGTCAATATCTGTACGTCGATTATATTTTCCTATGGCACATGTACATAAACCATAACAAACATATGATCTTATTTTTATTTACCAGTACTTTTTTTTCTGATGACACAGAGTATGAGACAAGAATTACTGGATGCACTATCATGTCGGATCTCCAGTGCTTCTCTCCTTTTGATCATGTTACTCTACCTGGATTTGAAGAGTCTAGTGATAACTAGGCAGGATTTGAAGAGGACTGGTGGGGAGTAATTATAATATTATTAGAAAATATGTGTATAAAAAAGCATTCTTAACATTTTTACTAGCATAGGAAAAGAAAAGTATTGTAAAGTCCCTATGGCATGAAATTAATCTTTATCTGATGAAGCTAAAGATTTTTCCCTGGTTAAATCTAAATTCTTTCAAAGCCCCTTGTTGATGTCAATCTATAGCAGATAAGTTGAATATTTTTAGTTATTTAGATATTTTGAATACTCAAAATATTTTTTAAAAAAATATATTCTAAAATTTCAGTAAGTTACAGGGGTCCAACAATGTTGGTGTACTGAGTCCACCAAAAGTGACAGAACTTAAAGTTAGAAGACACGATAGCCCCAACCAGTGAGGCTCAGTTGGCTGGGCATCATCTTGCAGAGCAGAAGGTCGCTGGTTCAGTTCTGGCCAGGGCACATGCCTGGGCTGCAGGTTCAGTCCCCAGCTGGGGTGTGCAGGTAGGTGGATGATAGATGTTTCTCTTATGTCGATCTTTCTCTCACACTGATGTTTCTCACCCTCTCTTTCTTCCTCTGTTCCCCTCTCTCTAAAAATAAATAAATGATTGATTATTTGCCTTTTGGCTAAGATCAAGTGTAGTATCTGTTCTTATCAGTTTAAAAATAAATAAATGAAATCTAAAAAAAAAAGAGAGAGACACTGTAGATGGTTTCAAATTTTTCAGGTAGACACCCAGAAAGGAAATGAACAAAAACCCATAGACACAGACAGAAGTATGGTGGGTACAAAGGGAAGGGGAGTAGCAGGTAGTAAAGAGTAAAAGGGGCCGAATACGTGGCGGTGGAAGAAGATCTGACTTTGGGTGGTGGGCACACAGTGCAGTGTACAGATGAGGAATCATAGAAATACAGACTTGAAACCTATATAATCTTATCAACCAGCATCACTCCAACAAATTTAATTAAAAAATGTAAAGGAAAAAAGAGAAAACACTATAGATAAACTTTTTTTGTAGGAAAGGTAATTGAGACTCAAAAAGATTAAATGATCCTCAAAGAATAGGGGGCAAGTAGTACATCCTTTCAAATTTTTCGTATCATATCTCCAGAATTCAATTTTGACTCTAGACTATGCAAAAATCATATCTACTTTTCCTGTATAATAACTAGATTAGGACCAATTTTAGATTATTATTTGCATATCTTTAATTATGATGAAGGCATCCTCATCATTAATCCCAAATTAAGTGGTCAGTAAATGCTATAATAATGAAGTTGGGATTAATTAGCTCCCAATTATGGTTTGACCAAATACGATACTGAATAAAGCTAAGTAGAGAGGATCACATTGGAAAAAAAATCAATGGAAGATAATGCCTATGGAAAATTATGTAACACTACAAAGAGAAACACATTTTCTTTTACCACCAGAAAATACCACACTTTCAGCCATATAAATGTCTAAGTATAGTGAGGCAGATCGATTGCCAAAGTGTTCCTAATTCTCCCTATCTCCCTAAATCCATACACTTTGCAATATGACTTTTCAGCTTCTTCTATCAAGAAATGACCTCTACTTCCCCACCCCTCTAATCTGGACCTGTCTTGCAACTTGCTTTCACCAGTAGAATGTGCAGAAAGTGACAAGGTACCAGTTCTGAGCATGTGACTTAGGTGGCCTTGTTTATGTCCCTTCTCTCTCTCAGAACACTTTCCACCTGCCATGAGAACAAGCATGTGCTCTTCTCCCAGATGATGAGAGGTATCTGGCTGTGTGAGCTCTGTTACTCCAGTCCCCATGAGACACGTAAGCGAGGCCGTTCTAGATGAGCCATCTCCCGGCTGGTCCACCAGCTGATTGCAGATGCATAAGCAAACCCAGCCAGGAGCAGCCAAACCTCACCCAGATCTACAGAACTACCCAGGTGATCTGTGGACCCTGCAGCAATAACAGATGCTTATTTTTTCAAGCCTCTAAATTTTGGAGTGGTTTATTAGGCAGCATTATTGTGGCAATGGATAACTGATACAGTGAAACATTAAAGATGTGACTAAAGCAATGGTAGACTCAGAAATTCCACAAACCACCTAATTATATCCAACTTTCTTCAGATATAGTCAAAGCAATTCCTATTCTTGGTTGTCACTTGATTCATTGTTCCATAGATTAGGACATGAAAGTACAATAATTATCCCTTTTAAAAATTCCTATAGAATATCGGTTAAAATGGGTCTTAGAAGTCACTTAGGTCAACTGTTAACTTGACAGAAAAGGGATCAAAGCCAGTTGGCTACATAAAATTGGATGCCTTGATTCTGCTTTTAGGAAGCCATTATAAAAAGACAAATTTTATGTGAACACTGTATTTTGTAGAGGTCATAACTTCTGCCACCTTATTGTCCTAAAAAATAAATCAATGTTTTGTATGCTGATAATCACATTCAGTGTCCTCTGACAGCAAGACGTCTTCAGTCTCAGTGCGAGGAATGCACTGCAGTGAACACCCTATGTCTACCTCCGTATATTTCTCCAGCTGAGCGTGGGGATCAAATGGTGATGACTGAATCGATGCAGCTTAATTATTGGGGTAGAGACGCAAAGCTCTTCCTGTTAGATCGAGGCCTCATTTGCCTCGCCACTCAGACATTCAATCTTGTAACACCAGCGTGCAGCTCCTCCAGCACGAAGGGCTGCAGTGTGCACCAAAACCTCCAACCGAAGCCTCCACACTGTGCCCGGGAAATGCGTCTCTGAACAGTTTCCTACAGGGAGTAAACTGTCATTTTTCACCACATTAAATTTTATAAGTTTGAAGCAAATGGAAAATGGATTTTATTATTCTCTCTCTCTTTCTCTGTCTCCCTCTCTCTCTTTGGCCACGAATGTTTTATGGTTGCAAAAACAGAATTTGTGGTTTCAACTGCTCAAGTTTGATGCAGAAAGCTATGGAACCTCTTATGTAACCTGATGGCCTGAATAATTATCAAAATATTTTGCTTTCCACCCTTTCTAAGCTTTAGCAGCAGAAAAAAAAATAGTGTGTGCAACCTTTTGACCACAAAATAATAATAATGAGAAAGCCCCTTTTACAAGGTCTGCTGCTGCACCTACACGACAGAGGCTGTAACTGGGGCACGGCCAGGGCTCACACAGCTTGTGCCTGTGTCCAGCTCTCATCAGGGATGGCCTTTTGCAAAGAAGGAAACAGTCTATGAGAGGAAAAGCCAGGTTTAAGGGAAAAGAACGAAAAGTGGAATGGAGACCACTTAGCAGAGATTCAAAGCCATATGGTGTCTTATCCCTTTGAATCCAGAAATCATGTTATGTTGGTCAAAAAAAATTATGGGGTACAAAGAGTGTGTGGGTGTATGTGTGTTTATACGGGGAGGGGAGGAAGACCGAAAAACCTGGAATTATCTTCTGGAGGGCGGCCCCTTGTAGTACAGGCTTCCCCCATAGGTGAGTGTTCTAGGAACACATCTGTGTCAGTGGACCAGCTGGCATTGTGAGAGGCTGCCTTCAGCTTCAGTGAATTATTTTTGAAGACTCAACGGGTTTGCCCATTTCATGATGGGTGATTTACAAGCGCACCTGCTTACACTGCACTGAGTGTTCAGCAGTTTTTGACCAAAAAAACAGCGTGACCCTCATGTCCCACCCTCCCTATTCACCTGATATTGCCCCGAGTGACAATGTTTTCTTTCCCTGAATAAAAGAAGTCCTCAATGGGAAACCTTTTGCCCATATGGAAGAGGTGAAACAAAAAATGGCAGAAGCACTAAAAGGCATCAAAATCAATGATTTTGATCAACTGTTTTGAGCAGTGGAAAAATGTCTCAATATGTGTATTGCATCAAATGAAGAGTACTTAGAAAGTGATTGAAGTTTAAACATGTAAGAATAAATACGCATTTTTTTACTTTAATAAATTCCATTTTGGGGGGTCCCCCCTCATGTGTTTCTTTTGGCTTACACAAAACATTGTTTTTCAGCGTCCACTGAGCAGACGGTGCTCTGTCTTCTTAGCTGATTCACAATGGTGTCACCTCAGACATCTCTTAAATAGAAGTGAGCCTCACTGTATGAAATCTGTGATCTAGAACATTCCACCAGTGAGTCAAATACTAATGAACTCTAGTATATGTGATATAGAACATAAAATATGTTTTCTTTTTTAACTTTAGGAGTTTTAAGCTCCGTTTATTTAAAATTGGTTTTAAATGAACATTATAGTAACATTTCTTTATAGTCAAAGGCCCACATGCATTCACAGGCAATGGATGATAAAGAGTTCTGCTATAACAAGAATACCACCTCCCACTTTCTATAACCCAAAATGAAAAAAAAAGTGTCTCTTTTTTCAATTTTAATTTGGACTAATTTCCCCTTAGTCACGTTCATAATAAATGCCTTTATCAGCATGGTATGCCATTTAGGAAAAAAGAGAATCTAGCTTATTTTACTTTTAACAAGAAAATATGAACTTACTTGCCATTCTTTTTCCCAGAATGTTACATAACGTATTGATTGTATGAGAAATGTAAAAGTCATTTGTGAACACTCTTGCTGCATTTATCAACAAAATACAAAGAGAACAGGGACATTGTCCACTGTGTTCTGAGACTTTAGTCATGGTCCACTACAAGCCACGATGCTGGTGTAGGAGAAAATCAATAAATGCTTGCTGAGTGATTGAATTAACCCACTAAGCTTTTCTTCTGATAAATGGCATACAATTAGCAGATAGTGGCTAATTTTCTGACTCAGAGACTGAGAGGCAGTAATGAAGTACTTGCCTTTAAATCTGTCAGATATCATGGGGATGTTGGGGTACAGTGGCAGAAATGGCACTGGACTTTAATTAAAAAAATCATATTATAAGTTATTCAAACTCTCAATGTCTGTTTCCTAATGAGGTGTGTGCCTGTACCTACTTTATGGAGTAACTTCTTAAAACAGGTTGCGTAAGGAACAGCTCAATAAGATTCAGAATATAATATAAAAATATAACATTATCATAGAAATTACATAAATCCACCAAGCTTGACTTAGTCATACATCTAAAGAGGGCTAATGAAAGAACATGAATGATATTAGAATTGAATATCCCTACTACTGATTTTGGCTAAGACCTTGCAGAAGTGGCTGTTTGTAGAGACTCAGTTCTAATGCACATGCTCAGGCTTTTAAGTTGGCAGATGTGGTGTGGAATAGCAGCTTCATTAATTTATGGGCTACCTAAACTTGAACAAGTTAATTATTATCTTCATGCTTCAAACTCCCCATTTACAGAGTAATGAGAGTATTTCCCTTTGGAATTTAGGAACAAATGAAGTGATAAGATTCACATAGTGGAGTGATTTTAAATTGTAGGCTCCAGAATTAGATTTCCCAGGGTCATATTCTGGCTCTGTTACTTAACAGTCAGAAAAACATAAACAAGTTATCTAACTTCTCAGAGCCTCAGTTTAGGGCAGTTTTGAGGGAACTGAGTTAATAAATCAACAGTATTTAAAATTTCCTAAAATGTGGTCAAGTTTGAATAAATTTGTCACTATTATAGTATTAGTTGTTATTATTATCACCTACTAAATGGAAACTATTTTAACACTTACATGAAGTCATTCACAAAAGTCTATTTGATTTGGATAAAATGAATAATGGTTGTGTTTTATTTGTTTTTTAGAGAGATACTTTGTCATGCTTAAAAAATTACTTTAATGGGTTAAGTGGTTCATTTCCAGTCATTTTGAAAAGGGAGGGCTCCCTCAGTGCTGGCCCATGTCACAGTGAGCCAGGGGAACTTCAAGAGGGAATGGTACTCTACCGACAGATTCCGTTTCTTCTTATTGGATTAACCCCATGCCCATCAAATGTAAAGTCTAGTGATTAGCCATCCATGCTGCTTGGTTAATAACAGTCCTTCTATTCAGCACATATTGAGTTTGGGGGCTGATGGGGTTTCCTTTTCAAATCAACTCTTTTGGAAATCCTTCCGAATGGGACTTTGTTCATATGGCCAGAGAACAATGCAACCCAATAAGCCACCAGCTGGAGTGAAAGAGATGGCGAAGCTAAACGGCGTGTCTCATTCTGGGGAAAATTAACCTCCCAATTTTGCCCAGTAATTGATTCCATCTGACTGAGGAGTTTCAGTCTCGATTGTGACTGTCATTTGGATAGCTGGGAAGCGAAAGCCTGTAATTACAGTCAGGCTACCCTGTTATCAGAGCCGGGGAGGGCTTTTCGTCTCTTCCTACCCCGGGTGATCACAGGTGAGGCTGGCCAGGGAGGGAGTAAGGAGAGAGGGGAAAGTAAAATGCTGGTTCTTTCTCCCTGGGAAAGGGCCCCTAAGGCAACCTCAACCATGGAGAAAAGGTCAGAGGTCTTCGGGAGTCCTCTTGAGTTTTCGTGATGTGAACACGAAGAGGCTAGAGCTTCCTGCTTGTTGCAAATTCTTCTCTCCAGGGAGATGATCTGCCTGGAGACAGCTAATAAAGCCCTGGGACTGTTATGATTGACAGGTAGCTGGGAGAATCATTCCAATGCCATCTATAAAATGCTATTAGCAGCTGTATAAAAGATTTTTATTGTGTTCTGATAGAATCTGTGAACCGACCAAATAAGCACTAAATATTATGGAACACAGTAAATGAGGTAAATTAAAAGTTGGATTTGTCCTTACCTTCTATATATGTGTAAAGCAGATATTGAAATGTCTAAGGACTGTTTAACTATCATGATTAGACTAAGTGCAGTATCACTGCTGTTTGTCAGTATAGGTATTACTGCTTGTCTTATTAAAGGCTGAGATAAGTAAAAAGCAGAATTACCTGTTTGGAAACTGTCTAGCGGGATGAAGAGGCATGACTTTAAGCACTTTTTCTAGAGTTAGATACCCCTTAGAACAGAAATAAGGTCTTGGACTGATAGTTCTAATGTAAAGATTCAAATACCGGGATGGATAAAATTTGTACACCTCTATATTCACTTACTTCTCTGATGAACAAAGATTTTTAAAAGAGTATTGGCACTGTGCTTTATATACTGACAAGTAATCCCAGAGAAATTAAAATGATGGTCTTCATTAACTTTATACAACAACTAAGCAATAAGAAATAGGTTTCATTGAAGCCACATTTTCTCTTTTGAAAAGATTGACTACCTTGGCAGACAAAATCCTGGTGCCTAGAGGAAAATTACTCTTTTGATACTATTAAATTAATTGCAAATACATACATATAGTTGTTAATATTATTAACAATGTTTCTAACTAATATTTGTATACTATTTACAGTTGACCCAAACATGTACGTTGCTACTATTATTTAAATATACTTAGTTATTGGTTTAAAATTTGAGGGTATGATCAGATCAATTTAATTAAGATTAATTTATTAATTACCTACCAGGTGACAAGTATGTCTTTAGTGGTGATCCAAAGTTTTCACAAATGGTAAAAGTTTGCAGGAAGATACACTTTTACAGTTTCGATGTACTCAGAGAGAACAATGGGTGATGAAGATAAATTTTGTTTATGGTCAATTTCATGGAGGAAATAGAACTTTAAGTTCTACCTTAAGGGATTCTCATACATTGGCTGTTTTTTTCTGAATAGCAATTATATAAGAAATCATCTTGCATTTAAATAACTATAGCTCCAAATCCTTTTGAAAAATTTTTTGGTATTTAGTATAATCGATGAACTAATGTGAAGGATATAGTGAAATTTTTTGACTCCTTTTTCCCAGGTAGGAACTTAAGAAAAGATAAGATATTTAGGCTCCTCCATAATATCTCTTTAAGAAAATACAAGATTCATGTCAAGGTTTAAAAATGAAGTAATAAAATACAGGACTTTACCTCCTTTTATTGTATTATAGAAACAAAATGTATGGTATTAATCTTAAAATTCAGAAGAGTAAACAAAATATATTTTATATCAAAATTAAATACAGAAGTAGTGTGTGTTAGCCATTATGAGTCTACATAAATACTTCTAGTATTAACAAAATTTCTTTTTTGTGCTCAACATATTCATTTGTTTAAAAAAGAGGAGAGATAATGATATTTATCTTACAGGATTTCTGTGTGTGTTAAATGATTAAATATATGGTTTGACCTGGAGGACATTCCATAGCTATGTATAAAATTTCCTCATTTCTTTTTTAGCTGCATTGCTACATGTTATATGAATAGGCAATGTGTTGTATGAATAGCCCATACTTTATTTAATCAATCAGGGCTACCATTAGGTTGAAATCAACTTTTGGTGTTACAAACCATGTTGAATATATTAACCTGCCCCATTGTCCCAGGATTCCTCACGAGTATATTTTATCTTCTGAATACAAAGGCTGCTGGTCATTGGAGAGGGTCCAGGTAAACAGCCTATATGGCTATTTTCCATTTTACTACAGGGAATTGGAAAGCAAAGTAGGGCAGAAAGCCACAGAGTGGACACTTGGGCCGTCTAATTATTGAGGTCAGGCAGCACATTGCTGGGACCCCTGGAAGGCTGAGTGGCTGGGGTATGGAAAAATCCCAATTAGATGATTAATTTAGGTTCTGGGTGTGCTTTTAGCCTATGGCCATAGAGTCGGGGAAAAGAAACAATTACCTCTCAAATTGCCATGCTGGACTGATTAATTTTTAATTGAGTCTTGTTAAAAGCATGGAAAATTGTGACATATATAACCCGGAGAAACAGTCCTGAGCCAGTGGGAGCCACTCTTCTCCCTGTAGGAACCCACAGATTTAACCAGAGAGGAAAGTGATTCGGAGAGAACCTGCAGGTGGGCTTGGCAGTGATGTGGAGAGGACTCAGCTAACTTGGAGAGAACACTGGACTTCAAAGTAAAGTCAAAGGGACAACTGGGTTTCCTTTTGGCCCTCTATAGCCAGGCTACCCCTTGGGGCCTTGCTGTGCAGTGAGCCCTTCCTCATATCACATGTCTAAAATGAAAACATTCCTTAAATCTCATTGCTATCTAGAAAATTCAGATTAGGCTGGAGCCCCAATCCTTTATTTTTCTTGGGCTCTGCAAAGTATGATGAGAAAGAGAGAAATCAAGGAATGCCTCATCCTCAAAGAACATTCAAGCTGGAAATTTTAGTCTAGGCTGAGAAACAAATTGACTATTGGAGGAGAGGTGTGGAGGAAGCATGGACCAACTTTAAGGGGAATATAGATTTATACCAGGATGCTACAAAGCAGAAAGAATCCTCACAAGTCATGCTGGAGTGTTTGAGTTTGCTAAGGTTTGGTGGAGGTAGAACCATTAGTTAATGGGGTCTCATCTTTAATGAGCCTCACTCTGCTGAAGACAATCCACTGAGCCTTTCATATATGTCATACATTTCTGGTTCCCTGGAAGTCTCAGGGACTAAAGAGTATCCGTAAACAGATTCATAAACTCAAATTATTTACATTGATCTACCATATACAGTTTTATCTAAGTTAATCAGCATTATTTCCTTATGAGGCAATTTCCTCTTAAATCTCTGATTAGTATCTTTAATTTGATATCAAGGAAACTAATGAGTGACAGGAAGGATTTGTTGGCTCATTACAATTTCACCCTTTTAAGACAGGATCTAGCCATTGACCTAGCAGAAGTTACAGAATCATGTGAAACAGCCCTCGTTTCAAGATGAGCACATACAAGAATGTCTGAAATATTAAAAATGATGAAGTACTGACAATGGTCAGTTAGATGACTGTTTAAGAGTATGTACTCCCTTCTCTAACTTCCATGGCAGGAATGCATGGCCAAGAAAATTGATTTTGCGCATGGTCATGTGACTTTTCATGGTTGGAAGAGTGTACTTCTCCACCTTTTGGGCTCAGCTGCTGACTTGCTTGGACCAATAGGATTAGTAGAAATGACATGATTCACGAGCATGGCTGGGGTTTGCTCCCTGGCTCCTCTGCCCTGGCTAGACCCCTGCTCCATGTAGGCTGAGAGAAACTAGAAGATCCAGACTCAATTTGCATTTTGTACTGCCCAGCTGAGCTTAGCCTTGAGATCAGCCTAGATAGTCAACTCCTGGCCCACTGGCAGATGTACAAGTAAGACTAAATACTAACTACTACATGCCACTAAGCTTTTACACTAGTATGCTTTGCAAAAATAGACAATGATATACTAGCGAAATTAGTGTTAGGTATATGACAGTTGTACAACCCACATTAGTGCTCATCTTAGGATTTATAAGCAATAATACAGGTTTTAACCATTTAAAGAGAAAAGCTCAATGTTATGTTTTCTCTGCTTGCAGCTGGAGCTTACCTTGTGTCCTTGGACAAGTCTCCCAGGCCTCTTATGTCTGTTTCTCCCTTTAAGGAAGAAAGATATTACTTGCCACCTACCTTACCCCAGGGGTCATAAATTAACAGTTGAAAAACTCTTTGAGATCTCCCATGAAAGGTGCAATTTAAGCAGAAGCATGCCTATTATTTATTTTTATTATCCATTTTAAAATTGAATACTTAGAGCAAATAGATTTTCCAGCCACCAAAAAGGAAGTCTCTTCTATGCCACAACATATTATGTATTGGGCACTCTCCAACTATACACTATATTTCCCATTTATAGCACTAATTTAGATGTTTATGGGTCTGTAAATGTATTCCATTTCTCCTGGGGCTTCTGAATACCTATAAGCGTCTCATATTTTGGAACACTAAATGATGCCATGGGCAAAATCTAAAATAAGGGAACAAGAAAGGCAGGGTAAGAATTGGATAACAAGGGAGACACTTTTTAAAAACTAAAATAATTTTATACTCCCCGAATTACTCTGCAGTGTAGTCCAATTTGTGATTATTGTTTGTCCCTTGTGTTACAAATTATCACTTTTATATTGAGCTTCTCCTGAGTGCTCAGCACAAAACCATTTGTGGAAGGGGATACAATCATAGTGATAGCTCATATGTGCAAGCCTTCCCTCTGAGGGGCTAGGCACTGTGCTGGGTGCTGTTTAGTACATTTATTTCTCTCACTAATGTAGTGAAATTTGAACTATTATTAACCCAATTTTAGACACCCAGAGAGGTGAAATGACTTGGCCAAGATCAGAAAGAAGTGGAATCAGGGTTTGAATCCAGGTATTTCTTTTAGGGAAAGAGCCCGAAGTCTTCGTTATTATGCTATGCTTCATAGCAGTTGATGTGGTCCTTGCTTACAATGTCTGGGGACGATGACACCCATATAAAAAGAGCATAAGATATAGATTAGCATCTATACTGAAAGTCATGGTGATGCTCACGAGGTGGCTGTAGGGAAAGAATTAGTCTGCGAGAACATGAAAATCGGAGCCTGACATGACATTTCTAGTTTATCTTTGGCTTTTGGTTTAATTTTGTGATTCCTTTTCCAAACCTGGTATAGATAATCAAGTTTTTAGTCTGACCACTAACTAAAACAGCTCTTTTTTTTGATGGGCTATCTGGAATTTTCTATGCAGTGATGTATAGTAGAATGGTTACTTAATTATTGTTCTCACTCATAAAGACTAGCTGTTTGTAATTGATAAGATGGCATTGTGAAGACTAGTTGGATGAACAAACACACATTAACATAAAGTTTGCAATCAGAGGAAAAACCACAGATGAAGGACTCTTTCTAACCTGGATTCCTACATTGGGCCCTGGTATATATCAAGCTGTAGAAGCCAGTCTCTTTTTTAGGAACTTGAAAATTCAAATGACCAATTTCAAAAACATCTCCTTGACACTGAAACCCCCAAGTAGAAGGGTGATGTTTTCATCATTCTCGTCTATCTTCTAAAATTTTAGACTTGAAGGGAGAAGAGATTTCTTCTAGACATTGAGGTCCCCACACATTATGGAATAATTCTGAACTTGACTCCCTTACTATGCCCTGGGGACTCAGGCCGTTGTTAGGTACTCTTCCTATTTCCAGGGGCTGGGCTGAAGCCAACTGCTTAGGCTTCCCATTGGGGTGAAAAATCCTAACTCTGGCACTGTGTTGCATTGGTATGTTCCATGTCATGTTAAAAAAGAAAAAATCCTTTTGAGGAGAAATTTTAAACTCTCCTATCAATCAGCCATTGATGAGTTACCATCTCTACACAATGGTTTATAAAGAAATGGGGGCTTCTATCCAAAGCAGGATGAACCACTGTCCTGATGTGGGCTTGCAGGGGCAGGTGAGAGAGTGGATGGAGCTGGAAGTCTGTTCCTTCTTGCTCTTTATCCTGTTTCTATCACTTTCTAGCTGTGTGATTTTGGGCAAGTTACTCAACTTTACTCTGATTCAGTTTCCTCAGTTACATAACCTAGATATAATACGTGTGTGTGTGTGTGTATGTGTTTAGGGATATATATCATGGACCACATGGGAAGTGGACAATACCTTCTTTCTAGTTTTTCCTCCCTTCCTTCCATTCTTCCATCCATCCATCTGCATGCTGTGCTCATCAATCTTATATCAAGATAAGTGCTAGAAGAGGTTGTGGTTAAACTAGGAGAAATACAATGCTGAGGAAGTAGCTCAAACCACCACAGGGCATCTCAATTTTTATCAATTCTTCTGAACATGATAGAGTACATATTATATTAATGTAGGTCTATATATGAGAGAACATCTTTTGGGCACCTAGAGGGATTTATTTTTATTTTTTAATGACTCTATAGAGAAGAAGAGATGGTAGAAAAAGAAACCTATGTATTTTCTTTTCTCAGCTCCTACTAGCTGGATTGTAACTTGGGAAAGAGATTGTTACATCGTTCAACAGCCCACCTAATGCAAGAATCCTTCTAGTACCATCTGTCCCTGGCAGGTGTGAACCAGCCTTCACTGCACCCCCAATGAGGAGCTTAATGTCTACCTCCCATGGGAGTGCATGGCCAGCTTCAAACACTGTAAATTCTTCCCTCTGCTAAGCTCAAATCTCTTCTGTAGTCTCTTCCTTTTAGTCGTCTCAATTCTGTGCTTTACTGGCCACAAAGAACTAGCTACCTCCCTAAGGAAAATCCAACATCTCATAAGTAATGGCAAACGTGGCTCTTAAGAAAGAGGACTTATTTATGTTTCTGTAGAAAATAATAATGGTACTTATCCAGATTTCTTTACCAGACACCTTAGTAAATTGTGCCTTCCAAGGCAGACAGCTAAATCTTTTGGTGGTGCCAGGTTGTGTTGGTGCCACACTGAAAGCCACCACGTGCTTCATAAAGGGGGTGATCTAATGAGTTTATTTCTCTGCCCAGGTTCCAGACGGGGCTATTGAGTGACTTCACTGCAATCAGTATTGCTGACTAATGCCTGTATCAACACCTACCGGCGCTTCAGTGATTTTACGTTTAGTTTGATTTCTCCAGACAGAACTTTTCCACATCATTGGAACTAATTGAGGTAATGGAGAAATTATTCTGGTGCCAGAACACTCTTACTTTCTTTCGCCCACTTCCCCCCTTGGTATTGAAAGACAACAATGCTCACAGTCTCTCAGTGTTTCTTTACAGCAAAAAAGGGGGAGCTTGAGCATGTCGCCGTCGCACCCAGCCTGCTCCTGGACAATTAAGGCTGGAAAACAGACTCTGGCCTCCATCTTTCTTTGCTCCCTGAGGCTGCTGCAGGCTCCCACACCGTCACCGGGCCGTGCTCCTGCGCTGCTTCTTGGTGGGGATTTGAGAATCTCTCCTGTTGTTCTCTAGACTGACCACAAGAAATCTTCTAATATTTGCTAAAACAACTAGCAGATGGAAACAAACATTTATGAGAACATATTCCACCTTAATTATATGCATTGTCTGCCAATGTTTATAGCGTCTCAGGGAGTTTGGAGGTAAGACGGAGCTGGCTAAATATGGTTTTGATTACAGGGATTTGAATCAAAGGTGGAATGATGCCTTTTACCAATTCCTCTCCCCTCCCCACATGCACACTTCATGTCCCTTACTCAAGAAGGTTGGACAGACTGTTCCTCCGAGAGCGTGGCATACTGAAAAGTCCCTAGCTTTGCCCGTATCAACAGTGAGGAGCTCAGTAAGCATTTGGGGTTTAATTTTGGTAGACCACAGTGAGCTTTTCCAGTGAAGGGCACTGTCTGGTTTGGATTTAGGGAGCTATTCCACAGTGTGGGATGGTGGGACGGCCTTTCAACAGTTCTCAAGTCCTCTGCTTGGTGCATGAAATGTTGTTGGTTCTTCAGCACGGCTGGGAGGGTGACTGAAGATGAGTGAGAAATGTGAAGTACAGTTGAGATTGGAGGAAAGGATCTAATACATTCCAAATAATAATTAATTCAATAATAATATTTGGCTTGCATATTGTGCCCATATCCCTTTCTCTGCATTTTCCTTCTCTTCCTAGTTGCTAGTCTTACAACTTTTTCCTTATTGACCTGTCCATCTGAGGTGAGGAGCAGACATGATGCGATTTGAGCAACAGACTGCAAATTTATCTGAATGACCATTGGTTGGCAGCTCTGGTAGCATTTTGGAAGCAGCGCCTATTAGTGTGCAGAGCTGAAATGGGTGTTTTGCATTACTCGTTGATTTTATTTCTCCATGTCACCTCTGACCCCTTTTGCAAAGTTAATTGAGAGTTGGCCTTTTTCAAATTGACTGCAGGAAATTGACCTTTGTGTTCATGCTATGTTAGGAAAAGCCTGGATGCAGAGCAAATCAGGAGGTGAAATGGGAATGATCTGGCCCTTATAGGCACACTCAGGCCCTGTGGGAAATAATCCCGGATTCCTGGGTGTGGTTGCAGGAGCAATGGTGCCTGCAGCATTGTTGCTGTAGGGAATCAAACCATAGATCAGAAAATCCCATTTTAATTTGCAGTCCACTCTGATGGCTCAAAAGTATTTCAGTCTGAAAGTACCTTTTAAATGAATGTCTACTATGTTGATTCTGCTTTAGTTAATGCCTGTTTCCCCATCTTTAACCACTGGTAGAGATGGCTCTTTGAGGCCACTTATACAGATACTTAATGCCAGAGGCTGTCTGGCAGGTAAGCGAATCTGTCACTTTGGGAAGAGGCGAGGGCAATTTGAAAAAAAATGCACGCATTTTGACCTCAGTAAAGTTGGGTTCAAAATTGGACTCTGCCACTAATTCATTCTCTGAGTTTACTTTAGGAAAAGTATGTTAAACCCTGAATTTTACTGAGTTTCCTTAAAATGGGGCACTTTACAAGAATTAAGATTATGTAAGGGTTAAATGAGTATTTTTATGAACTCAGCACCTAGATATGTAATACCTGTCCTTACTCCTTCCGTGTTTCTCTTCCAGTGCCAAAGGGGAGACTCAGGGACCTGCCCTTGGGAAGGTCACAGTCTCTGGTAGCTGAGAGCTTCCTTACACTTTCTGGGGACAAGGAAGAATCTTGGTTAAACCAGCAGTGTTTGAAATGCAAGAGCAAATGAATTGTTATTTTTAACTAGAAAGCCAGCATGTGCAATAGCTTCCTAGGTCTCACAGCTGGATTAAATAATTCTGGGTCAGAATCTAGATTTCATGGTCTGGTGCTTAGGTTAGGCTGAGCTCCCCGGCAGGGTGTCTGGTTCCCTGCCTGATCCCAGACAAATACCCTCTATCTATCTCTGTCTTCATTTTTGTTTATTTTACCTATAAAATTGGTATTGCAATACTTTTTTATCCTCAGGAATATAAATATAAAACCAGATAAAATATGTGAAGCTGGCATACAAAGAAATATATTCATAAGTTTATTCCAATTTTATTCTTGAACTCAGGTATAGAGACTCTCTATTCCAGCAACTTAATTATATTGATAAATTATTCTAAGCAAAACAAAACAACACTAGGCAGTCCTGGAGGAGTCTTCAGATTCAAATACAGTGACCCCAACTAGATGTTGAGTGGAGACAGAGTGAGTTTTTTCCTATTGAAAGTACTTGGGGAGGGGAGACAGGGAAAGAAAATTCTGAGTAAAGTGAGATCACTAACTGCATTATGGAGACCTAGGAAGATTTGGAGACACATGGAAAAGCCAAAACCTGGGTTCAAATCTTTCTTCTTCCACTTTCTACTGTATCAATTATAAACTTTCATAACCTAAGTGTCTTAGAACAACCACCATTATATATAGGACAGCTGGGCAATTCTGCTGAGTTTGGCCTGATCTGGGCTGGGCTTGCTCAGGGGTCCACCATCAGCTTGCAGGCCAGCCAAAGTTGGGCTGGTCTAGGATGGCCTCACTCCCATGCCTGAGGTTGAACTGTTGGCTAGGGTGATGGATGTGGCTGGGCTGCCGCCTCTCATTATCGAGCCTCCTAGACTGGCCTTATTGATGTGGTAGCAGGAGGACTGCAAAAGAGAGAGGGAGGTGTCCAGTGGATTTCAACGTCATGATATCATATCTTCCACATTCTGGTGGCCAGGAAAAGTCACAAGACCAACTGAGATTCAAGGGGTGGGGAAACAGATTCTATTTCTTGACATGAGTTATGCTGCAAAGAGTGTGGATATAAGGAAAGGTGGAGAACTTTGTTGTTTTTATAACTACTACACTAGTCTGTTCACTTGAACTAGTTTCTCCATTTCCTGAAAGGTAACAAATACCTCATAGGACAGTTGTGAATATCAGAGACACATATAAAACCCTGGGTATTGTGTAAAAACTATAGGTAGATACTACACATAGTAGCCATTATGATTTTCTCCTTCGGTTACACAAAACTGACATTTTTGGTAATATACATCACTGCAGAATCATTATAAATACATATAAAATAATATTTGTGGGATTTATGAAATCATATAAAATACATATAAAAATAAGAAAGAAAATAATTTTTAAAAATCAGTGAAATCACTCTTTATCCAGCTCTAAGTACTATAAACCTGTAGGCTATTTGGAAATTTCTCATTTTTTGCTTTAATTATCCATATCGGCTTGAATAGATTGGTCTTGCTTTACTACCAGCAGGTTAGGCGCTGCTTCCCTGTGACCCGCAGGAACTGCCGTGTCTAAACTGGCACTCTGTCTGCCTGTCTTCTCTCCTGAGCTGTGTGTACCCACCCACTAATCAGCTAACGGCTTTTTTTGTCTACCCATGATTTCTTTCCTTTACCGGTTCACTACCGGATCTACCTGTTACAGTAACTCGGGCCAATCTGTCTCCAGATTCCAATTTCGCGTCCCTCTTATCCACTCGGTCGTCAGTGCCAGAGTGAGTTCCACAGCTGCTGCTCAAATCTCCCAGGCGCTCCCAGTCACCTTTGGGAGAAATCCGGATTCCCGAGTGTGAGAAACAAGGCTCCTCGCTGTCTCCACCTGCGTATTGATTCTGACTCTACGTTTTACATTCTTTTCACCCCAAACAGTGCAGACCTCTGAGACACACTATGACTGCTGCACGTCCTGGGCCTTGGGCCCGGAAGCTCCACCCGCTGCATCTTCACAGCTAGTCCTTTTCATTAAGGTTTGGTTTGACTATGACATTATCTATTCTGTTTTACGTAAGCCTCAATGTGTGAGCCACACAGCTTTCTCTGATATGCATCAAATGTATTATAAACAGGACACGTCTCACAGGGCGGTACTGGTTTGTATATATGGGGTTGGCCAAAAAGTTTGTTTAGTTTTTTTCCATATGATGGCTCTAGTAGTGCTTAGTTGTCTTTAACTTCATTTGAAACAATTTTGTTAGTTGTATCCTGAAAGCTGTCATATCCATGGGCATTTTTAAAAAATTTACCAAAATTAGTGAATTTTTGTGCAACCATTTTAATATTGAAGATGGAAGAAAATATACAATAGTTTCAGTATATTATGCTTTATTATTTCAAGAAAGGTAAAAACACAACTGAAATGCAATAAGAGATTTGTGCAGTTTATGTGTATGGAGAAGGTACTGTGTGTGATTGATGGAACGTGTCAAAAGTAGTTTGTGAAATTTCTTGGTATGATTGACACTTTGGCCAAATAATTCTTTGCTGTGGGGCTGCCTTATGCTTTGGAAGAGGTTTTGCAGCAACCCTGGCCTCTAAGCACTAGAAGCTAATAGTGGGACATAGTTGATATACTCAGAATACCCAAATCAATAAAGTTCATGGTGAAAATGAAAAAATGTGTCTTTTACTTTACGGAAAAAACTTAGCAGACTTTTTGGCCAACCCAATATTTCTACGACTAGACCGTGCATTTATCAAATGAGGGTTGGAGTCATGGTCATTCAGTCACTGAACAAGCATTTGCCAAGTTTCTCTTGCATATGGGCGGGCCTGGCTTTTGAACTTGAAAATGAAATGAATGAGCGAGGGAACAATCTGCAGCCCCTCCCATCCAGCCTCCTAAAGCTCCTCAGCAGAAGAGATGATGAGAGTTGGAAATGTTGTTTGAAACCACAGCACAGAGTAAGTTGGTTGTCCCACATGGGCATAATTATGCCTTTCCCTCATGATATTTTCTTATATCTGGGGGTTTATGGAGAACAGAAATGAGAGTCTCTGCTTTGGTCTCAGCAAGGCCTCACCAAATAAATGATCAGATCTGAGGGACTGTTAGTACCTGGAGAAGCCCATGTACTTAACAGTGTAGTCATTCAATGCATATCTAATGCATTCTGACTCTTTGAAATATGAGAAGTTACCCTAGATGCAGATTGTGAATGAATATAGGGAAAGGTTCTGGCAAAGAAATGCAAATTAAAACCTTCCCTTCTTTTGCAAATAAACAATTTTAGAAGAATAGATAACACTCAATGCTGGCCAGGCTGCTGTGAGAACTGTTATTTCATATCCCACGTGAGAGTGTAAACTGGTACCCTTTGGCAATAGGGACTAGTATCTGTGTTACATAACACAGCAGTCTATGTCTAGGGTCCTATAAGAATGAATCCAAAACGGGTGCAGACAGCAAGGTGTGTTCACATTGCTCATTTGTGTGAGATTATACGATGAATTTCAGTTCAGTCAAGAAAATGGAACAAAACCCAGAACATTTTAAGTAGAAATGGTACTCTATATATGTATGCGTGTATGTATATCTATTGTTCTAGACATATTTATATGATTTATCTAGGTATATTGACATTAATATCTATCTATCTATCTATCTCTCTATCATCTAAAGGAAAGAGATGGAAAAGGGAAAAAATAAATCAATTTCTTAGTAGTGCTTACATAAGACTAGAATAATTGTCTTATATTTTCTAAATGTCTTCATACAGAACATATTATTTTAATGTTAGAAAATAGCTAGTAATCAGTGTAAAAGATAATTGAAGAAAACTATTATATGCAATTTGCAAACTATTATATACAAACTAATACATTCTATTTTTAATGCTGACATGTAGGGACTACAGGGCTACATTCATGCATTTATTAGTGTGGCTACATTTTTGCACACTAACTTGCCAAGTGGTCTTTTGGATGTTTTTTATTTAAGAAAAATAATATTGCTACTGCCGCCTTCCATGGAGAAAACTCCAGACAAGCATTTTTTTTTAAAAAAGCAAGTATTAGAAACAAACAATATAGTTTTCTTTTAGAAACAAAACCTGTGTTTAGAATCCAAAAGTAATGTAATCGCTCTGGAAACTATTATCGTAAGTAATTCCATGTCGATTAGTTCACACTCCCATGTCTCCAGTACGTGGTAAAGTCTAGCAGAAACAAAGGTTTGGATGGGAGTGGAAATAATCTTAGATTTGCAGCTACATCCATGTCTCTGGGTAAGCTGTAAGTGAGCAGTGACAGAAAATGCTTGATAGCCTTGAACGTCTCTGAAATTTAGACTTTTTCCATGACCTCTGGGTTCGCCCACCGTATTATGACTTTCCAAATGTTCCTATTTGGAACATACTACATTTGGAGGAGTTGCTTTTTGGTAAGACTCCACTTTTACTACATTTCCCATTTTCTTAATAATGCTCCTTCCTCCTATGGCTCATGTGAAACCCTCAGGCTCCACTGGGTCTGAGGAAGGAACTGGGCTGTGCTTGGGTAAGTGGAGGGGGAGAAAGCACAGCATAAGCTGTCTATATGCATGCACCTCCTCCTAGTAGGGCATTCCAGCATAGTGGCCACCCAGATGGAGCCTCCACTTCTCTGGGCTGAGATGAAGAAGGATGGCTAAATGGCTGATGTGTCATGGCAGCTTCTTGGGCTTCATAGCAACACCTATCTGGTGGAGTGTTCTTTCATAGTGCTATTACATAAATAAAAATAAGAACAATGAGAGTCTTCACTGTATTGCCTGGGATGCTTTGCAGTTCCCAGGTCTGCTTCTTATACCATTAGTTGCTATTCTTGGTTGAGCTAGACCCAAGGTCGCCAATTGATGACACTATGGAATTTGGAGTCAAGTGAGTGGGAGGTGAAATCTGCCACCTAGAGCCATGGGACTCTGGGCATTCTGTAAAATTGGAATAAAAAAAAATTGGAATACCCATCTTCTGGGGTACTCCTGGCTTTTCAAGCCAAGGCAGCCTGCCTGTGCCCAAAGGTCCAGTACTGGGGCCCCCAGTGAAGCTCAGATGCTAGAGGACATGCTGAGTCTCTATAATCCCTTCTCTTCTGACTAATGAAATGAAGACTTTAATAGAGGCCATCTTCCTTTCTGAGTCTTCTCTTTGCTTCTTATCAAAAGCCTGGTGGTGGCTTCTGAAGAGTTTACAGGCTTCTGTTCAGGGTAGATGGAGTTGAACTGCTGTAGGGTTGCTCTTGAAGCTGATAAGAGCACTGCTTTTACTTACAGTGTCCCAGTTCAATAGAAACCATAAGGAAGATTTTTGTGCTTCAGGGAACTTTTCCTTCTCTTACTGTTTTTTATGTGAAGCAGATAGGGGCCTGATGGTGAATGCCCAAGGTTTGGATCCTTCTCCCTATGTTTTAGACTTTTCAATTTCTATTTCCATAAACACGTCCTTAAATGCCTGCTGCTCTGATATACTACCTGCCTCCCATCATTTCTTGGAGAAAAACTCTCCATCTAGTTACCAGTTCTCTTCCATCAACATCTGCCAAGCTAGTCGACCTGGCAAAATGATGCAGATTGAGTAAAATGAATTCTATCACCTACTTTACCACTATTTTAAAGGTTCCATAAGAAAAAAATACATAAAGAACTTATGTAAAGAAAATATGTAAAAAGATACGGTAAGCACATACTAAGTGTTCTCTGTTTTCTCCAGCTTTCACTGTCTATTTAGAGAAGTTATTCCAAGTGGCTGTTTTTTTAGAGTGAATCAACACTACTTGAAAGCCTTCCCTTGTGATCAGGTACTGGAGACTAGAGGACAAAGCTTATCAAGTGGAACTTGCTAGACCAAACATCAGCAGGTCTCGTTTTCCATCTTTTTGGCTTGATCCTAGGATTTCCCCCCTTTTACTAATTCTGTGATCTCAGGCAAGTTGTCATGACTTTGATACTCATTTGATTCCATTCCTCACCTTGCTAATTTGAGTTGACACTTTGAACACAGATTTGACCCAATTCTTTAACCTGAAACCCTCTTGAGTCTGTCCTCCAGTCCAGATCTTTTGTTCTGTTCAAGACCCCTCATGCTCTCTCTGTTTCTGGTCCACTCTTCCTCTGTCTTTCAGCCAATTCAGAAAGGTCAAATTACCTGAGGTTACTCCTACCATGAGTCTATTATCACTGCAAAATAACCAAGGCCAGTTTTTATTTATCCTTCAAACATAATTCAGGTGTTCCCTGCTGGGACTTGCCTCAAACCTTACACACAATTCCCAAATCCCCATACACCTCTTAAAGAAGTAAGGTTTTCTACTTCTTTATATTCCAGATTTGAATCTACATCATACTACCCTGGAGCCTATCAATCATGGGATCATTCCCTAAAGACTGTTTTTCTGGGTCAAGATGAAAATTCTGAGAGCCCTAGTCTAGTTAACATTTTCATTCATATTATGTTCTTGATATACCCAATTCATAGTAATGTCAAGCATTATTCTAACTCTTACAGGGTTCTCTGTCTAGAGGTACATGTTCATGACTACCTGAGTGACCTCAGACCCATGGGCTGGTGGACAAGGACCTCACTTGGGAATGGAGGTAGAAACGGTCACAGCAGCATCTGAGATCTTCTAAGGGGGATTTTAGGAAGCAAAGGGTGCTAAGTGAAGGTTTACCCTCTTTTATCTTTTCACTTTCAGTAGAAATTATAGGTCCACAGTGACACCCAACCACAACCTTTTTTTAAACCTTACTGAGGTCACCAACTAGCAAGTTATGATTTTTATATTTTCCTTCTTCTAGACCAGGGGTATAGCCTGTAGGCCAAACATTCCTATTGCCTGTTTTTGTACAATTTGTGAAATAAGAATGGTTTTTACAATTTTAAATAGTTGAAAAATTCAAAACAGGGATGATATTTTTGACATGTGAAAATTATAAGAAATTTGAATTTCAGTGTTCATAAATAAAGTTTTATTGGGACACACACTTGCATGTGTATATACTATCTATGTCTGTGTTGAGTAGCTATGAAAGAGACCATGTGGTCCACAAAGCCAAAAATATTTTCTCTCCATCCCTTTACAGAAGACATTTGCTGACTCTTGCTCTAAATAGCGATCGCATTTCTTGAGGTCAAGTTTGGGCTGTGCTTACTTCTATGTATCCAGAGTTTAGTACGTGCTTGGCTCATAGCAGATTCTCCATAAACATTGGATGAACAGATGAGTGAATGAATACAGGATGAGAGGTGGTTGAATTATTGTGTATTCTAATATCCATTCCAATTTAATCATCTATAAGTCTAAAGCACACTGGAGGCCGTTAGCATTTAGACTTTTTTTTTGCATGTAGTTTTATATTAGGATCCTGATTTCCATGAGCATTATTTTGGAAGAGAAGAGTTATAAAATATAGTTAGCACCTCTTTAGTAATTTTATTTTTTAGTTGCTATTTTTTAACTGGCATATTTACTCTTGTTTGATAAGCAAGGTAAATAAGCCAAGATAAATCAGTCTTAATCTATTAACAAATAAAAGAAGTTAAGTTATTCAAGATGGTAGAATGGGAGGGAGGAATGAAAGGAGGAGATGGAGCAGCAGGTATTTTTAGGATCTGTCACTGTTTTAATAACTCTCCTGTTATCATTTAGAGAGGTCCACATTTGGGACCATTTGTCGCTAATGGACATGTGTTGAGAGGTATATGTAGGGTGATACGTCACGCAAAAGTGAAAGCTGAATGTTTGATTTTGCCTGACCAGACTGTGGACCAAAACTCTAAGTGCCTCTACTCACAGCTCACAGGTGTCAAGCTCATTTTGGGTGTTTCTATATATACCGAAATCTCTCCTTTGAAAAGGAGTTTGTTAGGAATATGAGGTCAAGATGATATTTTAAATCATTCAGGCTGTACAGGGCCCCAGGCTTGCCGCAAAGAAAGCCCCTGTCCTGGCAGCTTGGACATTTACACAGGCTTCCTCCACGTCCGCAGTCTCATGGTTTGGACTCATCAGGTTCTCGCAAATAAACTCTCGTGTCCCTAACAAGTACTACGAACCTAAGAATTTCTTATTATAGCTTCTACCTTGCAGTGAAATTGTTTCTGTGGACATGATTGGGATTTCATCACTTGTGATTAAAAAAAAAAAGTGTTACATCCTGAACTCAGAACACCACCTAGGGAAAGAGTTGCATGGATTTCTCCAGCTTTGTCCCTCTCATACACTACATGGATAACAATGACAGCTTACCATTTTTGTGCATATTTTGGGCACTGTTCTACGAGCTTTTAATCTATTAACCCATTTACTTCTCTGAACAACCCATTAAACTGATGCTGAAACTAGGTTACTCATCCAATTGATCACTTAACAGATTTTTTTTTATTGTGTACCTGTGTTCTGCCAGGTATTGTTCTAGGCACTTGGGATACCTTCATAAGCAAAATATGCATGACCCCCTGACCTCATGGAGGGAGTATCCTTCTTTCTCATGTCACGCAGTTGGTAAAGCAGGAGAGGCAGGATTTGAAGCCAGAATTGAAGACCACCGTAGGGTGAGGCCACTAAAATTAACTTACATCTTCCCTGTGTGACTCCCTGCCTGACTCCAACACAGCCCCTTGCTTCAGCTCCCTCGCCCTAAGTTGCAGGAGGGCCTGGTTTGATGCCATCTCATTTAACTCAGGTAAGGCTCAGTCGCAACCAGCGTTTCCTTTCTTTTTTATACTCTAAGTCATCGGAGGCAAAGAATGAATGCAGACAGTTAAAAGTGAACACAGGTAAGGATCGAGCTGGGGAATGAGACCATGGTCATTTATTCCTCCTCCGCTTCCTGACGTTGTGTGCCGCACACTTATGTGTTTGAGCGGGTCCATGACCAATGTGGGATGTGGACAGTGTTAGCAGCCTTGTCCAGGATCCTGTTCCCACTTTGCTGTATGGCTTCCCCCACAGTTCTTTGCTCATCCAGTGTTGGCCCTTGACTCTGCCTCTGCCCCTTGTCTGAGGAGCTTGTATCAATTTTCAATGAACTCCCATCACTTATGTCCCTTCAAGAGCTGAAGTTTCGGAATTGGGGTTGCAGAGTGATCCTGAGTTCCACTTTGCCTATTCCAGCCTAATTATAAATAACAACCTTTCACTCTACAGTATCTCATTTTAATAAGGCCAATTGATATGGTGACACATGTAATACCTTTCCCTGTCTCGGGATGCCTGGAACAATATAGCCATCCCTGGAAGTTCCTGGGTCCCCAACCCTGGACCTACAATGTCAAAATTCATCCTGACAGGGAACTTGGAAATGCCCTTAATAACTCTGATCTGCCATTTCCTCTTTCAGAGAATAGAACTAAAGCTAATTTTCTTTTCTTTTTCTTTATGCATAGGCTGATAATAATAATGAGGCTCAGGCGGTATTAGATGATTCTACCTTTGTTTCTTTGCTAAAACCCCAGTTTGTTGGCATCTATATAGAGTGAAAATGAGAGCCAGGGGCATAAACTCTGTAACCAGTCAACTTAGAAAATCTGTAAAAGTTCAAATGAAAAGCTGTTGAAATTACTGTGTAAAATGAGTCTTTTGTTTTACCTGAACATTCATTTGTCTGTGTGAACTCAGCAATTGACAGGTGCTCAGAATTGTCAGGGAAAGGATTTTAAGATCCTTGGGGGATGAAGAAAAGCCAACCCAAAGTTATATTCTTGAGTAATTAACTTTTAGGGAATTATTGGGTCTTCACTGCATCCCAGGAGATGTCTCAGGGATGATTCTTAGGGTTGGGTGGCCTGCTTTTGTCTCTGCTTGGCCTCTAACTAGTGGTGCAACTAAAAATAAGGCACTTAAGTTGTTGAGGTGAGTCCTCATCTATTACTTGATCTTTGACACACACTGAGGGACCACTGTGAGTTGTCTACAATACACTGTATGTCAGCACAGGTTTTGATGTTGTGTGTGTGCACATACACATTATACTTATATCCTATATACCATTATGATTTTAATCAGCAATCCAAACCTAAAAGGTGGCTGCTGGGAATGTATTAGAAACACTGCATTCCAGACATGGATATTATAAGTGCGTCTGTCACATAAATCTCTACTAATACAGCCTTCAGCTAATTAACAGTCTGTCTGTGAATTAGTAGTTTGTCTATCCATGAATTAGTAGTTTGTTCATCGGGATAAGGGATGTTTGGAAGGAATGTTGACTTAAGAGTGTTTGGGAGCCCTGGCTGGTGTGGCTCAGTGGATTGAGCTCCAGTCTATGAACCAAAGGGTTCCCAGTTTGCTTCCCAGTCAGGGTACATGCGAGGGTTGCCAGCCAGGTTCCCAGTAGGGGCACATGGGAGGCAACCACACATTGATGTTTCTCTCCCTCTCTTTCTCCCTCCCTTCCCCTCTCTAAAAAATAAATAAAATCTTTAAAAAAAAGAGTTTCTGGGAGATGTGACTTGGCTAAAACATTTTGAAGACCTCTGTGCCCTGTGATAGAGGGCATAAGAATCCGGCAAGGGCTGTAACTTTTACAACAGGGTTGGCAACCAAGGGTTAATATCCAAAAGGCCTTACATCCAGTCATTGTCTTTGAGTAGGGTTTCTCAACCAAGGCGTTACTGACATTTTGGGATGGATAATTTTTTGTCTTGGGGGCTGTCCTGTCCATTATAGGATGTTTAGTAACATCTTTCGTTTGTACTTACTAGATGCCAGTAGAAACTCTCTTTCTTCCCCTTCTGTTTTGTCAACCCATGTCTTTAGACATTAACAAATATCTCTGGGTGGGGATATTTGAGAAAGACTTGTTTAGAGGAGATAGTGACTTGGGACCAACTATGAGGATAACTGAGTTCTGATGGTAGATCATTATGTCTATTTTGAGTAAATCTTTCATAGAAGGTGGATTGAGATCCCCTTAAGGACAAAGCACAGAGGTGTCTTTGGGCTCACAGGACAGGTCCTCTGCACTATTTTGTACTCACTTACTAATAAAGGTTTTCATTAATACCTGTATGTGTGTATATGTGTGTGTTGGGGGAGACAGATTTTATCTGACACTTGGTTTGATTATAACTGGTTAGTAGGTTTGTGAGGGAAATAATTAAACCTTACCCACCTTGCAGTTTTTGGTACCTACTAATGTCTACCACAAAGAATCTAAAAACCATGATGAATTTGCCTCTGGTCAAGCCTCAGCAGAGGTGGACAATGGCAAATAACTGATTTGGTTGGTATGTGGAACTGGTCAGAACCCTTCAGTGTCAAGTTCCAGGCTCTCAGTGGACAAAGGGATATACTAATGTGAAGGAAGACTCCCTGTCCCACCTGCCTACTTCCCAGAATAAACCTAATCTGTGTATAATTTTATCACTAATTTGCTTAGAAATGCCTTGAGCCATCTTGCAATGGTTCTTTCTGTATAAACCAGTAGTTACTGTGAGACCCATGGGAATGAACACAGTTTTGTGTGTGTGTGTGTGTGTGTTAAAAAGCCCATGGTTATTATCTCACTGTTGGTCTCAAGCAGACATAAGGCTGAGACTTTGCGGACCACCCCCAGCCCCACCCGGAGTCTCTTTGGCAGGGATCTGGAGTTCATTCGCAGCTTCCTACCTTACAGAAACAAATGCATGCTTATCATAAAAATAGAATGTGTGTCTGTAGCTCTGAAGCCCCTCTGGGGATTTATGCAGACCCTAAACTCCTAAATTCAAATCGCTCAGTACTTCCTTTGCTCCCCCGTCTTGGAAACCTCCATGGGAGCTGCTTCTACAGTCAAATAACTTGGCAGGGTAGTGGGGTTCTGACTTTTAGAGCAGAGAGGCCCTCAGCCCAGTGCCTCTTTGCAAACCATTCCGGTGGCCATCAGCTTCTCCAGGAGGCTGGGAGGAACACTACTGTCCTTTCGTTTCTGGGGGCTCTGTTGCTCTCTTGAGGGGAAAGTTAACGATTTAATTGTGTCTATGTGGGATACATAATGAATTAGCCTGAATAATTCAAGACAGGATGCAGCGAAGAGGACACAGCCAACACCTGGGCTGGACAAAGATTTCTTTGGCTGCTTCAGGGGGCGGGGTGGGGGGAGGGGATGTGCCGTCTTCATTTTACCATATTGTTCTCCCAGCTGCAAACAGTCTCCACGCCAGGGACTGGAACTGGCTCTTTCCCTTTGCAGACGACAACTATGGCTGTCTGGATGGGTGTGTGTGAGTGTGTGCTTGTGCGTGCATGCATGTGTGTGTATCTGTTTCCTTGCCAAGACAAATTCTGATGATACATCTGGCACCTTTAAAAAGCCACTGAACTTGGATCCCTTTACTCAACCTCAGACTTGGGCCTGAGAAAAATACTGAGTGAGCTGCATTCTTCTCTCAAGTTTTATAATAATGATAATAAAGGGGACCCCGACCAAGTTCAAAGAGGCTTTTCAACTGGGTACTGTGGCTAGGATCTTTGCTGAGGGGAGAGTGGGGATCCACCAGAATTCTCCTGCTTTGGGAGAAGACGGGAATTGTGAAGTCAAACCCCTGGCTCACCTGAAATAACCCTGTAACTGAAATTGTTTGGTGACAGTGCCCTGATTTTTGACTCCAGAGTGTTACATTTTATTTAAGGGGTTGTAGATTTAATAGCTTCTGAGAGTTTATCATTTTGTTTATCTTTCTGTTAACTCTCAGAAAGTCATCAGATGAAGAACTGATGTCAGTTCTGCAGATAATTCTCAGGGATTTTATGAATATCCTGAGAGATATCACAGGGCTTCTTTTAATAGCTGAAAGAAAAGATAACCATCCATACAGGCTGGGAGTTTCTTGACCTTCACTTCCTACTTGAGCACCATGCCTTGAAGCCGCCTCCAACTCCTGGCAACCCTGTGAATGAGTGACATCCACAATGTCCCGCCCCCTGCAGCCCATCTCAGCTCCTGCAGACTGCCTGTGGCTTCTGTTATGGGGTCAATTCATCATATACTTGGTCTTCCTCTTTTCCTATTGCCTTCTATTTCTCCCAGCATTACTACCTTTTCCAAAGTACCCTGCATACCCCCTTATAAGTCCTATCTTCAACCTTCAGATAGTTTATTTAAGATGATGACCGTTACCAAATTATTAGCCAAATGAAAGTCCTGGCCATTCTCCCCAGTGAAATGTAAACATATATGAATACATATTCAAAGTGAAGATAATTTCAAAGGGCTCCCCGACTGCCTGAAGAACCACTTCCAGCCCCTCCAGAGCTCCTGATGACTCTGGTCTCTATGAAAATGAAATTACTTCTGGGGGAAAAAGGGTAGAATATTTTAAATAGTCATCAACTCACAGAATTTGATGAGAGTGGTAAGAAAGAGCCTGGAGTGACAGATTGTGACTTCAGGGACAAATCTAGACCACTAGACCACCTAAGATGTTATTTGACTTTAGGAAACACTTTAGACCTTCAAACCTCTCTAGGGGCCCCACAAATGCTGGATAAGGAGTGCAATGAGGCAGACTAGGAAGTAGGGGTCAGGACGCAGAGATGACTGTTCTCAGGACCCCCATGCTCTGGAGAGTAAATGACATTCTCCCAGATGCTCTCATTTCTGTTCCCCAGCTGCCAACCTCTCAGGTGAGTGAGAATCAGTGCAGAGTATCATCTGTGGCCTGTGTCATTTGGAAATATCATCCAGAATAATTAAGGGCATTAATTTTAAAACTAAATGAAACATGAACAACTTGTTCTTTTGGAGAAGTAACACATTGAAAGTTTTCTGGCATATCAGAGTTTATGTTCTGTGTTGGCTAAGAAAATGTGACAACCAGTCATAAAGTGCTTAGTCTGGGAGAGGCCTTAGCCGTCACTGAGTTCCTCCATCCCCTTGGACAGATGAGCACACTGAGACACAGGCAGGAGAGGAGGACAGTGCCTAGCTCAGGTCACTTACTGAGTCAGTGGCAAAGCCAAAGCGAATCCATTGCTTGCCACACTCTCCACTGGCACCGCCCATGCTGCCTACATTTTGACTCTGACCCTGTCAACTTAAATGATTCAATTTCTCCAGCTTTAAATAGGTTGTCGTGATTTTTTAAAAAAGAAAAAATAATACCAAATCAGATTAACTTTCCATGACTCACTTTTCCAAAATGTTTTATATCAATGTATCATGTTCGAGGCAAATGTATGACTTGTGGCAGGACTGCAGCCAAGCTTCTCAAGGCGGAGAGCGTGTGAGGGAAACCCTGATACAGAAGAATCAGTGGCAGAGTCTCTTTTAGTAAATTGGTTGTTTATAAATTCCATGTTCAAGAGAAAGAAAAATTAAGGCGATGCAAACCACAGAACAAAAGTTGAGATTTCCAGCAAAGCAAGCAGGAAGGGACTTTTTAAAAATGGGAGTGTGGGGAGGGGTAGGGTGAGTGGGAGAAAGGAAAGGGATTCTTAATGGTATATTGTTTTCTGAGCTCTACCAATTAGCAAACATCTCTTATAAAAGGAAGAAAGAAAGAAAGAGAAGGAATTTCATGCACTGAAATAGCCCCAGTCAGCTGCAAACGCTCCAGGCCTCTGCTACAAGGCTTTCATCCCCACCGCCCCCCCCTCTAACTCTGGCCATTACATCAGTCCAAGTGCATCCTGGGGGCTATTGTCATGCTGATGAGCCTGGATTCTCCCACTGCCCAGGGAGACATTCCCACCGAGGACTGACTCTGGGGCTCATTCAAGCTGGGCTGAATTGCCCTGGAGAATAAAAGATGCAGCCTTAATTAACTACCGCGCTCAGCTCCCAATCACAGCTTGATTGTTGTGCTGGCTGCACTCTCTGCTAAAGAGGAAATGCCAGGCTCCTCATGCAGACAGGCTCTGGGAAGTAGGGCTCTCCTTAGGGAGCTGCAGTTGGGTTCTGTCTTGCTTTAAAAATAGAGTATGGCAGGGTCCTATATCTCTGGATCACTGGTGTCCGGGTTTTTAGAAAGAAACTGACGTGCATCCATGTCTGCTATTATTTCCTTGCCTGGCTCCTGGGATCCACACACTTGCTTGCATCTCCCAGTGAGGGTTCTTGCCATGCATTTTATAACTTTGGCAGAAAATGCAATGTGTTTTTATTTCATTTTAACAGTTTCTGGTGCTGCTGGGTAAAATAAAAGATCCCAATTTTTTTTTAATCTATTAGATTCTTTGCAAGTTGAGTGGGAAGTCAATAATGGCCACATCCTTTCACCCTGTGGCATCCCACCTTTAATACTCCTTAAAATTATGCCCTTTGGAGACTGGCTTGAATTTTTAATGGTTCAGTTTTTTCATTATTATAAAACAAAAGGGTGTTCTTAATGGTGTATCAGACCATCGAGGTCAGAAGTTTCAATGATGCTGCAGCTGCTGGAAGATGGTGACTGAGGAGGTCGGTGGGTCAGGAGAGGCCTTCCCACTCTCTCAGGGGCTTCCTTCCTGGTAGCATCTCAAATGCAGCTGATCGAAGCCTTCCCTCCAACCTCACCACAATTATTCCCACTCTCCAGTAAAATTACAGAGAGTGTCTGAGGTCTGGGAATAGGGGATAGTTTTCCTGGAAATACTTTCTTCTTAGCCCAATTTTAATGATCAGGTGAGGCTTTTTAGGAGATCTGACATCATGATAAGCTTTTGCCACTTACTATCATTCTAGAGGATCTATTTGCAAGGCCAGTGTCGAGGGGTCATTTATTTCTGTTGAGTGCAGGATCTGGCCACTGTAGGATGCACTTCTATCCGTTATTAGCCTCATCTCTTTCAGTCTGCAAGACTGCCCATGTGTACGGTCAAATAAGAGAAATCCTAGTACATTCCCAGATCAGGGGTGATTTTTAAATAAAATAACAGAACATTTAACAAACAACCCAGCATACAATACTTTCAGTGTAATGGATTGCTAAGACAAGAATAACAAGTGCTGGATATAAGGAGCAAGAACAAAGGATTGTAAAACAGATGCAAACTAACATGTTTGGTTTGTAAAGCTACTACTGTTGAGCCAATCCCCAACCCTGTTCCCACCTACAGTCTTTGTAAGCGAATAGCTAACTGCCACGTCTGCTTCTGTATAACGCTTGCTTGCCCGCCCATATAAGGACTTAGCTGTAAGCACTCGGCGCGACTCTCGTCTGCAGCCCTTGTGGGCACCGTGTCTCCGGACACTTTGAGAGTCCGCCCCTGCGCAGGTAAAACTTGGCCAATAAAGTAGCATCTCTGAAACCCTGAAAGTCTCCGGCATCTGTTCTCGCGGTTGCTGAATGCAACACTGGAGAGGTTGTGGAGAAAAAGGAATCCTTATTCACTGCTGGTAGGAATGTAAACTGGTACAACTACTACAGAAAGCAGTATGGAGAGTCCCCCAAAATTAAGAAAACAGTTATCATATGACCAGCAACTCCTTTTCTCAGTGTCTACCCCCAAAATTTGAAAACATTTATTCGCAAAGATATATGCATGCCTATGTTCATTGCAACTTTATGTACAGTGGCCAAGACATGAAAATGACCAAAGTGTCCTTGAATACATGACTGGACAAAGAAGATGTAATACTTATACACTATGGAATACTATTCAGCCATAAGAAAAGATGAAGTACTGCCATTTAACACAACATGGAGGAATCCTGAGAATATCATGCTAATTGAAATAAATCAGACAGAAAAAGTTAACCAGAACCATATGACTTCACTCATCATATGTGGGATATACAACTGAAAGCAGCAGAAGAATACACAAGGGAAACAAACAAAAACTCATAGACAACAGTTAGGAAGGGGAGCGGGGGGTATTAAAAGGTAAAGGGGGAACATATAGTGAGGGAGAAGATTTGACATTGGGTGGTGGGCACACAGCGCCTTATGCACACTGTGCATCATAGAAATGTACACTTGAAACCTATGTAATCATATTAACTAATATCACCTCAACAAATTTAATAAAAATATTATGGCTCTAAAAAATGATATATAATTAGACCAAGACTTGAAAGTCCTAAATACAACTAGGTATCTCAGTTACTAACCCTTAACAAATTAAACTCGACTTTCTATAAAGATTTTTATTCCCCTCATCAAAAATCTTTGTAAACCAAGTCAAAAGTTATTTTTTCCCCTGAATTTTAATATTGTAACAGTTTAATCAGGTTCAACACCTGCAGAATTTCTATCCACGTTTCTAATGACAGAGACTTACTCACCAGTTCACATTAAATAAAAAATAAGCCTAGCCTTTCAAGCTCTGAAATCGCACAGACCTCTCTTCTAGTTATAGCTCAGTCTCTTAGGAGCTATGTGGCCTTAGGCAAGCTAATTATTGTCTCAGGCCCCAAAGCTCCTCATTTCTAAATTGGGTATAATAATAGCTACTTGGGGAGATTGTTGTGAGGACTGAAGGGATAAAACATGAGAATGTACCCTTCTCAGTGGACATCTCATAGGTGCCCTGGAAGTGCCAGGTTCTTTCTTTGCCTTCTCCTGTGCTCCCAGGCTCTGGAATTTCTAGAGCTCTGATTCCCTTCACTCTTCTTTCCACTCCATGCATGGACAGAAGCAAAGGGAAACAGAATTCATGGAGTACATCTTTATTCTTCCCCGTATATGAAGCCCTATCATGCTGATGTCTTCCTGAGTATCCAGTTAAAAAGGGAGTGTCTTTGCAGCCCAACCTGACATCAGCATTTTCAGCACAGACAGAATTTTAGGGATGGAATGGAAATGAGGGGAGTAGTTCAGATTCTTTCATTTATCATCTTACTCAGTTATTCTGAGGCAGAGGCAAAAAGCTGATTCTCAGCCCAGAGCTTAGGCTGCTACTCCAGTTTACCTTAACATGTTCTTTCTTAAATTAGTTCCTCTGTGTATGCATTTGAGTATTTCTCTGCAACTATTCAGCATAAAGAACTGGATAGAAAAGGTATTGGAATAAAAATAGTCAAGTCCATCAGAGATAGGCTCAAGACACAGTCCCACCAATTTAAATAGAAATTAACATACTTAGGCATCCTAAAATGATTATACTACCAGGGAAAATCTAATTAAAGGATGGATCCATGGTTTTAAACTACATTTTGGTCAGCAGAATTTTAAAAGTGAAATGTCAACTGGACCCCAGTGTTAAAGAAGCAGAGAAAAGGAAGCCGTTGTACCAGAAGCAGAGGTGAGTGGGGCAGAGTCCCGATTTTCCTACCACCTCATCATTCTGCCCTTCATTTCCCAACTCCGCCTCATGAGCTGCTTCCAGTGGAACACTGGACTTTATGTAAAACAGCAGGGAAGACACGGCTGGACATCAAACCACGAGGCAGAAGACGGACAGAAGGTTTGCTCCCCTCCCTGCCCATTAGGAGGTTTGTGGGCATCTTGAAACAAGGCTGTGATCAACACAGCCTTATTAAGAATGAATACTTCTAAAACTAAGATACTTACATAATTAGTGATGCTAAATGTTGGTGGATTAAGGGGATAGAGTAAATAGTAAATTCATTAAAGTATCAGGAACATGTTATTGTACTTGATGTACATAAAAGATGTGGAAACAGATATGGAAAGGTATTTGTTAGATGGGTTTGCAACATCCAATTGACCAATTGATTAACTTTCTGTTGGTCATCAAGCTGACCACTGGAAAAAGGAAATCAAGCATATCTTAAGATGCCCTGCAAATTAATTAAATTGAAACCACAGCAGGAGACTAGAGAGGCATCCTCCCAAATTAGGGGAAGATAGTTTAAGTAATCAAATAAATTCTATTTAATTAGTGAGGGACTCCCATTATAACGTGGGTTCCTTAAGAGGCAGCTTCAAACTGTGGCATCTGGGAAGGCCTGGGGCTTAGCTCCATTTAGCCCTAACTATCATCTGGCTAGACTTGCCATTAGCTCAGTTTCAGCGAGATGTGTGTCATCCTGTTGTTTGCAGGGGGCACAGTCCCCTCCACAGCGGAGCAAGTGTCTGATGGTGGCTGGGTGACTGTTCTCCATGCCTTGAATTCCATCCCAACTTTGACTTTTTAACTTTTTAAAATTTAATTAATTAAGTTTTAAAATAATTAAGTTATTTAAAACTAATCCATTTGTTTATTTATTTACTCATTTTCCCTTTTTGTTATCAATCTTTCAATATTTAGTTCAATTGTTTCTTCCAGGAGGTTTCTCTGAATCCCCAGCTTGGGTTAAAGATCCCTTCTCCCTTAACATTCCATATATACTTTATCTTTCTAGTTAGTGTGTTACATTATCATTTTTGTGTGTCTGAGTCCCTGCATGTAAGGAAGGTGTTTACAGTCTAGTTCAAATGACAATGACCCACTCCATTAGAGCAGTACCTGGCATGTAGTAGGTATTCAATTTTTCTTTTAGGAATTGTTCAGTTTAATGAGAAGAATGCAACGCATGTATTAGACAACTTATGATATTTTCTTTTTTAGATATTCCTTTATCTGCCAGTGTATGAACACAGGATGATTTAATTAGCAGGTAAAATGCAAAATAGTGATTTTTGTGTAAACCACAGAACAAACTCATTTAGAGACTGGACCCTCCTCCTATGGACAATTTGTTGCTCTCTCATTGTCTCCTGATAATACTTTAAATGCGCCTTTCTTAAAGCTAGAAAAGCCTTATCATCTACTATCCAAATGGGGGTATTCCTGAGAGTGAAACTTGGCACTATTCTAAGTTGTAATGTAACTGGTCTTGTCCCTGCTGATCCAGAAGGCAGAGCCACCAGATTCAGTGCACTGAGCTTGTGTTGAAGGACTGGTATTAGGTGCCCAGGCATGTGATCCCTGGCAGTCAGAGTGGCACTTCATTTATACTCCATAACATGCCTTTCACAGGGTAGAATTTTGTTTCATGTGCGTTGAATGAATTAAACTTTCTAAAACTATTACTATAGTGTCATTTTCTTCATGAAAGTACACACTTAGGGTGCCTGGCTCTGCATTTTCCATCCCTCTGCTAGGCAGAAACAGATGGAATGTCAGAATCTCAAGGACAAGAAAAATATATTTATCAGCACGTGCCAAACACCCTAGAGACCCTCAAAAGTGACAGAGTTTAAAAGTGAAAGTCTCAAGTCTACAGGATGGAGCATTTGGATCATGGCTATGACTATGACTTCAGACTAGTCAATGTGGTTATATTGAACTGTTCTTATAATGCATTTTTTCAGTCTTCTATTAAGGCATGGAGATTATGACTTTGTATGAAGTCCACTCAAGCCTTAGAATTTTGATCCTTTTAATTACAAATGGTGTGTGCTTGGGTCTTTTTCTTTACCTCTCTGTGACTCAGTTTTGTCATCTGTAAAATGAGGATAATAATACGTCTCTCCTTCTCCTGCTTAACTTTCTCCTCTGCTTTATTGTTATTATGATTGCAGGTCATTTGGATTTTTTCTCAAGGTCCTAGGTCTTTTTCTTCTTTGTATCATGAGCATTTGGAATAGTGAGTAGGCATAGAAGACACTCAAGAAATGTTTGATGAGCCCTGGCCAGTATGGCTCAGTGGGTTGAGTGCCAGCCTGCGAACTGACAGGTTGCCAGTTTGATTCCCAGTCAGGGCACATTCTTGGGTTGGGGGCATGCAAGAGGCAGCCAACTGATGTTTCTCTCACACATCAATGTTTCTCTCCCATGTTGATTTTTCTCTCCTTCTTTCTTGCTCTTCTCCTCTCTCTAAAAATAAATAAATAAAATATTTTAAAAATTAATAAAAAAAATGTTTGATGAGCAAGTAAGTAAATAAATAAATGCTATCATCCATACACAAAGAACTGGTCTTGTTGTGTTCTTCTCTGATTAGACATGTTGTAATTAAAATCTTTGGTCATTCAGTTTTTTTCAAGTGTCTTGCTGTGCATATACTGCTAAGAACAGCTGGGAAGGTCCATTTAGGAAAAGAGGAGAGTCAATGGTCAGGGTTTCAGGCTAAGAGATGGAAGATGATATTGCTTTGTAATCTCCCCAATAATAGAACCAGAATTAAATAAAGTCTTTCCAAATATCCAGAGAACAGAACAGAGATGCCAACATCCCACCAAATCAATCAATGCCACTTTAATGCTCTTTTAAAGGTAAAGATTCTTGCAGTGTTTAGTTGATAGTGACTCAGACATTCTTCACCAAGGAAATCAAAGAGGCAACTGAATTCACTGGGGGAGGGGCATGCTTCGTGGAGGCAGCTTGGTGGTCTACGTATCAGGTTAGAAATGCAGAGGCTCCCTGGAACTGTACCATTCAAATTACAGCCACATTGAGTCACCCTTTTGTCTATTTGAGATACATTGAATTGCACTTGGTTTATGGTGGAAGAGTCTTAAATAAGAATGCTAAACACCCAATATGATGGGTTTGTTTTTTTTTTTTTGCTTTGTTTAGGACATTATAGAACTCCTGAGGCACTTTTTTTCCTATTAGAAAATGGTTTGCTGTAATTTGTTTGGCCCCAAATTCTGGTACTCAGCTGAAATGTTAGGAAAACAGAGAGTTGGCTTTCTCCTATAGTCTATTAGACACTTAATAAAATACAGATGATTAAGAGACCTCTTTCTGCTTCCCAGAGGAGTGCTTGAGACTGGGTAAGAAATAGAAGTAAAGGAATGGGGTGACCAGTTTCAAGATGATGCTTTAAAAGCAGGGCTTAGTGGCATGGCCAGCAAAATAGCTCTTAGGAATTTTAAGCTGACGTTGAAAAGCATAAGAATATTTATTTCCAGTATGTTTTCAGATAAAAAGTAATAGCGCAGTGCTTTTGCATCTAGGCAGAGGAACTGAATAATGGGTGTGGAAGTGGTTATTGGATTATTAAACATATAAAAGAAATAATTCCTGCCTTAAAAAGGAGGCCCAAATCTATGAATAATGAGGCCCTTATATTTCCAGGCAACATTTATTTGAAAAACACACTTAAAAAAAAAGGAGAGTTCACCCATAAATGTACACTGAAAAAAGCATTAGCGTTTTAAGGATTAAAAATTATCTGCATATTCAAGCAGGAAGGTAGATTACATACAGAAGAACAAAAGTAAGTCCTTTATTCTTAGTCATATTTAACACTGAGATAATTTTGGAGTTCCTACAGTGTTTGGAGTGTTGAGATTCAACTACTCCACAATATGCCACATTATGTGCAAAAGCAACAGATTTTCTCAGAGATGAGAATATAGAAACTATATGCTACTTGTGTACACTTTGGATGAAATTACTTAGATTTACTCTAGAAATATTAGAGGTAAGTAAAACTGATAGAAAAAAATATTGTATCAAGGCTGGAAATGGGAATTGAAACCAGGTTCTTTTTTTTTTTTTAATTTTTTTATTTTAGTTTATTCAGTACAGTTTCTATCCTTTATTTCCATTCCAG